>OX123188.2:94251459-94847244 GCA_944739405.2 Euclidia mi
TATTAACGGTGAATCTCACCACCATCCTAAACAGTTAGCTACTGTAGGAATGTCTCTGTTCAGAGAGCCCGCGGGATCTGTGACAAGAAACACCTGGACGCTGAGCTTCAACATGTTAGGCAAGTTCTGCAAGACAACTAGCTCCGACCGCCGCGCCACTGTCACAGATCCCAGAAGAAAGAAAAACCAGCCACAGTAGAAAGACAACCTGCTGTCCTCCCATACATCAAGGGCGTGACCGACAAAATTGGCTACATCTTGAAGCGAGCTTCTATCAAAACTTACTACAAGCCGCCAACGAAGATCAGTCAATTATTACCATCTGTCAAGTGTCAGTTACCCTTGCAAGAGGCCGGTGTCTACAAAATTTACTGTGAATGTGGGCTCTCATACATTGGACAAACCAAGAGAAGCATAGGCATTCGACTCAAAGAACATATAGCTGACATAAAACATAAACGCTCAACAAAGTCTGCTGTGTGTGAACATGTGGAACAAGGACCCAACCACTACCTGCGATTTGATGAACCACAGATACTCGCAAAAGAACATCGTTTTCTTCCAAGGATGATACGAGAGGCTATTGAAATTAAAAAACACGCTAATTTCAATAGGGAAGATGGTTGGAATGTTCCTCCAGCTTGGGACCCTGTCATAAGGCTAATGAAACCCAAGAAGGACAAAGTCACCAGAAGACCTAAGGACACTGTGAGCTCATTCTGCGTAAATAGTAACACCAGTAGTTGAAAAATGTTCGGGTACTTTGAGATAACTTATACATTCAAGAAAAAGACGAATATGACCTCAGTCTGCCGTGAACATGAATTCTGTAAAGAATTCGAAACGTCGGCTAGTAATAAATTAAAAATATAGTTTCTAGATCTTTAGTTTCAAATGTAATAACTTAGTGAAACCAATACAACGCGATAAAATCCGTAAACTGTAGTTTAATTTCAATATATATTTCGGTATTTAGATATTATTTTGTTTCTTGCGTTGAAATCTGGTAAGATTATGTGGACTGATGGTATACCATCCCATTCAAGTGTTGTGACTGGAACTCATAAAAGAATAGACCTAGTTATGCCAGGTTGGGGCTCATTTTATTTGTTTTAGTGAGTCCCTACCACTGGTACTAGTGAAGTAACCTTCCAAGGTTATTCGATGAGTCTTACTGGTACTCTTATGTGAGTAGAGCTAGGCATGCCGAGTTTGGGCTTATTTTGTTTGTACATAAGAGACCCTACCACTGGAACTTATGAAGTAACCTTCCAGGGTTATTAGATGACTCTTGCTGGTACTCATATGTGAGTAGTGCTAAGCATGCCGAGTTTGGGCTCATTTTGTTTGTACATAAGAGACCCTACCACTGGAACTTATGAAGTAACCTTCCAGGGTTATTCAATGACTCTTGCTAGTACTCATGTGTGAGTAGAGCTAGGCATGCCGAGTTTGGGCTCATTTTGTTTGTACATAAGAGACCCTACCACTGGAACTTATGAAGTAACCTTCCAGGGTTATTCGATGACTCTAGCTGGTACTCATATGTGCGTAAAGCAAGGCATGCTGAGTTTGGGCTCATTTTGATTGTACATGAGAGACCCTACCACTGAAACTTATGAAGTAACCTTCCAGGGTTATTAGATGACTCTTGCTGGTACTCATATGTGAGTAGAGCTAGGCATGCCGAGTTTGGGCTCATTTTGTTTGTACATAAGAGACCCTACCACTGGAACTTATGAAGTAACCTTCCAGGGTTATTCGATGACTCTTGCTGGTACTCATATGTGCGTAAAGCAAGGCATGCCGAGTTTGGGCTCATTTTGATTGTACATGAGAGACCCTACCACTGAAACTTATGAAGTAACCTTCCAGGGTTATTAGATGACTCTTGCTGTTACTCATATGTGAGTAGAGCTAGGCATGCCGAGTTTGGGCTCATTTTGTTTGTACATAAGTGACCCTACCACTGGAACTTATGAAGTAACCTTCCAGGGTTATTAGATGACTCTTGCTGGTACTCATATGTGAGTAGAGCTAGGCATGCCGAGTTTTGGCTCATTTTGTTTGTACATAAGAGACCCTACCACTGGAACTTATGAAGTAACCTTCCAGGGTTATTCAATGACTCTTGCTGGTACTCATATGTGAGTAGAGCTAGGCATGCCGAGTTTGGGCTCATTTTGTTTGTACATAAGTGACCCTACCACTGGAACTTATGAAGTAACCTTCCAGGGTTATTCGATGACTCTTGCTGGTACTCATATGTGAGTAGAGCTAGGCATGCCGAGTTTGGGCTCATTTTGTTTGTACATAAGAGATCCTACCACTGGAACTTATGAAGTAACCTTCCAGGGTTATTCAATGACTCTTGCTGGTACTCAGGTCTAAATAAAACGAACCTTATTGCCACATATTAAGACACACGTATGTGAGCAAAACAGAAGAAAAATGTAAGATGATTTTTTGCTTTTTTTGAGTCAATTTACAATATTTTGAAAAAAAATATCTAATTGTTTTTGAGTTGGCTATATTTACTACCTTATTCTATCTTTGAAAATCTAAATATATGTAAAATTAGAGAGAAAATTGTACCCAAAAATAGCAGTATATGCCTATTTTTGATTTAAGAGGCCGTTTCGAATCGATTTTACATTAATATTAATTAAATATTTTTTATTTATTTTCAAATTGATTTATAGATAAAAAAGTAATCAATTTATCGTAATCATTAGTTTTATTAGTTATTATCTAAAATTGTCGTAAAATGTACCGGAAATATGTGGTTTTTTGATACTAGCGTAAACGCGTCCTTAAGTTTGACGTGGCATCGTAGGTCCTAAACAATTTTGTCATCTGATTAAGACGACGTGGTTCGTAACTACTTATCAAGATCTATTTTGGAGGTTAATACGTCTTATATCTCATACTTAACGATTGATGTAATGTTGAGGTTGACTGTGTTAGGACAGATAGTCGCAACGATATTTAAATCAAGAATAAAGTGTTTAGGAATAAATCTATACTAATATACTAAAGCTGAATAATTTGTTTGCTTGATTGAACCTGGGAATCATCGCTATGTAAGCGTGCACGTGATAACACTCTTACATAAATAGTGGTTACGAATTCATGAAGCCTTAACGAACGCCGAGAAAAAAAAACATATTTATAGTTCCTAAGCATAGGAATGACTTGTATTAAGATTCTTGGACGGAGCCTGTGACACTAAATAAAGACCGAGATTATGTAGTTTACCATTTTGTCTATTTATTATTTAGTGGATGACCTTTCGCGGCCGCCATATTGAAAATTCATACAACAATAAATAGGGAGCCTCTTTGTTGTCAAGATAATTAAAATACTTGGAGAAATCCGTGGGTTTAACCCATTGTTCTTTATCTTTATCGTGGCGTGACATTTAAACAACAAAAAGCTATGTGAACAATGTTGGATTCAACGCAAGTGTAACAAGTATTTAATTTTTTGTATTTCTGGGTAATAATATCGCAGGCATTTTGTTCTATCTGTTTTAAGATAGATATCTTAAAACAGATCTCAAACGAAATGTATTAAAATCAAATAGTTAGCACATATTTCTTTTCATACATTTAATAATGGTCCTGGTCCCAATTTGCTGAAATGTGACACAGTTACATTAGTGACAGCATGACAGGAACGGAACAGTACGTCTTTAACGACTTAAAGTACTAATATAACCTGTTGAATATAATTAAATGTATAATTTTATTTGAGCCACATGATTAATTAATTAATTAGTAAAGTTGCACCTTTGAAATGTTTATCTAAATCTGTTACCCATAAAATCTCACGAAAATGCAGTAGTCATAAACTGTAATGTTGTTAACAGTTAAGTTAACAGTGTTAATAAATAAAACTGGTCAAGCAATGTATCCAGCCGTAGCTGTAACATATGTACAAACTGCATTTAATTTTAATATAGGTACGTGTTTTAGTAAAATGCTTACAAATACCCTTTTTTCAGTCAAGACGCTTAACCTGCGCTTGCATCTCTTTCATGCAGCTTCCGTACAACTCATATTAAATAGATATTCGTAAATAATTACGAAATTTCTGCCTGGACAAATACTCCAAAAATCTATTATTAAATAAGACGATGAAAAGAGTGGCCTTGAGTTTCCTGTCTGATTCTTCTCACGAGGTTCTATTTATGGCATAAATATAACAGGCATCTACTTTTCAATGCTTAATTATGTAAATGTTCAATAAAAAATATTTTTAAGTATATATCTATTATTTTCTGACGTGTCCAAAAAGTATATTTATTTTTTTATGGAAATAAACATATTTGACTTTGAGTTTAACCTTTCCACGAATTGCGTTAAAAAAACCACAACAAAAATTAATTCCGCAGCTCCACAATCTGCATGGAAATGAAATTTTCATTCAAATTTAACCAACCCTATTTTGTAGAACCACGTTCCAACATCCCCTGTGTTATTGCACAAATAAAGGACCTTCAAACTGAAGGCGGTAGCTTTAATTTGCATTAAAGTTATTCAAACTCCTTTAAGGAGAACAGATTAATTTGACCTTTGCTTCGACACACAAGGAAATTGAAGTTGAAGGCAAAGAGTATACAAATACTACGTAAGAGTTGAAGGGATACATGATGGATATAATTTAGGAAATTTCACTTCGCACCTAGACTTTTATGAGGCACTAGATTTTAACCATGTCGTCGTTCGCGTGGACTATGGCTACTTCATTTTTCCGTAAATAAACCCTGATTGTACCGAGAAAGGATTTAAAAACACTGTCCATAGAGGATACTTGCGTCGCAAAATATCTGTGAATAAAAAAATCTAGTTTCTTGTTCACATTGTTTGCGCTATACGTTGATACGCTTGAGGTAAACATTTTGCTTGAGTACTTCAATTTAATAGCATTGCCATTTAAGAGGATACCAAAGTAAATTTCAACTCTACGTTTGAAACTTTTACCTATATTTAAGTTGAAATATCGTCTTGCAATTAAATAATTGGTCTTACTATGAACCAGTCACTTATTTTAGATGATGTATTGATACACAGACAAATATAATTAATTAGACTAAAGGAGCCCATTACTTTTCATAACATTTATTGTTGTTTCTTTTGATATTTTGGGTGCAGACAAAGTACCCTTTAAATTTTTTAAAAGAAAATGTTTTAATACACTACTGTACTACTAATTTGCTTTATGATGACAGTGGCATCGGTTATTTATGGCTTATAAATAAAAAATAATAAAGTTGATATAGGTGGAGAAAATACCACCAAATATATGCTTGCTGCAAAGCGTTTTGGTAGTTGTCTATTTTTATTCAGTCCGTCGATATTATTCAGAGAGTCGCACGTTCAAGAAACGATATTTATGTTAGGGCTGAAGCATTTGAACGTCAAACTGCCGAATAGGTATACGAGTCATATACATCTATAGTATCTGCGCTAAGGCAACTTGAGAAAATACACTCATGGTATTGAAAGGTTTCCTCGTACGACGTTTACCTCGCAGACTTTAGGCTATAGCTAAATCTCTTTTATAAGCCTGATATACTTTGATTGACAGCAGTATTATTTATTAGGAACGTATGATTATTATTTTCAACTAGCTTTTGCCCGCGGCTTCGCGCGCGTTAAATTCGGGGTAACATAAATCTACTTTCAGTCTCAAGTTGTTTCACACGACATGAGACTGAAAGTTGATTTGTCATACTCCTGATTATTCTAAAGATTTCAGAAACTCTATAGGGTACAAAGTAGCTCTAATACGACATGATAAATTTATGTAAAAGAATAAACGAAACTATAAATAAACGAAAATGATTATCAGACTTGTTAATTATTACTTGCGCGCCCTACGCCCAACTGACGACTGCACGAAAAAAATCTTGTCGTGTACACGTTGCGATTGGTCTTGTCTGCAGAAGACACGAAAAGTTTACGTGTGTAGAACATACAAAATTCTTGTCGTGTACACGAAGAATTTGTCTTGTCTGCCGCAGACACGGTAAATATTCTTAACGTGTACAAGCGCTCTTATACAGCGTTTTTGGGCTTTAAAGATTATGTCTTTGTCGACTGTGTTACCCCAAAATATAACTTCACACCTAAGAACCGATGCAACTAAGACATGGTATGCAGTAAGAAGACCATTTATATTAATTATTTATGATAATTCATGAACTGCATACACTGACTTATTGATTCTCTAACATAGTTGTTCAATGTATGGTTTCCATGTGATTTTCTTGTCGATTGTTATGCCTTAAAACTTTGTTGCAGAGGCTACAAAGTTTAACTTGTTTTAGCGATTGTCCATTAGCGCACACGTTAATGTTATTCATTATATACGCTGACTAAAGTGCATTAGTTTTGTCTTTCCTATATTGGCTTTTAAATTATTTGTGTTCAACCAGTCAATGACAGACATCAGAGCGGTATTAATATCAGATTCATAACAAGCGCTATCTGTACATTTGATAGTTACTGTCGTCCGCAAAGAGGGCTATAGGGATAATTGGTTGCGTTTGGTAAGTCATTTATATACAATATAAATAGTAGTGCACCTAATATGCTGCCTTGGGGCACGCCATATTTAATTGTACGTGATTCAGATCTGTAAATTTCTTCAATATTTGTTATAGTGTTTAGTTTAACAACTTTCGCTATTAGTAATAATTAAGCTTAAAATCTAGAAATCGTTCAGTGGTCATCGCTTAAACGTTAGCTATAAAGCTTAATATCACGTAATTTTGTCATTGCGTGCAGGCCCGAAAATTTCTGAAATGTTATTTCGTTCATAACTCAAGTAATTATCATTATAGAGACAACTCTTTTTTACATTTACTAATAAACTAATTAAGGAGTGACTTTTGACGTTTTCGTTTTCCGTTTGAGTGACAAAAGGGCTTATTTCTTCATTAAACATATTTTCAGAAAATGAATAAAATTATTCTGAACAAATGAATTCAATGGATGAAAACGATTTCAATAGAATTTAAGCACTTTTGACGTGGATGTCTCTTTTTATAGTCGATTTTCTAGGCGGAAAAAACTTTTGAACCAAACTTTAATTGAAAAATATTAAGAACATGGTAGCAGAACTGAACTGCATAAAAAATAAAGATTAAAAATAATAACACATAAGCCCTTTTGAAAAGTCACTCCTCAATTCTGTTTACGGTGAGTGGTAATTTCAAGGTGGAACGTTTAAGGTATTATTTAAAATATCCATAACAATGTTTAGGGAAATCACGTATTTCAAATTAAAATTCTCTCATGCGGATATCTTTCAATCGTGTATCTGTCTTTATTTTTACCAGATAAAGATTTCATAAATAATAATGTATTGTAGTTTTAATTTACTGGTGTGTCTCACTGTTTCAAAATCGGTAAGAAAATATGGCATACATTTTCGAGGAAGCGCTTTTATTAGGTATTTGTGCACAACCCACGCGGTGTTTACGGGGAGATAGCAATTGAAAGCTTTGTACATAATAACATGTAAGCAACAGTGGGAAATACAATAAATAATGGAAATAAAGCTTAATTATTTTTCCATTTAATCTTATATTGAACCTCCAGGTGTATAGGTACATAAATTTCATCATTCATTAATCTTAATAAATTATGAAATTTATGTTACCCATGTTTTATTTATTGTTTTTGGTAATCGTGGCCGAAAGAAGTACTTTCTAGCATCGAAAAGAAATAAATGTTATTGGACAACTCAATTTCAACTATTATTGAATATCTGTGTTTGAAAGATCCTACACAAACTCTTAAGTGTATTTGGGTCAAGTGAAAACATAGCTGAATGAGACAGAAGGAGGGATTATAAAAGTATCCGTAGCTTTTATAAAACTTACTGATTCGATTGCAAAATTAGAATACTATACAGCAAGGGAAATATAACTCTTTATTAATAAGTACAAATTAAAAGCCAAGTGATTTATTAAGAACTTGGATTACCGATGATAACTGATTATTATTATAGTATTTTCTAGGGCTTTTTCATGTTTAAAATCAAACTACGGTTTACGAATTTGATCGCGATATATTGGTTTTAATGATCTAAAAACTACATTATTAAATAAGTACCTACTATCCGACGGTTTGAATTCTTTGCACATATCGTGGTCACGGAAGAGTTAGGTAACATTAGTCTTGAATTTTTAAGTTTTCTCCAAGTATCCGAACAATGTTCAACTATTAGTGTTACTATTTACGCAGAATAAGCTCACAGTGATTTGATGTCTTCTGGTGTGTTTGTCCTTCTTGGGTTTCATTAACCTGATGTCTAATATATTGCGATAGAATTCGTAAACCGTTGTTTGATTTCAACTTCATTTATTATTTCACTGAGAAAATATGATTTATTATCTGCCAAAAGCTATAAGTATCGAAATTATAATAAGTAACTTATCTTGTAACATCAAAATGATAAAATCAGCTTCAGATTCAATATAAACAAGGCTACACTAAAAGCGTGATTAAGTATAAAATGCAAACTAATAAATCTAATGTTGTTATTACAAATAGTTGCAGCGCCAAGGCGGAGTACACTTAGAGCGATGGAACAATTAAAGTAATTAGTTAGCTTCGTGTAAATGTTCGTTTTGCATAGTGGAATAGTTTGACGATACTTCACGTCTTGGCAAGTAAAGTGTGCGGTAAACAAATTAAGCTTTCAAGAGAATTGTGTTTGGTTTATGGAAATTTTTCTTGTCGTGTAAGTTTGTGGCCAATTTTGGTGTCAGATAAGGTCTAATGACCCTTGTTCTGAGATTAGAATCATGACCGATGGCTTCATATATCATGCAAAGCAAGGTGCTGTTCTGATGTAAATGTCACAACAAACAATCACCCATCTAAGTGATGACCTCCGCAAGCATTTCTTAACTTGCCAATCTATTGCAAAAGGCTAGTCAAGTCACTCCATGGGCACTGCACCCATACTTATAGATAGAATCATATTTATTGTATCTAAAATAAAATAAAATCAGAAAATAGGCTGGACAGTTCGTTTTAATATTTTATTTGATTTACTGAAGGCTAATACTACTAAAATATTGCAATAGATTTTATTAGTAAGAATAAAATTCGTTTAATATTGGTTGTCTATCTGAGGTTGGGTTTTAGAGAAATAGTCTGGCAAGCAATAAAGTTTTGTATTACCTTAAAAGTTTAAGTAGTATTTTTACGGAAAACCCAGCTTTATAATTCTGTGCCTTACCAATGGCACAGAATTATAAAGCGAACTCTACCATAAAACAGTCAAATTGTTTACAATTACCGTTCTAAGTGAAACAATTTTTGTCATTTAGATATTCTCATCTTTTAACATACTGAAACCACCATAGGTAGTAGTACTGTAGAGGTTGAATTATTTTCAAACTTCTAACTTCGTAAGTGCATTTCGGGTGCATAGGGTTCCCACCAAGAACTTAGGGTCCGAAGCCAATCTCACCTGCAAGTGGTGCACCTGCCGATCAACGGACGAGGCTCTGGCAAACAAAATATCCCGATAAGCGGCAATAGGCTCGCCACCTATTACGTGAGATCAAAACACTGGCGAAAACTGGGCGTTTAATATGCTTCTGCCTACCCCTTCGGGGAAACAGGCGTGAGTCTATGTATGTATGTAATTTCGTAAGGCATAGCCATTGCTTATTTCTGTTTGTTCCTAAAACTTTGGACGTTGCAATCGTTGTGGTTACGGGTTAAGAATACAAAATATCACTGTCCCATTGCATTCCATGAATATCGTAAGAAATCATCATCCTCCTAGCGTTATCCCAGTTTAAATCTGGGGTCCGCTTACTAGTCTAACCGGATTTATCTGAATATTAGCTCTTTCACAGAGTGACTGCCTGTCTGACCTCCCCATCCCGAAGGCATAGCGATATTACACGACCAGTGTTAGTTTATTTAGAACTAGGATGATGTACTGTAATGAGATAATGACATACAGTAATACATAAGAGTAAAAGAGACAAAGATAGCATTTTTTGTCTTTGTCAGAGTTTTCGTTTTTTTTGTTGGTCACAACTGAATATTGTGACCAACAAACGTTTGAGCTCTCGATAATTTCCGCGAAAAATTGTGTTATTGTTGATATTAATTGTGTATGCTTAGTGAAAATATCATTGGTTCAGATTTATTATGGTGATTTGTTACATTTTAGGCTGTAAAAGCCATAGTGATCTGAAATGTGAGAACATAACCATTTATTCGTAAGTACAATATTTTAGTTATAATATCTATTTATAGATGAAAATATTGATAGAATGATACAAATAGCGTATCATTACATAAGGAAATCTTTTCTAAATTACATCAATAAACCAAAAAATGCTATTTTATTATCACCGCGATTTTAGTATTACACAATCGAATTCAATAGGTCCTTGAATGTTGAGCTAGCCAAAAGTCATCGATACTTTTTAATTTTACAGCGTTAAATGTTTTATAGGGATACCACTGAAGCGTTTAGGAAATTACCCAAATTTTGGGTAATTTGCCGTTACTTAGTTTCATATGAACCTAAGATTAATTATTTAATTTGTTTTCCGATTCTTTGTAGTAATGAAATTATTTGTTTATAGATTCCCAAAGGACTGCACGATCCAAAAATAATTGTGGATACGTGCAACAGGAGGAGAAAACTGGGATCCGAATAAATATGCAAGAGTATGCTCTAAACACTTTGAACAAAAGTGTTTTAGGAAAACTCCCCGCAATAGGTACTTATTTGGAATCATTCTCGAAAGATAAAGAAGAGAAAATAAGAAATTTGTATACAAAATTAATTCTGTTCAAAGGACAGTAAAGTTGAGTGTCAAATAATATAATAAAAGATATATAACTCTGAGCCTCGTGTTTATTTGGCGAGTGAAGCCAGTCCCACATATTCGACACTTTTGTTATACATAATAATATTAAGTATAAAAAATACTTATCGCACACCTTATGGGTGGATTTAAATCTCCTTGTAAGGTTAGCTATATTTTTATTTTGTTATTGGGCTGTAAATTATATTATATAGATGTTTGTTACTATTCGTTGCAAAAGTACCTAAACGGATATTGATGGAACTTCTCGAGTTAGCTCATAAATTTTATTCATCAAATTACCAAATTGATTAAAAATTATAGGAGAACGCGGTCTCAGATGTCTGCTAAGGTATTCAATTCCGGAACGACCGGTTGGCGCAGCGGGAGTGTAAACGACTGCTACGCCGAAGGTCGCGGGTTCGATTCCCACACAAGTCAAACATTAGTGTGCATGAACATGGATGTTTGTCTTGGTCTGGGTGTTTCAATGTATAATATGTATGTATTTACAAAAAAAAAGTATATAAGTATGTTTATCCATTATCTAGTACCCATAGTACAAGCTCTGCTTAGTTTGGGACGA
This sequence comes from Euclidia mi, assembly GCA_944739405.2. Classification (NCBI taxonomy): domain Eukaryota; kingdom Metazoa; phylum Arthropoda; class Insecta; order Lepidoptera; family Erebidae; genus Euclidia; species Euclidia mi. Next base: position 94,262,904 of record OX123188.2, read on the forward strand.
GATGGTGTTGTGTGAAAGTGGGAGAATATTATTATTATTAGATATTATAATTCAGGTTTGATACAATGTTACTTAAAAGTTAATATCTACTTCGTAGAATTGTAGGGTAAACATTTACAACATCTGGTAACACCAACTCAGGATGTACTCTATGTCCGTCCTTTAAGGGTGTACGCAAATGTCGAATCCATTTGATTCTTGGTCCTAGATTTAGAAGGTATTGAAGCCCTAGTCCGACTGTCAAATATCTCCATGACAACCGGGATCGACGGCTTAACCTGCTCTCCGAGGCACGGGACAAACGATAATTGACAATTTAATACGCACATAACTCCGAAAAGTCATTGGTGCGCGCCGTGGATTCGAACGCGATACCCTATGCATGGCAGTTTGTTGGTATCTTCACTAGGCTATCGCTGCCACTGATTGGCCATCGCTAAAGGTTGAAAGAAATACACGAAACAAATATGTCGTCTCACACATTCAATCATTAAGTCAAACTACAGAAGCAATTACGGTTGGAGAGCCTAGCTGATTTCAGCATGAATGGGCTGGGCCGGCCACCGGGCAAGTACTACCCTCTCACAGAATATTGACGTAAAGTTACAGTGTCTATACCTTTGCGTTTTGTTTGGTGAATGTGAGTACCGAAGGGCCGATCCCCTATTCCTTCTCCCTCATCCCATTTTATTCCTCTACTTGGGCAAACTAATAGAAAAAGGAGTGGTAAGAGAAGGAATCCAAAGGGCGGCAACGCACTTGTTACTCGTCTAGTATTACTTGTGTCCATGGGCGGTGGTAACCGCTTACCATCAGGCCATCCATCTGCACATTTGCCGCCTATTAGATAAAAGCAAATCTTACCTTGTAGAAAATTAACAGTCTTGCACATAACTTCTCCGAAGTACCAGAGAAGTGTGACTGACTTGGCGATCTGCACCGGCATGCAGAACAATGTCACCAGGAGATCTGCCACTGACAGGTTCACCAGGAATATGTTCGTTACACTGCAACAAGAGAACAAAATGGTTCAGTAAGCCTCATTTAAATGAGCAGCTACTTAAAACCTATACTTAAAACCTAACCTTCAGATCATTGTGTAGCCATTTATTTTGCATTCTACTTAAATAAAGTTATATCTGTATAAATAAAATTCTTGCGTTACTAAAAGATTACTGACTGACAGACAACGCATAGCCAAAACTACTAGGCGCTAGAAGCTGAAATTTGGCCTGTATGTTTCAGGGGGATCGTAGGGGTGATTATTTGAAGCTACCACGGGATCGGGTTGAAACGGTTATATGCAAATAAAATGCGCAAGCGTAGCCGTGGGCATCCTCTAGTAAATAATATAAGTTTATAAGATGTGAGAGAACAAATCCTATCATCTACAGCTATAGAGTACCTGTATGCTGGCTATTCACGGACCAGGATGGCGAAAAGATCCCAATCCGAGAACACCGAGAAATGTTAAGTTAGTTAGCCTGAATTTATTTGGGAGCTATCCACAATGTTCTTGAAAGTCATGTTAAGTTCGCCGACCTGCACTTGGCCAGCATGGTGCAATACAGCCTAACCCTTTTCAAAGTCAGAAGAGTTCTGTGCCCAGTTAAGTAGTTGAACAGTTTATATCTTTTTGATCTATTTTTTTTCTTTTTCACTTTTTTTACCAGCAGTCATTGGACTATGAGCTGATGAGTTGTAAGCCAATAAGATGTAGAGAGTGTGCACTCCAGTAATTTATTTTTTTAAATTTAAATTTTAAATTATCAAAATTCTTTACATGTAACCAGAAAAAGCATGGCCATCCAACGCAAAGTTTCTTACATGACAGCTAAAGTCAAAGGACTTACGAAAGCATACCGTTGTACTGGAGAGTGATGGGATAGATTGATCTTGCCTCTAGCAAACAGTATTTTTTCCTTACAAAAATGTTTCTCACAACGTTCGCATGTAAGGAAATCTGCGTAAGACAATGTAGCCATACGGGTACAATAAAGATGCCTATATTTTTGGATCACCCTTTATCCCGTAAAATAATAGAACCCCGATTTTCAGTGCGCTTGATATAACCCAAAGGGATTGGTTAAACGACTACTAAGAGTATTTATTGCCTGGCTATCTTTTACCTCCTTTATCACTTACAAAAGCTTTGCGAAATCTATATCTTTCTATAGTAATATTATAAAGCTTATTATATAATTTTATTCGTGTACTTCTAACAAAAAGTACCTTTTGAAAAGGTCCTATAGTAATCTATTCACCGAATTTTAAATGTAATGTTCAATTTAAAATTTAAGGATTAATATGTTTTTTCATCAGCTCAGCGCTTTAAAATCATATGTACATTATCTGCCTATACAGGGTTGAATTTTGTAATGCCTAAGCCTGCATTAAGTTTATCATAGAATTACAAGTGCAGCTATATTCTGCCATTTGGCATGCAAAATATAAAAAGTACATTTTATAAAATAATTAAGGAAATAAAAAGAAAAATTAAAGACATCATACAATTTTATTTAAACTATCGTTATAATATATTAAAATATCGCGAATAAGACCCGTTTAAATAAAATTGTATGATGTATTCAAATCGCGAAAGTTTAAAATCGATTAAAATTAAAGACGTTTTTCAAATAAAAATTACGTCTCATAAATTTTCACTTACAGTTAAACTTTGCATCTGCATAATTTGTACTAATTGGTGAAAACTATAGTGTGTATTTTTTTTTAAATTCTCGCCGAAAATGGTAGAAAATTACTATAGGACGAACACTGATTGGTTTCTTTATGGAAGGATGGCGGGGTAATTTACGAACGAATACCAAAAGTGGGATAACCTAAACTATCTGAAGGATAATTCTGGTTTTTATTAAACTAATCTTTACAACTTTTCGCAGTCCACTGGCTCCCCTCTGTCACTGACTTAAGGCTCGATTTGACCTATACAGCGCTGGCCAGTCGGGTTGGTAACATGTCTGATTTCAACTTTTCCGTCTCTCCGCAAAGGTTCTTTATTCGCCTTACGACACCCAAAGATTAAAATAGGGTAGCGACATTTTATATTATTACGATCAGTTCCAATATTTGTTCGATCGAAGGATTTGGCTACTAGATATACATATTTGACGTAAGCTCTGTTCAAAATATGTATTTGTAATCACCAATTCCATGGATAGATCGAATACTGGAACTGGCCGATAATCCGTCTACACGGGATCCTACAAATATACCGCAATTAAAAGGAAAAATTGCATTATTGATTTGACATCAATGGAAACACAAAGGCTGCGTCTTTGATAAGAGCGATGAGACTAGATAATCGCTTTCATGAAGACCGCAGCCTTACAGCAATAAATGCAAATCGACTAAGCGTGAAATGAGCTCACGTCATTTTGTTTGTTCCATCGAGTCGTACCGAGCCGATTTTAATAATTTAATTAATTCTGAAAGCCAATTATATTTAACAATGGGTGGAAAACTTTTCGTTCATTAATAACTGGAATCAACTCGTGACATCTAAACTTTTTTAATACGGAAGCTTGAAAAGCACGTTACGGTAAAATATTGTGATACTATTTTTTACCGTAACGTGCTTTTCAACGACACTGATTCAGATAACACTGTGATTTTCGATTTGTAATATTGGTTTGTCACTCGTAATTAGATTAGTCGGATTGAGTTGCAATGAAAATGAATAGGTACAATAAATGCTAGGTTACCGTGTTTGTTGCTAGGTACTTCATTATTGGAAAATATTACTAGAATTTTGGTAAAAAAAAAATGTGTTCTTGGTAAAATTACTATCCACAGTAAATTTACCAAGAGCACATTTTTTTTTACCAAAATTCTTCTTTTTGGTAAAAAAAAAAAATAATAAATAAAAATAACACATAGTAGATAGGGCGCGCGGCAACGCAACACCAACACGCCTCTCCTCCCGCGTCGCACCCATCTGCGAGGGACAGAAAGAACTGCCTCCAGCACCCACATTTTTGGATGCATCCTGCGCAGGCCTCCATCAAGCCCACGCGGAGCGTTCACTCCCGGGATCTCGCATAGCTTCACCGTGGGTGCCCTAACCACGGTTACTGAGCCTCTCCACCACGACAAGGTGGACATACCACAGGAGGGAAAATTGTAGCATGCAAATTAAAGTGAATGGAATAGCCATTCATGAATGCAGTGATATTTTCGCATATATTAAATTATTTACATGTATATCCATATCCACTACACCACGGAGGCAGCTCCGTGGTGTAGTGGATAGCGTATGCAACTGCTGATCGGAGGTCGCGGGTTCGATTCCCGGGTCGGACAAAAGTGTTACTGGGTTTTTCCGAGTACTCAGTAGCAGCCCAAAGTCTGGTGATGTGCCCGGTAACGGCAATAGGCTCACCCCCTATTACGTGGGACCTAAAAATTCATGGCAAAATGTGGGTGTAATATTTACACCTCTGCCTACCCTTTCTGAGATACAGGCGTGAGACTATAAAGAAAAATGTAATAATTTGAATGCTATTTACTGTCGATGTTCATAATAAACAAGTCAATAGGTTAACCATCACTGTGTTCTCATGGTTTATGATAACACCTTTGTCTGAAACTGTAACGTAATACTATTTTATCATATTTAGAAATCGGGTATTTAGATATGTTTTATTCAAAATGCCATTTATGCTTTATGAAATGAATACTTAGAAGAACACGAACAAAAGACCAATAGAACTCTAGAAAATATCTCCACAATTCAAAGTTCTCAAATACAAAATATTGTTCAAATATGCATGGTTTTCAGACAAATTAATACTTTTACTTCACCTATTCCACAAAGTTCCGACAATTTAACAATCTTTATGAATGTGTATCGCCTTATCAGCAGAACCCAAACGACCAAATCTCCTTTCTACGTTTGTCTTATTCGCGACCAATTTCAAAAACTCCACCCTGGGATATGATTTTACTGCGCGCGACTTTATACTAACATTTGAAGGTCAAAAAAAGCAACTTGTACGGTTTAGTTTTCGTCGAGAAATGAATTGCAAGTTTTATTGCAGGCAATATATGTGTCCGGCCAAGGATAATAAAAACCGCAAAAAATATTCTTACAATAGTAATAAAAAAAAATTATATGGCAATCGCAATTCGATCAGCATCATCATATAAAATAATTTACCGTAGCTGATATAATTTTCATCGCAAATCCTGCTACTGAAGCTAGAAGTATGACATTTGGACAGTAGGTTAATTTTACGATGAAGGCATTTGCTATAATGTTTTGATATCCCACACCTAAGATGGTAAAATCAGTTTTGAAAGCTTGTCTGTAGGTATTATTAAGAGAAAGAGATAACTAGAGGAAGGTAGGTCTGACTAGACTTTGTGATCATCTGAGCGGGTGGTATTATATAATATCTATATTATATATTGTATATTATATAATATGTATCAGACCACAGCCTAAACAATATTATATAATATACAATTTCTAAAAGCTTGTATATCTATAATTATGTATAAATCACGAGCGGAGCTATTAATAGCGCCATTCACGATATTCAATCATGTCTCTTTATTTCAACGGCGTCCGTTAAATGTCACCAGTATTTTGTGGCCTCCTCGTACTACAATATATAAATGACACTAGTTATTCGTATCCTCAACTATAATATCAACTGAATAAATTATGCACAAACATGCATATTGGCTCAAATTTGCGTGTTAATCACGAACATTGCGAACTAACTCGATACCCAATATTGAAGTAAATATGTTGGCTGCTGCTGTATGTTAGTGTTCCAAACTAATATCAGCCAAACAAGTTTTATTAGACGCTGTTTGAAATAGAAACATTATTTGATAAGTCAAATCGATTATATCGATATAGTAGCATTTGTTTAGTCTATTGAAAATTTCTGACCATGGTCACACTATGAACTGTCAATCCATTCGTTCTTTGTCGTTTCCCGCGGTCAGCGAAAAAACCTAGTTTTCTGTTCGCGCTGGAAGATTCCGTTTTGTGAGCGCGTTTGATCTTGTATTTGGATGTAAAACAAAAACTCTAGTGTATTGCCGCTAATTGATCAGCCGGCATTGGTTTATTTGTGATAAAAGACATTGTAACCTATTGAACATTGTGAAAATTGTGTGAATCCGTGCACGTGGTTGGTGCCCGATGACTTCGTTGAAGAAAACCCTGATCTGGAGCTCGAGTAGTGGTATTTAAAACGGTTTGATTGTTATTTTGGCCAAAATTATAAGTTAATCTAATAGGTCCACTCAAGAACATCATCAGGAGCATCAGTGAAGATTTGGTAAGTTAATTGATATTGGTAGTTGTAATTCACTGTGCAATCACAGTAAAATATGTTTAAACCTTTGCCCTGAGCTAAGACTGGATGAATTAATCGCTTCCACTGCAACACTACCCAATTTTAGCCCGGACTCTAAACAGACGCGTAATATCCCACTTTGGATTCAAAGCAACTGCTAAATATATCGCTGTTAGCGATAAGGCCGCCCTTTGTACTTTATTTATTATAAAATTTCTGTAAATGTTCTTTATAGGGTACAATAAAGTATTAAAAAAAAAAAAAAAAAAAAATATCTCCTTGTGAACCGGCTGAATAAACGCTGGACAATATTTATGAGACTAAGGTAAATGTATTGGAAAACGTTGTTTTATATTTGTACACAAAGTGCTAAACATTAGTGTGGTTGAAATAAGCATCAAGAGTTGTATTCCATAGGTATGTAACAGTACACAAACCATGGAAAAGAACTGATCCTAAACATACATCTCATCGTTTGTGTCCTCTTAAGAAAATAGTTTTTATTTCAAGAGCAGTTAGGTTGAAGTTTCTTTGGGCATTCGTAATATTTGACATTAGATAAAAAAGGACAATTTCTGTATTGCAGATGTTGTGTGTATAGGTGGGTAACGAATATTGTAAGGGATCGTCTGATTTATTCAAATGGAATCCATTGAAGCAGGCTTACGTGTCGGCACGATTTACATAAAGATTTTTATCGTTGATTTTATATTTCTACTTCGCAGCAATCATCTATTCCAGATTGAGTTTCAGAATGATTAATGCCAACATTTTCGGTTTATTGTGTAGGAAAAGGAAATGTTGGCATTGCTTCAAAAAAAGAGGAGCAGTTTTTGATGGTAATTTGACTTTCGGCATTTTAACATACAAAAATACAATTAGATTTTACATAAATCGAATTAAAACGACATACAATTAAATATCTCTTTGTTACAAGGATAAAAGAAATAAAGCTTACACGTGGATATGGAGCCAACACGCACTGGTTCATTGAGAATTTGGGACTAAACTGGAATAGAACACCACTATCACCATATAGTGCACCAAGCACTATCTACTACCACTACTACAATAAGTAACAACACTACTAATAACACTTCTACACTATTTACTATAAGTTTTCCTTGCCATCAAAATTCAAAGTCAGTTCGCGGAGTTTGCCGCGTGAAGAAAGTGAAAGAATTTCGGAGTCGCAGAGTGGTGTGCCACTGGGGCGTATATCAGTGGACTATGGCAGACCGATGATCATGATGATGACAGAGCGACGAAATGGTTAAACATAAGTTTCTTTTATATAATTATATGCGGCTTTTCGCTTCTACAATATGGAGTCATCATGTAGGTCATCAGTCATCAGTATTAAGGATCACTTAAATATTTTTTCTGTTGCTAAGCGATGATCTCTTATGAAAATAATTCTTAAAGAGTTGTATAAGATCGATGAAGAAATATTTTAACATAAAGCTATTCTCTTAGATACCAAAAATGTTTAAATTAATTTGGCCTTTAAGATTTTTGGACCATGTACGATTTTAACAAAAGCTCCTGAGACATCGAAGTAAAACAATCCACTTAGATAATGTTGCTATTTTGCAACTTTTTTATGAAATGTATGTCGTAATAAAATATCCCACGGGTAGCAAAACTACATATATTTTCGTTTGTCCAAAATTCTCTACGGAAAACCTTTTCTACCAAATTGAGGTTTCTTATCTTGTAATACCGTTTGTGTTACAAATAGAACAAAAATACTTCAAAGCAGTTTATAATCTGAACTTGGATCTTGTGAATAAAGGCATTTCTTTTTCTGATCCATCTTAATTATTACGTGGAACTCAACAAAAAAATAGTTTCAGTTTGTTACGTCTGTGCGCAACCATTAAAAAAATTGTTAATTAGAAACTCCAAAAGGGCTTCAGCTGAAAACCAGCGCTGCTATCACTAGCGGATAGCGGCATATGCTGAGCTGTGGCCTTTTGGGTGCATTTTGGGTACCGCAAATTATATTAATGTATTATATCTATCACACAATTTATGCTTGAACCAACCTATTTGTGATACTAGCACCGCACTAGTCCACCACGCTGGCCAAGTGCGGGTAGGCAGACTTCACATGTCTTTCAAGAATATGATGGAGAACTCTCAAACATGCAGGTTTCCTCACGATGTTTTCCTTCACCGTTTAGCAAGCGATAATAAACAATTTAATACGCACATAACTCCGAAAAGTTATTGGTGCGCGCCGTGGATTCGAACACGGACCCTCTGCGTAGCAGTTTGTCAGTCTCTCCACTAGGCTATTGCTGCCTTTTTATATAATACAGTTATACCGTGTGATTCAACTGCTACTGAATACATTACATTTAAAATACTAATAGGTATACTTAAACTATATTTAATCAAGGGAAGTCCATTATCTTTAAAGTTAGTGGCATTGTTGGCACTTAGCCACATGAACTAGGCTGATGCTAACAAAACCTTGGCCAGTATTTCAGCTGCTATCAACGGAAATACTAACTAACTTAGTTACAGCGAATGTTCTTGTACCCAATGAAATGTTTTGCATATTATTTATTCTGCTCATAAGTTATATTCGTTGGAGTTTAGAGATCCAAAACAAGGTGGAGAGATATATTGCTAACGGGCAAGAGAAAACGCAAATTTGCTGATAAACATAAAGTAAGCTGATGCCACCACCACGTGGTTCATATGGAGGAACTGCACGGTTGGCGTAGTGGGTAAGCGGCCGATTCGCCGTTTGACGCTGCGCTGAACGTTATGGTTAAGAATGTGAATGCTGAAGATATAATATGTCCTCAATATAATTATACATTTTTATTGTAAGTTTGTTCGTATAGTCTTTATTGGTGAGTTGGAAATCTATTAAGCATATTCAAAGGCTCTTATAAAATATTATATCATCTTTTAAATAAACAAAAAGTAAAATAACAGTACTTTAGTTATATCAATACTTTAAACGAAGAAATATTATAATTTCAATATCAGCTGCTATGGATGTATGCAGGTTTTGTCTATTGTCTTGAATGTATGATACGTTTTTCATTGTTATGAACATTTCTATACCCACCAGTACTGTACTGTTTTCACCTTAGTACTGCCTTGCCTTACCTTTCGGCTCCTTATATAATTTGATATGGTATGTATTTCTAGACTAGTATTTCTTCATTAAAATATGTATATGTTTATTCTTATGTACAACAGCCGTTGTTGGTAGTTTATTTGTATGCATTTATTTTGTTTATTTTAATATTTTAATATAGTATATTGATTCTTATTATTAGATTTTATATATTATAAGTATCTAAGGGTTCTGTGGTACAATGCAACTGGGTGTGACATTTGTGGGTTCACTGCAGGGTTCAGTTGAAAACCAGCGTCGGGCATAAGACCGACAAGCCAAGAACTTATGCTTTAATTTTTATAAATTAGTCTATAGTAGCTGTATAAAATTTTCAACGATAATAATATAAAACTACCCGTCCATTTCTGTTAGAAGTTATATATTTAAAGTCCGACATATGCTGAACTGAACACCTGATTGCTGCTGCTCATTTTTTTTAATATTATAATATATATTATGTGTGCTTTGCTTTTGTGTATTGTTATTCCTTTTATGTTGTTATGCTTGCAGCAATAAACGTTTATTTCTTTCTTTTCTTCCTTTCTTTCTTTATAGTTTCAATTCCTGCTACTGCTGCGCATAATTTAAATACTAGGTCAAAAGAAATAATTAAAGCTAAAGATACCGAAGCATAGGACACAGGGATATAAAGGCAGTTTCAAATATGCTGCATCAAAAATATGGAACACAATACCACCACCTCTCCAAAATATATATATAGTGTTTGTACATCATGTGCTACAGGCTTGAACTTGCTAGAAAAATTAGGTCGTATAGCGAAAGACTCAATAAATTAAAACTGCAATCTCTCGAAAGTCGCCGTAAGTGTAGCGATCTTATTTGTACATACATACATACATATCGTCACGCCTTTTATCCCCGAAGGGGTAGGCAGAGGTGTATTTCTACACCCACTTTTCGCCAGATATACTTTAGTCCCACGTAATAAGGGGCGAGCCTATTGCCGTACCGGGCACATTTCCAGACTCCGTGCTGCTACAGAAAAACCCAATAATCCTGCCCGCCCCAGGAATCGAACCCGGGACCTCCCGATCCCACATGCACATTTATGCCGCGAGACCAACGAGGCAGTCGTATAGGGTTTGATGTCGAGTTTTCCGTCTCTAGGCAAATATGGTATTTGCATCGTGTTATCCCTTAGTCGCCTCTTACGACACCCACGGGAAGATAGGGGGTGGTGACACTTGTATTCTATGCCGTCAACCACACAGTCACCTTATTTGTCTCCATAAGATAATGCATTATATTATTGATTCACCTGAACTGTAATCAATGTTAAACTTAAACACAAAATTTAGAAGCCGTCAGCCACATCTTAAAAGTTTTATTTTAAACATTCACATAAATAACATATCATACTACAACCCCATTGTCAGAATGTGTCGTTTATACAACGAACTTTTACCTCAACACAGTGACGAGCTGGACGTTTTTAACCGCGGACTGCTATGTTTTAAAAGAATAGTTAGACGTATTATGGCAAGTGGTGCGTAACTCGCTTAGCTATGTGGATCGATTGTGTACTTACCTATTATACTATAATTTGTTTTTGATTTTTCTTTTATTTTGTGTCTTTAGTCACATATTTTGGAATGCTGTCTTGAACTTAACCTTTTGTAAATATCGTATAACGCATGTATTGACTGTATTCTGTTTTGTGTGCCAAAAAATAAAATAAAAATATAAAAACTTTAATTAAATTTAGAAATCAATGTACAAAGTTTATACTTGAAGCCCAAAAAAAGATAACTAGATTATTGTAATTTCAAATATTAAAGTGATCTTAGGGTTACATTTATAGACTACGTGCTTTTAAGATTGTAGTGCTAGATTTAAGAATGAAACAGTCGCATATGCTGGGAATTAATCAGAATCTTAACATTGATTTTTAATTGTAATGTTTGGTTTCTTTTAATTTTAAATAGTTTTTTTTTTGTAAACGGGAGTCAAAGACTTAAGCTGAAAACCAGCGCTTGGTAATTCTCCGGGATCCAAGCATAAGCAGACGCTTTAACCTTTTGCTTTCAATATTATAGTTTATGTTGTAATTTATACTTTGCTGTAATACTGAAATCAACAATCTTTTATTCTATTCTATTCTACTTATTTAGTTCAGCAGCAGAGAGAGCATCAGAGAATTATTATGTACCAGACAAAGTGTTTTTTAAAATGATTGCTCTAAAGTTACTTTATTTACTAACACGATACAACTTATGAAATTTAATTAAATGTCCAAGCCAGAATAATAAACGATACCAACTTCTCTCTTTAGTCTAGTTTTATATTTATACGTCTACTATTTCTAGAGAACTTTATATCTACGCCCAGTTGATTTAAATTATATATTTAATCGGAAAAAACTAGATCTCCTTTCACTGTAGAATAGGGTATTTGACTAAAAAATCGAATTAGTCCGTCAGAAAGATTTCCAAAAAATATTGGACACGTATATTTTCTTTAGTCGCGTAAACAAAAAATTAAGACGACAAACCTCGCTGAAAACTCGTGTGACGTCACTTGCCAGTACACTTTTTACTGGCGAGTGACGTTACAAGCCCCCACTCTTATACGTTTCTCCATCTTTGATGCGTTTTATCTTCGTTATTTTTTACTGTATCGATAAAACAAAAAATAAGTATCCAATATTTTTCGATAATCTAACTGACGGACTAATTCGATTTTTTTAGTCAAATACCCCATTATGATTAAAAAATAAGAGAAGTATCTGACAAAAAATTTAACGTTATTAAAACCACTTTTACTCTAGTTTAAGGCATGAATTCTTTATTTAAACCTATATGGTAAGTCACCTGTTCAGTTATATGTTTATCTATTGTCTAGTACACGAAGTACAAGCTCTGCTTAGTATGGGACTCGATTGTGTTGTCTGAATGTGGTAGAATATACATACATAATACATGCTCACGCCTTTTTGCCGTCGGATTAGGCAGAGACAACAGAACGCCACTTGCTTCTATCCTTGCAAACCTCACGCGCTTCCTCTACATTCATTAATCTTTTTATACATGCTCGCCGTTTACGGGTGCTTCGGACTTTTCCGTTTTTCAAGACGTCCCCAATTTGGTCGACGAACGTGTAACGAGGTCTTCCGCAACCGGCTTGCCCACACTCCTCAGCCATATATATTTGATTTGTCAATCATTCTTTACTCATTCGCTCCACGTGTCTAAACCATTTCAGCATTCCTTTCTCGTCCTTGTCACGACATCTTCTTTCAGGCCACATCGCATAGAATATTATATTATTATTATTTCTCCAGCGAGAGGATTGACTCAGGTTCTGGAGTTCAGGTAGTGTTAAAGGCATCGTGTACGGTGCCATTACGATCCCAAACCCGATGTCAATTGGCGACAAAACAAAGTTTTCAATATCCAAGGACTAGTACGGAGCTCTGGTAAATAAATCGCAAATAAAACACTATTGTATATTGTTAGCCTTTCCTAGAATATATCGCAACAACGTTCCGTATCCATACAGTACGTTAGAACGCGGCTGGCATTTTATATTAGATTTTTGTGACATAACATGCGACTTTCGAAATGAAAGTGGTTTGAACTTTTCAAATTAAAATTAATTTATTACCCTTTATATACGCGGAGCCTATTGCTAAAAAACTGACAATAAGGGCTGTTCTTATTTGCAGAGTCATGTCAAATTTGTAAAATCATTTTTGGCAATATTGGGATGACACTGCGCGAGATTATTCATCATCGTCCTAGCGTTATCTCGGTTGCATCCATTTCACGCCTTGGAGCCCGAGGTCCGCTTACTAGTCCAACCAGATATGACAGAATATCAACTTTTCCACAGAGCGACTACCGTCTGACCTCCGGATCCCAAAGGGATAGCTATAATTCGGTTTAGATTAGTATCAGTTTATTTGAGGGTACTGACTCCCCGTAACGACTGTCAAAGATCTTCATGACAGCCAGTACCGACGATTTAACGTACTCTCCGAGGCAGGGGGAAGCGATAATTAACAATTTAATACACACTTTACTTCGAAAAGTCATTGGTGCGTGCCGTGGATTCGAACCCGATACCCTCTGCATGGCAGTCCGTTGGCATCTCCACTAGGTTATCGCTGCCTTCGCGCGAGATTATTACCATTGCAAAAAAAAGTAATTTATTTTCACATGCATCAGAAGCAAAGCCTTGCCGTTTTTACTTCAAGAGACCACCAGGCACGGGTTATGCTCTTTCGCATTTCCATAAAAGGTCAAAAGTAAAGAGCTGATATTTGAATTTACTTCCTTCCGCAATCACATTTCTTGCCTTCCTGCCTTTCTCTTGCTTTAATGTGTGTGGTATCGATGTGTTTTATATTATTCACCTGTTAGTTTACTTAAGTATTCTAACTAACTGCTAAGCCAAAAGTTGTTGAATCGAATCAGGACCATACTTTGTGAAATAAGTACAATTTAACCCTTTTTCTGTTTGGGAGTAATTTGTCTTCATCCCAGCTGACCATCAATAAATATTTAACGATAGACAAAGTCCTTTTTTAAATGAACTTAAAGATAAAACTAAAACTTTGTTTCTCAACAGAATATTACTCCAGAAACAGTTCATATTAGGTCTAAAAACGTTATCAGTAAAGTCGTGCAAAATTTTATGAATGTCGCGAAGTGAAAGCAGTGGTTTATGTGTCGTAATAGCCATAAATTTTGGGAACACATTTCTTTTTCGTGACAGATGTTTTTTAATATAATACCATTTATAGGTGTTATATGAAGATAGGATTTTAAGGTACATAATTTATGGACGACGATTGTACTGTTCATTGATTCATGTATCGCAAACAATATCAGTATTGTTACTATTGAAGCTACGGACACATCAATTTTTATTACTTGGAGGCAAATTTATTTGTGAGTGACGCAGTCTCATCTCGATAAATAAAGGAGTTTGATATAAAGCTTGTGGCAAATAAAATATATTTAGTACCTGAAATGATAGTTTAAAATAAGCTTAGTGTATTATACTTATCTGTATATATAGCACGAAACGAAACCATTTGCCCACTTAGTACTCTGGGAAACCGCCTGAGGCCTCCTTGCATTAAATTTTACTGCATATGATTGCTTAGAATTACGTTAACGAATAAATTTTACAAGTATAACAATACTTTGTTATAATAATGCTTAGGTATAATGCCATGGTTACCACTTCTTGCATCCAAGGCTTTCGGCTTTGAGCCCGGAATATGCGCACAAGTCTCACCAGTTTTTACAAGATATTAGCTGTTTACTAACTTTAAATTTTTTGTAATTCTCATTATGCCAATTTGTTTAATAATTATTATAATACTGCATGACATTTTAATTACTACTTATTTGTATATCCAATAACAAGGCATGGAGCGCTATGTTTTATTTTAAGACCTTTATAATGTGTATACCCATGTTTAACAAATAAAAACTTCTGATTTCTGATTTATGTTTCACAGAGCGGTTACCATAACTATCATTTGACCTTATTTGTTTTAGTGTATTTTGGATTAGCATCATTTTACAAGCTCTTAAACTTATCCACAAAAAAATAATGTGTCATAGTTTAAACTCACATAACCAGGAAAAATTACTTGTATAATGTTGTGTAAGTAGCAAACAGCACATAACTAAACTATATGCAATACTTACTCGTATTTTGCACATCATTTTCAATCGCAGTCTCATTCTCTCCAAAAATAAATATTATGTTACAAGAAATTTGCTTAAGGATTACATTTTATACGATCGCATTTCGATCCGATATTGGATATAAGTACGTTTGGTATTTGAGATGTTTTCGATAAAAATACATAGATCTTATACAAGCATGACCCAAAAACATTATTGTTTCGATATACAAGCGCGACTACATATATTATACACGAATGTTTACGGACAGACACATGTAAACTGACTGAAAAGTGTTTATGCGACAAGCGATTTATTGCGTATTAAAGAAAGAGCTTTTATTCAACTCACATACTGAAGCTTTTTTATTTTCAACTAGAGAGTGTACGCAGTTACGCCAGCATGTATATATTTTTTTATTTAACCGATTTTTTACAATCCCGCAGGAGTTTGGGGAAATTCAATCTCAGTGCATCTTTACGCACCTTTTAGGGTACAAATTTCATGTTTTCAACTTAGTAGTTGCGATGAGATGTCAGTCGAGACAAGTTATTTACTAGAAGATGCCACAACCGTAAATTTTATTTTAATTTAACTGTTTCTTCCCGATCATCCGAATCTCTTCTTTGTGAGCCTCTACGGTCCCCAAGACACATAAATACTATAGGCCAAATTTCATACTCTTGCGCACTGTATAAAGTATATAGTTTCTTTGGCTGTGCGTTGTCTGTCGGTAATGGAAGTATATAATCATAGATTGCTTATTATCTTAAATTATAGTAATTATCGCTATATATACCGTTTATTCACTTCCATAGTGAATAGTGACTAACAACTTACGCAATGCTTTAACCGCTCCGATTTCGTCCTGACAATAATTAATATACTACTTTATTCATCTAAAAGTATTAATATTTTAGGATCCATTAGATGAGATTGAGGAAGTGAAACTCATTCCGTAAAAACTTCAATAGAACCTTCCCACTAACATGACAGTTGGCAATAAAAAGCAGAAGACCTCTCACATTATTTATGCTTCCTATTTGTCTTATGAACGTATTTGTTACTTATTAAAAATAAATGTTAGGTCCTTGACTGGAGCCGCAGGTCATGAGTTCCATTCTCACCTAGGACAAAACCTTGTAAGCATAATATAATTATTTGATTTATGTATAGGTGTTAATTTAAGAATAAAAAAGTGTGTTTATCACTTGGTTACCAGTTCTGCTTATTTTGGCATTCGACGTGCATGTTGTCCTAGAGTATCGTATTGATTTTTGTTATGAATATTCCTAATAAGTACATAGTATATAAAATATTACGATTATTCAGGATTTGTTTCCTTACTTGCAGTAGCAAGTAAGGAAACAAATCCTGAATAATCGTAATATTTTCGAAATATTTTTTGAAGTTTAGAAGAGTACTTCTAAACTTCTTTATTGATCCGGTGCCATAAGTTTTTAAGTTTGTGGAAGTTTGTGTCGCTCTCGGCTTTACAAAAATCGTGTTGAACACACCTGATAAAAATATTTGAGAAAGAACATAGCAAATATGATTTAAAACAAACTTGCATCTAGTTGCCAAGCCTTAAAGGTTCATTGTTTAAATATTGATTTCAATATATTGGGCATTTATCGATCTTCCGACTATTTCAAGGGTTTTATGGGCAAACATTGTATACGTTTTGAATGAATGCACTTAAAATTAATCCTATTCAAGCAATCCTTCCACCTAATTGTCAATTTAAATACACACATAGCTTTGTCCCGTATGAGGTTCGAACCCACAACACTCGGTGCAGTTCTAAACGGCGACGCGACCGCTTAAATCACTGTACCAATACTTAAGGCGCGCGTGCGGTCAATACTCTATTTATTTTTGCTTGAATTTTTTTATTTCAAAAGTAATAACTAAAAGCTGCAAACCGCACAAATTATTACGTTAAAAATATATGCTTGTTATACACATGTAACATGCTTGTTCGATATACAACACCAATCACCAAATTATACCTGCAAAACTCTCCACAGAATATGTTTTAATAAATATTCATTATACCAGAACAAATATAAATAATGCTGCGAGTTAAATTTTCACTGAAAATTTGAGCGAAAATGTTAGCAATTTGAAGAATTTGGAAAACTTAGTTGAGAGAATTTTTGTGTTACAGTTTATTTTGAGTACTTCGAAAAATAAGCGTGATTAATGTATTACTTGTGTGTATCTATACCTACATATTATTATAAAATGCAGTACCCGCCGCGTTTATCTGCCTGTATGAATGCGATGAACTCAGAAACTACCGAACGGAGTTTTGTACGGTTTTCATCAATAGAAAGCAGGGAGACGAGGAAATTGGTGATCAAGCAACGATTATTCTCCGATAAAATTTGTCAAAGAATTCTTAACACATTCAAAACGGTGAAATATTGTCGTAAGATTTGAAGATACAGGTAGGTACATAAGGAAAAATATTTAGATAATATTTTGAAAAGAAAAACGACACTTGTTGTAACGCAAATACTTAAATAGAAACGGGCCTCTTATTACAAATATAATTTTGGTCACAGGGTGCCTACCTAATATCATTATTCTCAAAAGCTTTTATTAACCTAGTTACTATTCTTAAAAGCTCGTTGTTTACAGCGTGACAATTTGTATACAGGATTTATTCTACTGCCTACATGTTCCATTGTTGACATTTTACTGAAATAAACAGACGTGCGTCACGAGGCTTGTTATAATAAATAGGTACCTTCAAATTGGTACGATCTTCCGAAAAAATATACAGTTTATAACGTGTTATGTTATAACACTTATAACCCAACCATACGCAAAATACACGCCAGGACGTGGAATTGCGAAAACAACCCTTGCTACCAATCGCGTAGTGGTTTGGACTGTCACCTTGCTATTGAGAACTGCGCCGAATTTTGCTGGTTCAATCCCACTTTGTGAGATTTACAAATTGTTGTTTCGAGGCTGGATGTTCACTGTGTAGTGTGTGAACATGTTTGATTGTTTGTGAAGGCACCTTAACCACTTTTCTTAATAGATCATAGCGAACCCGCTAGCAACTGTTTGTTATTTAAAATAATTTAAGTAGTATAATTTTATTCAATTTCAAACTTTAGCGATTTGTATACAATATACACTTCTTAATGAACTGAACAGCCTACCCGGTACTACTGAGGGCATGGTTTATACGATATTAGGAGATAATATCGTATAAACCTTGCCCTCAGTAGTGCCGGGGTTGGCTGTTCAGTTCATTTCACCAAGTGTCTGCACTAATCTTATTTGCGAGAGTTCATCGATCTGTGCCCTCAGGCGCTTGGCATTATGAAGATACAACATACGACGTTTCTTTGGTTGTAGATTTAATAAAGTGCTAGACCTGTTCACCCGCGGCTCCGACCGCGTTAATTTTACACACAAACTTTCCTGAGGAATAACACAATTTATTGGGTAAAATCATACCAGAAGCCGTCCAGTATTTTTGAGTTCATCGCGTTCATATAGACAGGGCAGCCGAAAGACTAAATTTTATGTATGTATAGATTTAGGGATATACAAGACGATATTGTTTAGGTTTTGATCAAAAAACAGTTAACTAAATGCATATTGCACATTAATATTCCTTAATGCATGTCTAGGTATCATAAAATAAATTCACTATACAAATGACACGTTTCGAGTTTCAATAGTTGTAGACTGCCTAGTTTGAATTCAGTTGACCATGTGAGACTTTTTTTATCTTTTTTCTGCCGAACAAATTGACTCCATGCTTCCTGATGTTAAGCAGTCAGTGAAGTCCCATAGTGATGGCCATCATCCCAGCTGCCAGCATGGCATTATGGCATGATGGCCCTCACCTTGACGGCCTTGAGTTAAGCTTTTTCACGCCCCGCTTAAAGGACCCGGGATCATAAGTGGAGGGAAACACGTGGACTGGTAAAGAGTTCCACATCTTAATGGTATGGCAGAGATAAGAGGCGCCGAACCATTTGGTGCGTGACGGTATCTGTTCTACCGTGTAAGAGTGGCACCTCAACCCAGCACGTGTCGTTCGGGATAGGAAAGGAGAGTGTGGGATTAGTTGAAAGAGCTCTTCGGAGCACTCACCGCGAAAGATACGGTAGAAGACAGCCATTGAGGCCACGTCTCTGCGTTATTACAGTGACTCAAGAGTCTTAGTGGCCTCTGGATCCCCGATGATACGGCCAGCACGCCGCTGCAACCTATCGAGGGCGTCCAATAAGTACTGAGCGGAGCCATTCCAAAGGTGAGAGCAGTATTCCACGCAGGAGCGAACCTGGGTCTTGTATAACAGACACAACTGCTCTGACTTTTTCTAGATTATAAGAATAAGAATAGAATAAGAATAATTTATTTGTAAAAAATGTGGTACATTTATAGGTGTTATGTGTTAGTGTCGAATCACACATTTCGCCAGTATTGGCATACAAATTTAAATACAAAATTAAAGAACATAAAATTAAAACATTATTGAATAAATTAAAACCAAATTATTTTATGTCATCATCAATTCAATACACGCATCAACATTAAACTACAAAATAAAATCATTTACTTAAAATAATGTATGTTACAAATATCATAATTATATTCTCTCTTCATCTATTACAAAGTTTCAGGTCAAAAAATTCTTTCATATTATAAAAAGTATGCGTTACAAGCCAGTTTTTCAACTCGGACTTCATTTTAAATAGTGGCAGTTCGCGGATTGATTTTGGAATTTTATTAAATACTCTTATGCACATTACGTAACAGTTGTTATGAAATAGGGAGCTCTTACATGTAGGCATTAACAATCTAGTGGGGTCTCTCTTACTCATGACTGAGTTATCTCTCGCATTGTTGAATTCATGTGAGAATTTTTTTAAATGTACACATATTTCCAATATATATAAGCCAAAAAGAGTAAGTACTTTGTTATTCTTAAACAATGGTCGGCATGAATCTAATGGTCCCACGTTACACAAAGCCCTTAAGCATTTTTTCTGGCAAATAAAAGCCTTATTAATATCAGTTGAATGTCCCCATAACAATAAACCGTATCGTAGTACCGATTCCACATATCCGTAATAAGCAATTTGCGCTGCAGATTTGCCAGCAATTTGATGTAAATTTCTGAGTGCAAATACAAATTTGTTTAGTTTGCTACAGACGTTTTGGACATGTATTTTCCAATTGCAGTGTTGGTCTATGTATAAGCCTAAAAACTTGGTATCAGCTACTCTTGATAGGTTTTCGCCTCGGTACGCAATATTTAATGTTACGTGTGGAGTCTTATAATTAGAGAATTTAATAAATTTAGTTTTAGATATATTAGCACACAAGTTATTGGATTCAAGCCATGTCATTATTAATTTAACTGTATTATTTAAAATTATATCAAAATCATTGTAAATGTCACTTTTGGGTATAATTATAGAAATATCGTCAGCAAAGAGTATAGATTGATAGGATGTTATTGACGGAAGGTCGTTGATATATATGATAAAAAGAAGTGGGCCAAGTATGCTGCCCTGAGGTACGCCATACTGGTTTTCTAAAAAAATTGATCGGTGCGGCGTAACAGTGGCATTTTTATCAACGCGTGAAACTTCTACACACTGTAAACGGTTTTTTAGGTAACTTTCAATCCATCTCAAAGCAGGTCCTCTGATTCCGTATCTTTCGCATTTGTACAAAAGGATATTATGGTCCACACAATCGAATGCTTTAGACATATCGAAAAATACAGCAACTACTGGTATTTTCTTGTCTATGTACTCTGTTACTTTTTTTAGAAGACAAAAGCCCGCAAGTGTTGTGGATTTTTCTTTTTGAAAGCCATTCTGTTCTTTTCGGAGAATTTCATATCTTATAAGGAAATTGTAGATTCGAATGTACATTGCTTTTTCAAGTATTTTGGAAAATATTGGTATGAGTGTAATGGGTCTATAATTTGTAAGTTCGTGACAGTTATCTTTTTTGAATAATGGCTTAACAATCGATATCTTCATCTTTTCAGGAAATATCCCCTGATCGAAAGATAAGTTAATTAAATGCGTGAGGATAGGTGCAATAAGATCCGCACAGTTCTTTATAATGTTCGTACTGACAGAATCGTATCCTACAGAATTCGTGTTATTTAAAGATTTTATTATTTGTAAAGTTTCTTTAACAGTACATGGGAGTAGAAATATACTGGATGCAACAGAAGGGATGTTGTTTGCTAAGTTTTTGTGTGATTTGTTCGTTAGTAAATTACGCGCTGTCCTTACAAAGAATGTGTTAAAACTATTCGCTATATCTAGTGGATCAGTAATTTTAATATCATTACTGTTTATCCAGTCAATGTTCTTATTATTTAAGTTACTATATTCTTTGTTTTTTATGATACTCCATGTTGTTTTGCATATATTTTTTGATTTAGTCATAAGTTTGTTATTTATATTCCTTTTAGAACAATTTATGCAAGCTTTAAGTAATTTAGTATATCTATTAAATTTATTTTTATTACGAATATTCTTATTTGAAAAATAGATGTATTGCAATTTTCTCTTATTTCTACTCGATATCTTGATCCCCTTAGTTATCCATTTAGGTGCCTGGGCATTCAAATTAACTTTGCACCTTTGAATTGGGAAGCATAAGTCATAAAGTAGGCAAAACATACTGTGAAAGTTATTGAACGCTGAGTTAAGATCTTCTGCGAAAACATCACTCCAAGAGAGCGATTGCAATGATTCCCTAAACTTGTTTAAGTGTTCTTTATTATAATCTCTTCTATATACAAACCAAGACGTCTTTATATCTTTTTCTTTTAAAACAGAAAAGCTCAATGCTTGACAAGTATTATGATCAGATAAATTATATTCATGTACTGAACCACTTTGATCTGTGATGTTACTAATTATGTGGTCGATGCAAGTCCGTTGTCGAGTAGGCATATTTATATGAAATTTTAAATTATAATTTTGTATTAAACTTATTAACTCTTGTGTAGCACTGTTGTTTGCGAAAGTGTCTATATTTAAATCTCCGCAAATGATAATCTTTTTCTGATTTCTAAATGTAAGTTTGTGGAGAAGAATGTTTAAATTATTAAAAAAGATAGTAGTAGGAGAGTTTGGTATTCTGTAAATACAAATAATTAAACATTTATACGAAGGAACATAAATGCCACAGCACTCAAAACATTTCTCTAAAGCCATAATTTTACATTGACTAATCTCTTCAAATTCTAGCAGATTATCTAGTAAGATACATACACCACCACGCCTCTCTTTGGCACGACAAAAAGAAGCGGCTAATTTGTAATTTTTAATTTTAATGTTAGATTGGTCTCCGTTTCTAACAAATATTTCACTAAGACATATAATTTTTATATTTTTATTTGTTTCATTCAGTTCGTTAATACATATTTCTAAGCTGTCGATTTTGTTAAGCAAGCCCGCTATATTCTGATGAAGTAATGTTACATTATTATATATTATGTCCTTGGTGCTACGGTGAGTGGCATCGAAAAAAGGATGGTGTTACATTTTTATTGGTTTTCTGAGACTCACTCTGATTTTGTAATTTGTTATTGAGTTTATGTGATTTCGTGAAGTAGTCTAAGATTGTACTCTGCTTAAGTTTATTATGATGTTGCTTACAGTAAATGTTATTGCCAACATGTGAGCCATAGTTACATGTGTGTTTTACCGAATATTTATCATACATAGGTAAGAAATTTGCCTTATAATCTACAGTGTCTATGAACAGATTTAGTTTTCTACAAGTATGATACATGTTATTATTGCGGGTATGATATACATTTAAAAAGTGACAATTAGAAGAATTGTTTGCAATTAATTTTATCATATTGTTCAGTAATTTCTCATTTAAGTGTTTATTTTTGCAAACATTTAATATTAATACCGTAGCATTACATATTTTTTTAAGCATTGTTGATAATTCAATTTGTATATTCATGGGAGAGGTGTCATTTTCACCTACACATAATATTACTTTGTCATGTTTGTTGAGTTTTAGATTATAACAACACTTTAGTATTTCATTGGTGGACGCAAATGGCTTGATAACGGCAAAAATACTGTAGATCTCATAGTCGCTCTTCCTTCTTGACTCGGTTAGTTTTGATGCTAGTCCCGAACATTGCTGACTTCCAAATATAATCAAACGTCTTTTCACACTAACGTCTTCATATTCTATAGCTTTTGTTTTCGTTTGGCTATCAATAGTGGTATTGACTTTGGTATCCAATGGTGACTCAGGAGTACTTCGAGCCTTATGTTCCATTTGTTTATCATGCGTGATGTGCCGAGGTGAAGTGAATGACGATTTTATCGGTGTTTCTGTTCTATCCGTAAAGTCTATCCGTCGTTTGATAACGCTACCTTTTTTTTGGGTTCTTTTTACATCAGCTTTATTTGAGGAACAGATTGTTGTAAGTGTTTGGATTTTTGTTTGTTGCTCTTTCACTATCTTTTGAAGACTTGTGTTTTCTAGTAGCAAATTTTGTACTTCGTTGTCTGCGCTTTCTAGTCGACGTTTAAGCGTATCAATTGTGTCTTTCTGCCGAGAAATTATTTCATCGTAATCTAGTGTCGATAGATCTGGCAAGCTTTGATTCAAACTCGACAGACTGGAAGACTGGCTTTCATCCTGCTCACAGTAACTATAATTACAACTTTTGTTCTTATTTCGTATAGTAATATTTTCGTTTGCCATATTTTTATTCAGTGGGTATTTTCAAATTTGATTCAATTACATTGTAATATTGTTAGTGTATATTCTCAGTTACAGTGGCTCGAACTTGAGAAATTAATATTTTAAGAATGAAAATATCACAAAAAGTCCTAGGCTCAGTAGGATTTGAACCGTCAATATGTTCGCCGAACATTGGCTAATTCCTTAGCCACTTGGTTATGCTGTCACTTGGCGAGATGTCCGAAATTGGTCTTCACTTCATACATTACTTTACTAACAATAAAAGCAATTTGTGATTGGTCAGTATTATCGGTGGTCGAGTTGTAGCACTTTTTGAATAAAATTAACGGATGAGTTTTGTTACGTATCGGTTATTGCACTTTTTTGGTGTTTATTATCACTTTATTATATTGTTTTGATTATTGTTTGGTGAATAATTATAATACTTGAGGAAAGTATATGATTTTATGTGGTATTAGTCACTGTTTCTTTCTCGACACTTTGTAACACTTAATACTTCGTTGTCTAGAATTTTGGCTAGAAGGAGCTGGGATCAATTGCAGCAGATTTGTGGAAGCGTGACTCTATTCATCAGCCCTTGTCAGCCACAACAAATCTCAGACACAACTGTACTGTGTTGCACAGCGAATACAAGTAATCTTAATATTAATGTGTTTCACTTACCCGCTATCCTTGCTGATGTCAGGCTTGAGCTAAATTAGACACATTCATACAAGTATATTGGCCAAAATAAATGAATGAAGTATCTTATACTTAGCTATTAAGCTTCAAACGCGACGTTTTCAGGACACGTTGGCACGTGGAAGTCGATACCAGATTCACAGTTTTCACAAATGTCAATCAATAGTTCACAATCAATTTACCGTTGCCAGCACTAGATCAGGCGGCGTTCAAAGCGGTTTACTCTATTTAGTTCAATTAATCAATTCAGACGAAATGCAAAAAGGTGTGCTCACAATAAGAGTCGACAACGTGGTAATTTCTCAACGGGGGCGGAAGTGACAGTTCAGTGTGACCATTGTCAGAAATTTTCAATAGACTAAACAAAATGTTACTCAATCGATCTAATCGATTTGACTTATAATAAAAACTAATTCTATTTCAAACATCCACCCGCCCCGGACCGGCCTACCGGTCCGCTAATCGGTTGGTAGACGTGACAATGTTGCAACCGCTCTCCTCAGAATCGAACCGTCCACCAAGACCTCAGCAAATCGGGGAACTCCATCAGCCCCAGTTACCAAATGAAGGATGCGCCCCCTGCGCCATCTGAGTGGCGGAAGGTTAGCCTCCTTGATCAAAACGAGGTCACCAATCTTGGGTGGATCGGTCTTGTCGGTCCACTTAACGCGTTGCTGGAGTATGTGCAAATATTCCAAGTTCCAGCGTTTCCAAAAGCTCTGAGTAATCTGGCGTACCAATTCAAAACGCGAGAGACGACCAGGTCTCGTATCAATATAGGGGTACTCAGGCAAGGCGACAAGTGGGCGACCAATCAAAAAATGGCCCGGCGTAAGGGCCTCCAAATCATTCGGATCTGAGGAGATCGGGCACAATGGCCGAGAGTTCAAAACGGCCTCAATCTTACAAAACACAGTTGCGAGTTCCTCAAATGTAAGAACAGACTCACCGATTGTCCTGCGCAAGTGTGTTTTGGCCGATTTTACGGCGGCCTCAAATATACCACCCCAGTGTGGACAATTTGGTGGGGAAAACAACCAATTTATCCCACGTCGGGCAAGCCTATCACCTATATCAGCTTTGTTGGTTTCAAGGAAATTAACAACATCATTCAAATAATTATAGGTGCCCTTGAAGTTAGTGCCGCAGTCAGAACGGATCAAGGAAGGCATCCCTCTGCGGGATACAAATCTGTCAAATGTGGCTACAAACGCCTCGGTCGTAAGCGAGGAGACCAGTTCTAGGTGTACGGCCTTTGTGGAGAGACAAACAAAAACACACAAGTAGGCCTTAACAGTCTTGCTGTTTCGAAGTGTCGACGTTTTCACCAAGAAGGGACCAGCGAAGTCCGTGCCAACACCGTCAAACGTCCTGCTCTCAGTTACGCGATCTGCCGGTAAGTCTCCCATCAAGGGCTGCATGGTAGAAGCCTTGAGCTTATAGCAAGGGATGCAGCGAAAGACTACACTCCGAATAATTCCTCGGGCAGACAAGATCCAAAACGCGCGTTGCAAAATAGCCAACAAGGCATTAAAACCAGCATGCGAATTTTTAAGGTGACGGTCAGTTACCAACAAGCGTACCAAATGACCGTCCTTAGGTAACAAAAGGGGGTGACGTGCTCCGTAAGGGAGGTTGGCGTTCTTGAGACGCCCTCCAACGCGCAAGAGACCCGTATCGTCCAAAAAGGGGTTCAATTTAGATACAGCGCCCGATAATTTCAATTTCCCTGACTTGAGGATAGCAATCTCCTTCTCAAAGTGCGCCAATTGCACAGAACGAACCCAAAAGGTGAGGGACTCCTGTCGTTCCTGTGGTGAGAGAAACGGTGTCAGTCGTTTCTGTTGTGGGTGCCTAAAATTAAAAACAAAACGCTTTATCCAAGCAGTGACACCTAACAACTTGTCGAGGGAGCTGTAACGATTCAACAAAAAATCGGGGTCGAAGGCGCATTCCACCTTCTCAAGAGCGAGTGTTCGTAGACCCGGCAAATTAGAAGTATTCAAAACTGGCGTTCGAGGCCAATCAATTTCTGGTCGACTCAACCATTCCGGACCCCACCACAGCGAATGACCTATCAAACTAGGCGTCAAGCATCCGCGCGAGGCACAATCAGCCGGGTTGAGCTCACCTGGCACGTGTCTCCAAACAAGTTTGACTTCGGATTTCTGGATTTGGGAAACGCGATTAGCGACAAATACCTCCAAGGTGTGAACAGAAGCCTTCAACCAACAAAGAACAATTTGGCTGTCCGTCCAGGCGTAGGTCCCATTAATACAAATGCTTTTACCCAAAGTGTTAGACACGTGGTTCAATAAGCGTACAAGTAGGGCTGCTCCCGAGAGCTCCAATTTTGGAATGGTCAGAGATGTCCGAAGGGGTGCCACCTTGCTCTTTGCCATGATCAGGGAAACCCTCACCTAACCTGAGGCACTAACTGTGCGCAAGTACACCACGGCGGCGTGACCACGTTCCGAGGCGTCACAAAACCCGTGAAGGGTGGCCTTGTACTTCCCGGGAGGAAGGATGGGACGAGGCAAGGAGATCTCGTTGACGGCAGGAAGTGAGGATACAAAAGAGGTCCATTCCTCAACAAGAGTGCCGTGCAGAGGTTCGTCCCAGGTCAATCCTGCTGTCCAAAGCCTCTGCAAGAAGCACTTTGCCCAAAATATAATTGGACAGATCCAACCGTTCGGATCAAAGGTTCTGGCGACAGTAGACAATACGAGACGTTTAGTCCAAGAACACGGCAATTTCAAGTCTACGTTATATGTAAAGATGTCTTGGACTGGTCTGTACTGAACGCCGAGAACAGCCATCATGGCGGGGTTGTCAACAATCTCAAACAAATGTGGATGTTGCTGATGATCCTCTGGCAAGCCTTCCAAAAGCGCTGGTGAGTTCGAAATCCATTTGCGCAACTCATAACCAGCGGAGGCCAAAATACCTATCAATTCGTCCCGCAGGAGGATCGCCTCGTCCGCTGTGGAGGCGCCCGAGCAAATGTCATCGACGTAAATATCGTCCTTCAAGATGGCGGAGGCTCTTGGGAAACGTAGGCCTTCGCGGTCTGCGAGCTCCCAAAGAGAACGTATTGCCAAGTAGGGGCTTGACCTTAACCCGTACGTATTCGTATTGAGCTCGTAGACGACCATGGGATCGCGAGGAGACTCTCTCCAAAGGATCAGCTGGAAGCGACGGTCATCAGGGTGGATAATCGTCTGCCTAAACATCATTTTTATATGAGCCACAAAGACAACCTGATGTCGTCGAAAGCTGGTGATGACGTCACAAAGGTCCTTGACCAACTTGGGACCAGAATGCAAGCACTGGTTCAAGGATACGCCTGTTGAAGTCTGCGCAGAACCATCAAATACTGTGCGCAGCTTGCCAGTCGATGGCTTCAATACCGCATGATGCGGGAGAAAGTAATGCTCCACCGAACGCCAATCCAAATTTGACACAGACATGTGTCCCAACTGTTCATATTCCCTCATGAACTCAATGTACTTCTGTCTGAGCTCCGGATCACGACCCATGCGGCGCTCCATGGCCAACAACCTCTTTTCGGCTAAGGGTCGTGACTCACCAAGCGGAGGCCGAACAGACAGGAAGGGTAGCCTCGTAATAATCCGACCAGAACGGAGTCGACCAGTGTTGTTCTGGAAGAACAGCTCGCACTCCTCATGTTCTGGATTCAAACGGGCAGCTTGAGGGGGCTCCTCTACTTCCCAAAACCTCTGAACCGCATCAGAGAGAGCAGAGCCTACAGCCAACAAATTATCAAGTTCGGGTGGAGGGGGGTCCCTCGGTACAGGTCCCATCAAAGCAAATCCAAATATGGTCGGGATGGCAGTCAAACCATTTGGCACCAAGACCCTTTTCCCACCAATCAAAATTCCACCGAGGACATCAGAGCCAATCAACAAGTCGATTTGTCCCGGTGTGTCAAATTTGGGGTCTGCCAGTTCCAATCCCGATGTCAAATTCACCACAGCAGCAGGGAGCTGTTTCTGTGGGTGCATACCCAAAATATTCTTCAGCACAATAGCCGAGGTTTTAATCCTCGGGTGTGAAGATTCAACAGGGCCAAACAAAACCTTAACTTGCCCTTCAACATTAGAGGCTACGTCACCTATGCCCCGTATACAATTCGAAAAAGAGCCCATATTTAAATTAACCTGCCCTACCAAATAAGTGGAAACAATGCAACCTTGTGAACCTGTGTCCAATATAGCACGGACAACAACAGAGGTCCCCGTGGGTCCCCAGACCCTAACAGCAACCGTTGGTAGGATAACGGTCTCAATGGGGGAGGTTGGCGTTATAGGGCAGGGGTCAATGACCTATTGTTGCCTGGGCGGCGACCGTTGGCCAGGACCAGGCAAATCAAAATGGGGGTGCGGCTTGAAGTCCTCAAAGGCGCGATGACTCGATCCGCGCGCCATCTGTGGGGGGTCATAGTGACGCACCCGCCCAAAACGAGGTGGGCGCGAGTCAAGGCGGGGACGCTCCGCCAAAGGAGGGGAATACCTGGGGCAGCAGTCATGGTGCTGGTGACGCTGAACAGCACATTCAGGTGCGCGAGAGAGAGGAGGCGTGCGCACGCTACGGTTCTCCAAGCGGGGTGAGTGGCGATCAATTGAGCGAGGCGACTCTCGGCTACGCGCCGGTGAGCCTCGGCTGCCACCTTCAAGACACCCGCCCGTGCGCGGCGTCGGCTGGTAAGACAAGCGGCCTACCTCTCTGCCATTCATGCAGAGAATGTCCAAATGCTGTCCTCCACAGTGAGGACAGGGGCGAGAGTTTGGGCAGTCTCGCTGGTAGTGGGACCCCAAACAAGAGAAGCAAAGGCGGCGGGCATTCGCGATGCGCCTACGAGAGGCGACATGTAGGTCCAAGAATGCCCTACAACTGGCCGTTCTGTGCCCCGTGACCTTGCAGTAGGAGCACTCCACTGGGCTCTGCGTGACTGCAAAGCGAGGAGGGCGCCGGTCAACACTGGCTCGGGTGTGAACGCGAGCCTGCTCCTTGACCTTGGGCGGCTGCGAATTAGCCGGCGTGTCACCACCGGAGTTGTCCAAGACCCGGCACTCATCCTCCAGGAACTTCTCCAGGTCAGCAAAGGGGGGCAGATGGGTCGCGCTATTCCCACCAAAGCGCTGTTCAAAACGCGACCTCAGGTCGGCAGGCAGCTTCTTCAGCACAATGTGCACCAATAGATAGGACCATTGGTCCACGGGCAGGTCAAGGCACTTAAGTGCGTTGATGGCCACCAAAAGCGGGTTCAACAGTTGGGTGCGCAACCCAGAGACCCGGGTGAGCGTCGGCAAGCCCAAAATCTGCTCAATGTGCGTGTCGGCGAGGCCACGCTTATTATGGTACCTACGGGTAATTAGGTCCCGAGCCGTCTGGTACGCCTCGTCAGACACGGGCAGATGCTGGATGAGGCCCTTAGCCTCCCCATCCAGAACCGACATTAGATAGGCCAACTTTTGTGCCGGCCGAAGGTCAGCCCTATCATGGACTAGGCTGTCGAACAAATTAACGAAGCCCAGGTAGCTTCCTAGGCAGCCATCAAAATGGGGGAGGTCCAAAGTAGGGAGCCTACTCACCAGCCCCGGTGCTGACCTAGGAAGCTCCTGCTTCAGGCCGGGTTGCCCTTCCCTATCGGCAACTAGTTGTCTCGCACTATTGGAGACAGCATCATACAGGTCTAAGACCTGGGCATAGTCTTCGCTGACCTTATTTCGCTGGTCAGCGGTGAAATCATTGATTGACACTTCAAGACAGCAAGTGCTGAAAGTGCGGAATTGCTGTTTCACACTTGCCAGGCGATCGTCAATCCGCTCGTACCTCTGAAGTAAGGCCTGCTGGCGATCAGGCCGGTTCACTAAAGCATTGGCCGAGGCAAACCAGCGCAAATCTGATGCAATAGCACCAGCAGCCGCACGCAAGTCCTTGATAGCTGACATAATCAAAATTCAAAAGAGCCCGGACAAGCGCTAAATAAAATTAACAATCAAAACTTAATTTTTCTTAATTCTTTGAAACCAACAAAGTATTAGCCTGTTTACTGCAAGTGAAGGCAAGTGACAGGTATTTACTGCCCAACAAAATTTAAGGTTTCAGTATATTGAAACAAACACAAAAGTTATCAAAGTTATAACTTATAACAAATTAATAAAGTTGAAACTTCAACTTAATTAATTAATTATTTGCAACAGACAGACTAACTGTGTTATTTGAGATATACAATAGTAAGTAAGCACAGAATATGTGTTACCTAGCAATATTATCTATATTATAACAAAACAAAGTTTATTAATGTGACCCGCCCAAGTGGCAAGGTCAAGTTTGATTATTACAATGTTTATGAATATATGCAATGAACTAAATTTACTAAATTTATTGATACATACAGCTGTTATGTATCCAAACAAACTGGCCTATTAATGCAACAACAAATTTAAGCTGGATTCCTCAACAATACAAATCAACAATTACTGATTGAGGTTATGTGACAATGTGTTTCAAATTATCTAGGTCAACTTATACAATTAAATATTATGTATTTAAGACAATAACTGACCTGACAAACACTACAATACTGTCTACAAGGTGATAAGATACAAGCTCATACCAATCTGAGTTCAGATACAATCAACGGCTAAGATACAAGTTTACAATATAGGCAGTTAACCACGCTCTTGCTATCAAAAATTATGTCTAGAATTTTGGCTAGAAGGAGCTGGGATCAATTGCAGCAGATTTGTGGAAGCGTGACTCTATTCATCAGCCCTTGTCAGCCACAACAAATCTCAGACACAACTGTACTGTGTTGCACAGCGAATACAAGTAATCTTAATATTAATGTGTTTCACTTACCCGCTATCCTTGCTGATGTCAGGCTTGAGCTAAATTAGACACATTCATACAAGTATATTGGCCAAAATAAATGAATGAAGTATCTTATACTTAGCTATTAAGCTTCAAACGCGACGTTTTCAGGACACGTTGGCACGTGGAAGTCGATACCAGATTCACAGTTTTCACAAATGTCAATCAATAGTTCACAATCAATTTACCGTTGCCAGCACTAGATCAGGCGGCGTTCAAAGCGGTTTACTCTATTTAGTTCAATTAATCAATTCAGACGAAATGCAAAAAGGTGTGCTCACAATAAGAGTCGACAACGTGGTAATAACGGGGGCGGAAGTGACAGTTCAGTGTGACCATTGTCAGAAATTTTCAATAGACTAAACAAAATGTTACTCAATCGATCTAATCGATTTGACTTATAATAAAAACTAATTCTATTTCAAACATTCGTAATTTTAATTGTACTGTATATAAGGAGTCACTAACACTTGATGATCGCTATCAGGTATTTATTTATTGAAATATTACATTTACTGACATTAAAACGCTGAATTTAAATTTTTTTAACACATAAAAATACGGAGCTAATGTTAACACAGTTTACACGACAGCTAGCGCCATCTGTGATTATAAGGTATTACTTTTGTTTAAAGTCAAACAAGTGAGTATAAGTCGCCCAGACGAAAGTAGTGAAAAGCTCGTGAGGATTAAACTAAGAGAATGCAAGACTACGTGTCCCAGAGATAAAAGTAAAGTCACCCGTACTCTAAAACGTATAGCAGTTTTGAAGGGGCACAAATCTTTTCAAATAGTCCGCAGCTATGGTTCGTGGGCAAAGTAGTCTTGAGGAGGCCTTGACTTGAAAGAGACCTAGAGGAAGAAATGCTGTGAAAAGACGACGTCAGGCAATGTCAGGCATGAAATGGATTGAGGTGGTGCTAGGTCGTGTTGGATAGCTCAGTCTAAAGATTTATACGACGCAATGTAAGCATATATACCTGATAAAATGGATTGCATACATCACAAGTCTACGTACAAAACGAAATATTATTAATTTTAAAATATTATGTGCATCTATTTGAAATGGCATTTCAAAGAATTACGCTAAAGAAAAGCAGTGAATTGTAACAATATAATTTCGTCTCGTTTCTTTCACAATGTCAGCGAAGACAGTTTTTGCACCCGGTCCCCATCGCTCTTCTAAGCGTAATTTATTTTCAACAAATGCAGAGTTATTTTATTTCACTAGTAAATAAAAGAAATGAACTTTGATGAACTACTTTACAGAAGAGAACTAGATCCGTTAGTGTTTTGTTTCTTTATAAATTCCAATCAGATTTTTTTTCGATTTAAATATCTCAGATCAGAAGTTGTGTTGTGAAACTTATAAAGTTAGTCAGTTTGTAGCGAAAGCACTGCAACAGCGCTGCACTTTGTTTAAAATATTAATTAAGTTTCCAAGTAACGTCTACTCAGAAAAATTGGCTTGTTTCCCTAGCTATATCATTTAAATAATACTTATTGTTGTTGTTCAGAATCTGGCTAGAAGGGCTGGAATTGTTTGCAGACGATAGTGGAAGCGTGATTATATTCATCAGTCTTTGTCAGCCACAACAAATCTCTGACATATGACTGTAATCACAGCATAGTGATTATATTTCAACTAATACGTACATGTGCAAACTTACCTGATATCTTTTGGTGATGTTCTTAGTAGACCTATAAGATTACACTCATAATTTTGGCCAAAATGACAAGCAAATCGTTATAGCTACCGCATGGTCCAGTTCGGCGTCCTTCTTCAGAGCACGATTCAAGTAGATGACGACACACAAATTTTACAATGTTCAATATATTACAAATTCCATTACAAAAAAACCGATGCCGGCAGATCAATTAGCGGCAATTCACAAGGGTTTTAAATTTACTTCAATAGGGTAGTTTCCAGGGTCAAAGTAATTACATTTTATTTAGTCCGTATTTTAGATTATAAAAAAATATTGGACACGTATTTTTTCTTTTTTCGATTAAATAAAAAATAAAAAAGATATAGCCCATTAAAGTTACGTGTGACGTCATCTAGTGCGGAAAAATGCAGCGCGGCGTGACGTTATACGTAACTTTAATGAGTTATACCTTGGTCATTTTTGGTTTAATTTACAAATAAAAAATACTGTTTGAAATAAAATTAGTTTTTATTATAAGTCAAATCGATTAGATCGATTGAGTAACATTTTGTTTAGTCTATTGAAAATTTCTGACAATGGTCACACTGAACTGTCTCTTCCGTTCGCTTTCTTGAAAAATTAACTCGCCGGTTGTCGTCTCGTACGTAAAATATCGCCCTTTGAATTAACGCGAATTGAATTAAATTGAGTAAACCGTCTTGAATGCCGCCTGATCTAGTGCTGGCAACGGTAAATTGATTGTGAACTATTGATTGACATTTGTGAAAATTGTGAATCCGGTATCGACTTCCACGTGCCAACGTGTCCTGAAAACTTCGTGTTTGCAGCTTAATAGCTAAGTATAAGATACTTCATTCATTTATTTTGGCCAATATACTTGTATGAATGTGTCTAATTTAGCTCAAGCCTGACATCAGCAAGGATATCGGGTAAGTGAAATATAATATTGACATTGATTGACTTCAATTCATCACTGTGCAACGCAGTGCATTGTGTCTGGATCATTGTCTATCGTGGTCAGGTAGATGTATTACATCTTCCACTGCGCACTTCTGATACACCTTCCTGCCTGGCTACGGTAATTCTACACATAATTTTTGATAGCAAGAGCGTGGTTAACTGTGCCTATATTGTAAACTTGTATCTTAGCCGTTGATTGTATCTGAACTCAGATTGGCATAAGCTTGTATCTTATCACCTTGTAGACAGTATTGTAGTGTTTGTCAGGTCAGTTTTTGCCTAAAATACATAATATTTGTGTGTATAAGTTGACCTACATGACTTGAAACACATTGTCATACATAACCTCAATCAGTAATAGTTTAATTGTATTGTTGAAATCTAACTTAAATTTGTAGTTCTTAGCATTAATAAGTCAGTTTGTTTGGATGCATAACAGCTGTATGTATCAATAAATTTAGTAAATTTAGTTTATTGCATATATTGGACATTATAACATTCAAACTTGACCTTGCATCTTGGGCGGGTCACATTGAAAAATTGAACCTTTGTTTTGTTATAATATATAGATAATATTGTTAGGTAACACAAACTGGTGCCTACAGTTATAATATATAACACATTTGGTCTATTTGTTGCAGTAATTAATTAATTACCTATTTTGAGTTCCAACTTTAATTGTTGTATGTTATAACTTTAATAACCTTTGTCTTTGAGTCAATATATTGAAACTATTAATTTTGTTGGGCAGTAAATACCTGCCACTTGCTTGTACCAGCAGTAAACAGGCTAATACTTTGTTGGTTTCAAAGAATTGAGAAAAATTAAGTTTTGATTGTTAATATTATTTAACGCTTGTCCGGGCTCTTTTGAAATTTGATTATGTCAGCTATCAAGGACTTGCGTGCGGCTGCTGGTGCTATTGCATCAGATTTGCGCTGGTTTGCCTCGGCCAGTGCTGTAGTGAACCGGCCTGATCGCCAGCAGGCCTTACTTCAGAGGTACGAGCGGATTGACGATCGCCTGGCAAGTGTGGAACAGCAATTCCGCACTTTCAGCACTTGCTGTCTTGAAGTGTCAATCAATGATTTCACCGCTGACCAGCGAAATAAGGTCAGTGAAGACTATGCCCAGGTCTTAGACCTGTATGATGCTGTCTCCAATAGTGCGAGACAACTAGTTGCCGATAGGGAAAGGCAAACCGGCCTGAAGCAGGAGCTTCCTAGGTCAGCACCGGGGCTGGTGAGTAGGCTCCCTACTTTGGACCTCCCCCATTTTGATGGCTGCCTAGGAAGCTACCTGGGCTTCGTTAATTTGTTCGACAGCCTAGTCAATTATAGGGCTGACCTTCGGCCGGCACAAAAGTTGGCCTATCTAATGTCGGTTCTGGATGGGGAGGCTAAGGGCCTCATCCAGCATCTGCCCGTGTCTGACGAGGCGTACCAGACGGCTCGGGACCTAATTACCCGTAGGTACCATAATAAGCGTGGCCTCGCCGATACGCACATCGAGCAGATTTTGAGTTTGCCCACGCTCACCCGGGTCTTTGGGTTGCGCACCCAACTTTTCAACCCGCTTTTGGTGGCAATCAACGCACTTAAGCGCCTTGACCTACGCGTGGACCAATGGTCCTATCTATTGGTGCACATTGTACTTAAAAAGCTGCCTGCCGACCTGAGGTCGCGTTTTGAACAGCGCTTTGGTGGGGATAGCGTGACCCATCTGCCCCCCTTTGCTGACCTGGAGAGGTTCCTCGAGGATGAGTGCCGGGTCTTGGACAACTCTGGTGGTGACACGCCGGCTAAGACGCAGGCACCCAAGGTCAAGGAGCAGGCTCGTGTTCACACCCGAGCCAATGTTGACCGGCGCCCTCCTCGCTTTGCAGTCACGCAGAGCCCAGCAGAGTGCTTTTACTGCAAGGTCACGGGGCACAGAACGGCCAGTTGTAGAGCATTCTTGGACCTTCAAGTCGCCTCTCGTAGGCGCATCGCGAATGCCCGCCGCCTTTGCTTCTCTTGCTTGGGTTCCCACTACCAGCGAGACTGCCCAAACTCTCGCCCCTGTCCTCACTGTGGAGGACAGCAATTGGACATTCTCTGTATGAATGCCAGAGAGGTTGGCCGCTTGTCCAACCAACCGACGCCACGCACGGGCGGGTGTTTTGAAGGTGGCAGCCGAGGCTCACCGGCGCGTAGCCGAGAGTCGCCTCGCTCAATTGATCGCCGCTCACCCCGCTTGGAGAACTGTAGCGTGCGCACGCCTCCTCTCTCTCGCGCACCTGAATGTGCTGTTCAGCGTCACCAGCACCATGACTGCTGCCCCAGGTATTCCCCTCCTTTGGCGGAGCGTCCCCGCCTTGACTCGCGCCCACCTCGTTTTGGGCGGGTGCGTCATTATGACCCCCCACAGATGGCGCGCGGATCGAGTCATCGCGCTTTTGAGGACTTCAAGCCGCACCCTCATTTTGATTTGCCTGGTCTTGGCCAACGGTCGCCGCCCAGGCAACAATAGGTCATTGACCCCTGCCCTATAACGCCAACCTCCCCCATTGAGACCGTTATCCGACCAACGGTTGCTGTTAGGGTCTGGGGACCCACGGGGACCTCTGTTGTTGTCCGTGCAATATTGGACACAGGTTCACAAGGTTGCATTGTTTCCACTTATTTGGTAGGGCAGGTTAAATTAAATATGGGTTTTTTTCCAAATTGTATACGGGGCATAGGTGACGTAGCCTCTAATGTTGAAGGACAAGTTAAGGTTTTGTTTGGCCCTGTTGAATCTTCACACCCGAGGATTAAAACCTCGGCTATTGTGTTGAAGAATATTTTGGGTATGCACCCACAGAAGCAACTACCTGCTGCTGTGGTGAATTTGACATCGGGATTGGAACTGGCAGACCCCAAATTTGACACACCGGGACAAATCGACTTGTTGATTGGCTCTGATGTCCTCGGTGGAATTTTGATTGGTGGGAAACGGGTCTTGGTGCCAAATGGTTTGACTGCCATCCCGACCATATTTGGATTTGCTTTGATGGGCCCTGTACCTAGGGACCCCCCTCCACCTGAACTTGATAATTTGTTGGCTGTAGGCTC
Organism: Euclidia mi; assembly: GCA_944739405.2. Classification (NCBI taxonomy): domain Eukaryota; kingdom Metazoa; phylum Arthropoda; class Insecta; order Lepidoptera; family Erebidae; genus Euclidia; species Euclidia mi. Next base: position 94,300,095 of record OX123188.2, read on the forward strand.
CGCTCTCTCTGATGCGGTTCAGAGGTTTTGGGAGGTAGAGGAGCCCCCTCAAGCTGCCCGTTTGAATCCAGAACATGAGGAGTGCGAGCTGTTCTTCCAGAACAACACTGGTCGACTCCGTTCTGGTCGGATTATTACGAGGCTACCCTTCCTGTCTGTTCGGCCTCCGCTTGGTGAGTCACGACCTTTAGCCGAAAAGAGGTTGTTGGCCATGGAGCGCCGCATGGGTCGTGATCCGGAGCTCAGACAGAAGTACATTGAGTTCATGCGAGAATATGAACAATTGGGACACATGTCTGTGTCAAATTTGGATTGGCGTTCGGTAGAGCACTACTTTCTCCCGCATCATGTGGTATTGAAGCCATCGACTGGCAAGCTGCGCACGGTATTTGATGGTTCTGCGCAAACTTCTACGGGCGTATCCTTGAACCAGTGCTTGCATTCTGGTCCCAAGTTGGTCAAGGACCTTTGTGACGTCATCACCAGCTTCCGACGACATCAGGTTGTCTTTGTAGCCGATATAAAAATGATGTTCAGGCAGACTATTGTCCACCCTGATGACCGTCGCTTCCAGCTGATCCTTTGGAGAGAGTCTCCTCGTGATCCCATGGTCGTCTACGAGCTCAATACTAATACGTACGGGTTAAGGTCGAGCCCCTATTTGGCAATACGTTCTCTTTGGGAGCTCGCAGACCGAGAAGGCTTGCGTTTCCCACGAGCCTCCGCCATCTTGAAAGACGATATTTACGTCGATGACATTTGCTCGGGCGCCTCCACAGCGGACGAGGCGATCCTCCTGCGGGACGAATTGATAGGTATTTTGGCCTCCGCTGGTTATGAGTTGCGCAAATGGATTTCCAACTCACCAGCGCTTTTGGAAGGCTTGCCAGAGGATCATCAGCAACATCCACATTTGTTTGAGATTGTTGACAACCCCGCCATGATGGCTGTTCTAGGCATTCAGTACAGACCAGTCCAAGACATCTTTACGTATAACGTAGACTTGAAATTGCCTTGTTCTTGGACTAAACGTCTCGTGTTGTCTACTGTCGCCAGAACCTTTGATCCGAACGGTTGTATTTGTCCTATCATATTTTGGGCAAAATGCTTCTTCAATTCTTTTAAGATAGTAATTGAAAGTGGCAAAATTGATACCTTCTTAAATAGTGAATTCTGGCCAGAGGGATTAGTATACCGTCGCTACAAAGAACGCTTTGCTCACAAACGTTGATGGCTAGTGGAGATACTTACAGGAAAATAACTATGGTTACTTTTAACTTTAGATCATTAAAGATATCGGCAGAACAAGTTAAAACACTTTGCAAAAATGCTGACATTGTATTATTGCAAGAAACCTGGCTGCTACCCAATGAGTTAACATTTGTGAGCAATATAGATCATGATTTTGCTTTCTGTGCGAAGTCATCCATCGATACCGGTGCCGGCATACTACGTGGGCGTCCTTACGGTGGAATTGCCATCCTCTGGCGCAGATCAAGTTTTTCAGACGTAACTATCGTGGAGATGGATAACAATAGACTAGCTGCCGTTCAAGTCACGATGGAGAACTGTCAGTTTATCGTTATGAGCGTGTACTTACCAACGGATTGCGAGGATAACATTGTGGACTTTACTACGTGTCTCGCTCAGATTGCTGCGATTATGGAGGATAGCGACATCGAGGCCATCTATGCCCTTGGAGACTTCAACGCGGCCCCTGAATCGCGTTTCGGGCGTCAGTTGTTAGCGTTTTGTCAAGACCATGACCTAGCGTGTGTAGATATGGAAGTGTTGACAGGCGACATTCGACCCTATACGTATGTGAGTGATGTGTACGGTACCGGGTCGTGGCTAGACCACTGTGTAGCTACGAGGGCTGCAAGTGAGAGTGTTACGTCAGTGAGAGTGTTGTATGATGTCTACTGGTCGGATCATATGCCATTAGTGATAGAATGTGCCTTTAGAAACGGAATTATGAAAACAGTGAAAGGTAACAAGTATTACTCTAATAAATTAGATAATAGGATACGTTGGGGGAACCGTGACATTGAGGTAATTAATGAATACGCTAAATACTGTTGTAATAATTTAAAAGAAATAACATTGTCTGCTCAGAATTGTAATGACTGTGATTTGTTTACGTGTAAAAAACATTTATCTCGCATTGATAACTTATACGATGATGTTGTGCGTATATTGCAATGTGGTGCTATTAGGTGTGCTAGTTCGCGTCGCGTTGTGCGGAGAACTCAGGTTACCGGCTGGAATTACCATGTCAAAGAGTCACCAGGTTGCCAGGTTACATTTCCGGAATTGGGTAACAGCGGGTAAGCCTTCGTCCGGTTATATTTTTGAACAAATGACACAAAGTAAAAAGATATTTAAGAACAAACTGAGATGGTGTCAGAACAACCAAGACACTATAAAAATGAATATACTAGCTGCTCATCAAAAAAATAAGAACTTTAAAAAGTTTTGGGAGGCTATAAAACGGTTACAAAATAATCCGAGTACGTCTCTTAGTGTAGATAATGAACAGGACCCGTACACAATTGCGAATCTTTTTGCGCGTCATTTCAAGGTAAAACCCTTAGATGGTAGGCCGGCCCAGGCATTTCAATGTGACGGCGGCTTCACCTGTGAGACATATGTACACTTACTCATCTCAGGATATTCAGAATGTAGTGCAACGAATGACCAGAGGGAAGTCGCCGGGCATTGATGGCCTGAGCATTGAGCATATTATTTATGCGGGTCACGAGATATATCGTGTGCTTGCAGGTTTGTTTAATTTGTGTTTAAATTTTGGATATGTGCCTGGCAACCTGATAAAGACCGTAGTGGTACCTGTACCTAAGAATAAAAAGGGAGACCTTTCTAGTAGTAAGAACTACCGACCAATATCTTTAGGCACTGTGATTGGTAAAATACTTGAAAAATTAATACACCCCCTTCTTATTCAGAATATTAAAATTGAGGATGCCCAGTTTGGTTTCCGGCCCGGTCTCTCAACGGATTCGGCAATATTTACTTTAAAAAGCACAGTTAATTACTATGTTAACCGTCAGACATCAGTTTATGCGTGTTTCCTCGACCTCAAAAGCGCGTTCGACTTGGTAAATTACCAGCTACTCTGGGAAAAGTTGTTGAGGTCAGGTGCACCAAGAAAGATTGTGGATCTGTTGAGGTACTGGTATGGAAACCAAACTAACACTGTCAGATGGAATGATGCTCTGTCTAGTGAATACCGACTAGAGTGCGGTGTGAGGCAGGGAGGGCTAACCTCACCGGATCTCTTCAACCTTTATGTTAACGACCTGATCGAGGAACTGAGAAGAACCAGAGTGGGCTGTCACATTGGTGACACGTGTGTCAATAACTTAAGTTACTGTGATGACATGGTTCTGCTTAGCCCCTCGATTACTGGAATGCGGAAATTAATAAGCATATGCGAGCAGTACGCGAAAGACCATGGTCTTAGATATAACGTTGACAAAACAAAATTACTGGTTTTCAAGTATCGCAAAGGTCCGGAGAATATCCCACCCGTGCTGTTACACGCCACACCCGTCGCTAGAGTAGGAGAGTTTAAGTACTTAGGTCATATTTTAACCGATACTCTAAAGGATGATAATGACATAGAACGTGAGCGCAGGGCTTTGGCTGTTAGGTGTAACATGCTTGCGCGTAGATTTGCGCGGTGCAGTGAGGAGGTCAAAATTACGTTGTTCAGGGCATATTGTCCAAATTTTTATACATGCCAGCTTTGGACTAACTTCACTAGGAAAGCGTATAGTACGATAAGAATACAATATAATGACGCTTTTCGTATACTAGTGAGATTACCGCGATACTGCAGCGCGTCGAGCATGTTCGCCTCGGCTGGAGTCCCTGATTTCTTTGCAATAATGAGAACCCGGGTAGCATCTTTCTGGGATCGGATACGCACATCACAGAATTCAATTCTTGGTACGATGTCTGAGTACTGGGATAATCCTATTCTAAGGTACTGGTTGTATTTGCATCGCGACGTGAACAAGAAATAAAACTGTGATCAATTGAAAATTATAAGCCGCGAATTTTCAATTTTTGTTTTTGTTTTTGACATAATAAGATAATGTGTAGGATTTCTTTTTTTGTTTGTAATAATAATGTTTAATAGGTACTTTAGGTTTTTTTTTTATATTAATGACTAATGTAATGCTTCGATTGTCTGTAGTGATTTTAAATGTATTTATTTAGTAATGTGTTTTATTGCGAATGATTATATTATTTATTGTATTATGTTTCTATGATATTTAAAGTGTCCATATGTTTAATTATTATAATTGTGTTATGAAATTATGAGTGTATGCTCGAAATAAATGATTTTATTATTATTATTATTATATTATTATTTGGACAGCAGGACTGACCTGGGACGATACTCTACACGGTACTCTTGTTGAGGAATGGACCTCCTTTGTATCCTCACTTCCTGCCGTCAACGAGATCTCCTTGCCTCATCCCATCCTTCCTCCCGGGAAGTACAAGGCCACCCTTCACGGGTTTTGTGATGCCTCGGAACGTGGTCACGCGGCTGTGGTGTACTTGCGCACAGTCAGTGCCTTAGGTCAGGTGAGAGTTTCCCTGATCATGGCGAAGAGCAAGGTTGCACCCCTTCGGACATCACTGACCATCCCAAAATTGGAGCTCTCGGGAGCAGCCCTACTTGTACGCTTATTGAACCACGTGTCCAGTACTTTGGGTAAAAGCATTTGTATTAATGGGACCTACGCCTGGACAGACAGCCAAATTGTTCTTTGTTGGTTGAAGGCTTCTGTCCACACCTTGGAGGTATTTGTCGCTAATCGCGTTTCCCAAATCCAGAAATCCGAAGTCAAACTTGTTTGGAGACACGTGCCAGGTGAGCTCAACCCCGCTGATTGTGCCTCGCGCGGATGCTTGACGCCTAGTTTGATAGGTCATTCGCTGTGGTGGGGTCCGGAATGGTTGAGTCGACCAGAAATTGATTGGCCTCGAACGCCAGTTTTGAATACTTCTAATTTGCCGGGTCTACGAACACTCGCTCTTGAGAAGGTAGAATGCGCCTTCGACCCCGATTTTTTGTTGAATCGTTACAGCTCCCTCGACAAGTTGTTAGGTGTCACTGCTTGGATAAAGCGTTTTATTTTTAACCTTAGGCACCCACAACAGAAACGACTGACACCGTTTATCTCACCACAGGAACGACAGGAGTCCCTTACCTTTTGGGTTCGTTCTGTGCAATTGGCGCATTTTGAAAAGGAGATTGCTATCCTTAAATCAGGGAGATCGAAATTGTCGGGAGCTGTCTCTAAATTGAACCCCTTTTTGGACTATACGGGTCTCTTGCGCGTTGGAGGGCGTCTCAAGAACGCCAACCTCCCTTACGGAGCACGTCACCCCCTTTTGTTACCTAAGGACGGTCATTTGGTACGCTTGTTGGAAACTGACCGTCACCTTAAAAATTCGCATGCTGGTTGTAATGCGCTCTTGGCCATTTTGCAACGCGAATTTTGGATCTTGTCTGCCCGAAGAATTATTCGGAGTGTAGTCTTTCGCTGCATCCCTTGCTATAAGCTCAAGGCTTCTACCATGCAGCCCTTGATGGGGGACTTACCGGCAGATCGCGTAACTGAAAGCAGGACGTTTGACGGTGTTGGCACGGACTTCGCTGGTCCCTTTTTGGTGAAAACGTCGACACTTCGAAACAGCAAGACTGTTAAGGCCGACTTGTGCGTTTTTGTATGTCTTTCCACAAAGGCCGTTCATTTAGAACTGGTCTCCTCGCTTACGACCGAGGCGTTTGTAGCCACATTTGACAGATTTGTATCCCGCAGAGGGCTGCCTTCCTTCATCCGTTCTGACTGCGGCACTAACTTCAAGGGCACCTATAATTATTTGAATGATGTTGTTAATTTCCTTGAAACCAACAAGGCTTATATATGTAGGTGATAGGCTTGCCCGACGTGGGATAAATTGGTTGTTTTCCCCACCAAATTGTCCACACTGGGGTGGTATATTTGAGTCCGCCGTAAAATCGGCCAAAACACACTTGCGCAGGACAATCGGTGAGTCTGTTCTTACATTTGAGGAACTCGCAACTGTGTTTTGTAAGATTGAGGCCGTTTTGAACTCTCGGCCATTGTGCCCGATCTCCTCAGATCCGAATGATTTGGAGGCCCTTACGCCGGGCCATTTTTTTATTGGTCGCCCACTTGTCGCCTTGCCTGTGTACCCCTACATTGATACGAGACCTGGTTGTCTCTCGCGTTTTGAATTGGTACGCCAGATTACTCAGAGCTTTTGGAAACGCTGGAATTTGGAATATTTGCACATACTCCTGCAACGCGTTAAGTGGACCGACAAGACCGATCCACCCAAGATTGGTGACCTCGTTTTGATCAAGGAGGCTAACCTTCCGCCACTCAGATGGCGCAGGGGGCGCATCCTTCGTTTGGTAACTGGGGCTGATGGAGTTCCCCGATTTGCTGAGGTCTTGGTGGACGGTTCGATTCTGAGGAGAGCGGTTGCAACATTGTCACGTCTACCAACCGATTAGCGGACCGGTAGGCCGGTCCGGGGCGGGTGGATGTTTGAAATAGAATTAGTTTTTATTATAAGTCAAATCGATTAGATCGATTGAGTAACATTTTGTTTAGTCTATTGAAAATTTCTGACAATGGTCACACTGAACTGTCACTTCGTTCCCGCCTTGAAAAATTAACACGCCGGTCTTGGTCGTCTCGTAGGTACGTAAAATATCGCCTTTTGAATTAACGCGAATTGAATTAAATTGAGTAAACCGTCTTGAATGCCGCCTGATCTAGTGCTGGCAACGGTAAATTGTAATAAAAGACATTGTGAACTATTGATTGACATTTGTGAAAATTGTGAATCCGGTATCGACGTCCACGTGCCAACGTGTCTTGAAAACGTCGCGTTTGCAGCTTAATAGCTAAGTCTAAGATACTTCATTCATTTATTTTGGCCAATATACTTGTATGAATGTGTCTTATTTAGCTCAAGCCTGACATCAGCAAGGATATCGGGTAAGTGAAATATAATATTGACATTGATTGATTTCAATTCATCACTGTGCAACGCAGTGCATTGTGTCTGGATCATTGTCTATCGTGGTCAGGTAGATGTATTACATCTTCCACTGCGCACTTCTGATACACCTTCCTGCCTGGCTACGGTAATTCTACACAAATACGTATCGCTTATTTTTGAATAATCTAAAGGACGGACTTATAAATGTTTTTTTGTCAACTAGCCTATTATCACAAAAGCACGCGAGAAGGCAAAAGGCGTGGACTAGCAAAAAAATCAACGTGTGGTCAAAAAGAATTTTCGAGAACAAGAGTGAGTGAATGATTTGACAGTTCATAGTGTGACCATAGTCAGAAAATTTCAATAGAAAAAGTAACACGCTACTAAACTGATATTATCGATTTAACTTATCACAAAAAATATTTCTATTGCAAACAGTTGTTTTATTGTGCTAATAAAGTACTATCTTAATTAGTAGTTATTTGAATGGTACTGGATACGTGCTAGTCTGCTGGTCTACTCTGATATCTCTATATCTGATACAACTTTATGTGATCAGTAGCATATCTTGCTTTGTCCCTGGGTGTAGCTTTTTTGTATAAATATTTTCTATAATATAATTATAATCATGCTAGAGAATAAAAAAACAACCACGCCCGTAAATATATATCTCATAAAAAACAATACTTGTTTAAAAAACCAAGTCTCGCTACTCAATTCCTCTACCGTAAAAAGTTGTGAGATCCATGTAATACCAAGTCGGTTATTAATTTATTCAGTACCTACATACTTAAGGGATCTAAAATAAATAGATTGACTCGGCCATCGCATGCAAACACAATATATCTCACAAGTTATTCATAATATTATATAAATTAGATTGGTTAGTGCGATTGCCGAGTCATGAGAAGAGATGAAGAGAGATGAATAAATTAATAACCGACTTGGTATTATATGGATCTCACAACTTTTTACGGTAGAGGAATTGAGTAGCGAGACTTGGTTTTTTAAACAAGTATTGTTTTTTATGAGATATATATTTACGGGCGTGGTTGTTTTTTTATTCTCTAGCATGATTATAATTGATTCCTTGCGTTCGGGATTTCTTGCAAAGCCTTCTTAGTCCGCTAAATGCTTTATCTTTTTTTACACGAGGTTATTTCGGTTATGTTTTGTCTCTCAGTCAGTCACTAACGCAAAAATGTTGTATATTATTCATATAAAATTATATCACTTTCTGTATTAGCAGCACAGACTCCTATTCACCGCCACCATGATAAAGACTGCCATTAAATAACCGTCGCCAATGACAGAAGAGAAATATTATCTTACCAAAAATACAAGTATACACTATAACCTCAAGTGACATCTCAGTAGATGATTCACAAGGATCCTCTCAGACTATCTACTATACATGTCTGGTGTACGAGACTGAACTACATTCATCAAGCTTTATTGCAAAAACGCTGCAGCCTCCGATACTTTGGGTACCTTGCAAGAATGAAACCCCATTACAATGGATATGGTATCCAATATAAATATGTATATGAAAAAAATATATTTGGGTCGTCGAAACAAGATATAATTATAAATTAGAAGTCAAAATGGTATCTCATTTCGACTCTAAAAACTTACTATTTTATGCATTGTAACTGCGACTAGACTTGGTCGTCTGACCGACATTTTGCGTTAGCAGCGAAAAGTGTAGATATAGCACGCCATATAGCGACTAATTAAATAATAAAGTGTACCACGCGCTTGTATAAATAAAGTCAGTAAAATGGGATATTTTCCAGAAATCACTTGTATTCTATGCCGTCAACCACCCCCTATCTTCCCGTGGGTGTCGTAAGAGGCGACTAAGGGATAACACGATGCAAATACCATCTTTGCTTAGAGACGGAAAACTCGACATCAAACCCTATACGACTGCCTCGTTGGTCTCGCGGCATAAATGTGCGCGTGGGATCGGGAGGTCCCGGGTTCGATTCCTGGGTCGGGCAGTGTTATTGGGTTTTTCTGTCACGAAATTCTCAGTAGCAGCACGGAGTCTGGAAATGTGCCCGGTACGGCAATAGGCTCGCCCCTTATTACGTGGGACTAAAGTAATCTGGCGAAAAGTGGGTGTAGAAATACACCTCTGCCTACCCCTTCGGGGATAAAAGGCGTGACGATATGTATGTATGTATGTATGTTTCCAGAAATCAATTTCCATTCAGGAAAGTGATTTCTGTCAAATTAGTGGATAAACTTTTGCTATGATATATGTTGTTGACGAAAACTTACTAGCTTACTACTACTTCTTTTTCTTTTGGATTCACTACAATATATATGGATGGACAGATGTGGTATCTAGTCCCAAGCATTTATACTATAATAAAACTGTAGAGGTGAAAAAGTCTGTACATTAAAGATATTTTGACGAAAATTTGCTAAAAAATCTGGGAAAATGCTAAAAAGCAATACTTGATCATTCTTAGAATTTATGTTTGTCTGTCTATCCGACGTCTTTCCCTATGTTGCTTAAGATCTCTAAAATGGTGAAATTGACAAAACTTACACTCATGTACAAAGGATACTCAAACCTATAAAATAGTATATGTTACATCACATATGTTGATCATCATATGTTGTTTTCGGTGTACAGCTTGACCTCTCCTTTGTACGTAGTCCTAAACAAAACAGGGATCATCCAAAAGTGGTTATTTATGTGGTGCCATCTATGATCATTATAAGTTTGTTAGTAAAAGTATAGTCTAAATAGGTACCTTCAAAGTGTTTTATGGCTATTTACCCGACTTTAAAAAAGGAGGCGATTCTTAATTTCGTCAGTATATTTTTACGTGTTTTCGATAAATAAATTACCGGAACCGAATATATTTATAGTTATCCTTCCGACCGATAGATGTCACTATTTTCAAATAATTTTCTAGAAAAATAAATGTTTCTTGCAAAAAAGACAATAATTATGTGTCGGGTATCTTTCTGTTATTAAAAAATTATAGAGTATAATATTCGGCTGTTTCTTAAACAAAATGTCTCTGTATAAAAATTTATTACAATGTCCACTTAATTTAAACGGTCAATCTCATTTATTTCAAATTATTATGTTTATATAATAGTTATATAATCATTTCATTTTACTTTAAATGATCAAAACAATGAATATAGACCTTTTTTACAGTAAATTGTCGATTGGTCCATATTATTTTCTATCTCGGTCGGTTTGTATATGTAAACATAGATGGCGTTTTCTGAATGGCGGTGTTAAGATTCTCCATGAATTGATGAGGTTCTCGATTAATTTTCTTACGTTTTCGTCGGATTAGTGTCTTAGTCGTTTCTTTTGAATAATGAATGTTGTTGTGTTTCTTTGATTTCTTTCTTTCGTTCGTGTTCTGTACTTATACAGGTGTCTCATTATTCCCAAATTCCTACACCTCACATACGTGGGAATCCGTGTGGGTGGGAGACTGAGGCCTGAATTCAGATACCTCTTGAGTAACTCAACGGGGCTATCTTACTTTCGGCAGGGCTGGATATTCGTAGCCCTGTGTGTATTTTCTAAATAAATCGTAGGGCCAGACTTGAAACAGCTGGAATCGACCCCCGAACATGTTGTTTTTCACATGGTCAGTTATATGTGGCATGTTCACGAGTAAGCGGCAAAAATAATTTACATGTTCTATATGAAGGTGGTAAAACAGTTAGATAATGTTGTGTATAAAGAAAGTCTCTAATGATATCCCTACTATCACTACTTCCTACTAATATTATGAATGTGAAAGTTTGTGAAGATGTATGTGTCTAGAATTACCGTAGGCTTACTGGGAATTGGTTGTAGGCACAGTGGAAGCTAATTTATATTCATCCAGTTGTCCTAAAGCAATCAAATGTCTGACATATATTGCTGAGATTCTCAGCGATGACAAATTATAATGTAGTTATATGAAAATTTTACCTTATATCTCCTGGTGATGTTCTTGAAGTGGACCTATAGGATTAACTCATAATTTTGACCAAAATAACAAGAGAATCGAATAGATACCAGTGTACAATTCGGCGAAGTCCTTCTCCAGACCACGATGCACGTTAACGGTTCACAAAACTATTCACAAATGTTCAATATGTCATCAATTTACAACAAACTTTGCCGGAAGTCAAAAGCGGCAATTACGTATTAATTTAATTACAAGTTGATTCAATTCGCGTTTATTCAAAGGGCGATCAATTTATTAATTAGGTACAAGGCACGCGAGAGTGCAAACGGCGTGTTAATTTTTCAAAGCGGCAACGGAAGTGACAGTTCAGTGTGACCATTGTCAGAAATGTTCAATAGACTAAACAAAATGTTACTCAATCGATCTAATCGATTTGACTTATAATAAAAATTAATTCTATTTCAAACATCCAACCACCCCGGACCGGCCTACCGGTCCGCTAATCGGTTGGTAGACGTGACAATGTTGCAACCGCTCTCCTCAGAATCGAACCGTCCACCAAGATCTCAGCAAATCGGGGAACTCCATCAGCCCCAGTTACCAAACGAAGGATGCGCCCCCTGCGCCATCTGAGTGGCGGAAGGTTAGCCTCCTTGATCAAAACGAGGTCACCAATCTTGGGTGGATCGGTCTTGTCGGTCCACTTAACGCGTTGCTGGAGTATGTGCAAATATTCCAAATTCCAGCGTTTCCAAAAGCTCTGAGTAATCTGGCGTACCAATTCAAAACGCGAGAGACGACCAGGTCTCGTATCAATATAGGGGTACTCAGGCAAGGCGACAAGTGGGCGACCAATCAAAAAATGGCCCGGCGTAAGGGCCTCCAAATCATTCGGATCTTAGGAGATCGGGCACAATGGCCGAGAGTTCAAAACGGCCTCAATCTTACAAAACACAGTTGCGAGTTCCTCAAATGTAAGGACGGATTCACCGATTGTCCTGCGCAAGTGTGTTTTGGCCGATTTTACGGCGGCCTCAAATATACCACCCCAATGTGGACAATTTGGTGGGGAAAACAACCAATTTATCCCACGTCGGGCAAGCCTATCACCTATATCAGCCTTGTTGGTTTCAAGGAAATTGACAACATCATTCAAATAATTATAGGTGCCCTTGAAGTTAGTGCCGCAGTCAGAACGGATGAAGGAAGGCAGCCCTCTGCGGGATACAAATCTGTCAAATGTGGCTACAAATGCCTCGGTCGTAAGCGAGGAGACCAGTTCTAAGTGTACGGCCTTTGTGGTGAGACAAACAAAAACGCACAAGTAGGCCTTGACAGTCTTGCTGTTTCGAAGTGTCGACGTTTTTACCAAAAAGGGACCAGCGAAGTCCGTGCCAACACCGTCAAACGTCCTGCTTTCAGTTACGCGATCTGCCGGTAAGTCCCCCATCAAGGGCTGCATGGTAGAAGCCTTGAGCTTATAGCAAGGGATGCAGCGAAAGACTACACTCCGAATAATTCTTCGGGCAGACAAGATCCAAAATTCGCGTTGCAAAATGGCCAAGAGCGCATTACAACCAGCATGCGAATTTTTAAGGTGACGGTCAGTTACCAACAAGCGTACCAAATGACCGTCCTTAGGTAACAACAGGGGGTGACGTGCCCCGTAAGGGAGGTTGGCGTTCTTGAGACGCCCTCCAACGCGCAAGAGACCCGTATCGTCCAAAAAGGGGTTCAATTTAGATACAGCTCCCGATAATTTCGATCTACCTGACCTAAGGATAGCAATCTCCTTCTCAAAATGCGCCAACTGCACAGAACGAACCCAAAAGGTGAGGGACTCCTGTCGTTCCTGTGGTGAAAGAAACGGTGTCAGACGTTTTTGTTGTGGGTGCCTAAAATTAAAAATAAAACGCTTTATCCAAGCAGTGACACCTAACAACTTGTCAAGGAAGCTGTAACGATTCAACAAAAAATCGGGGTCGAAGGCGCATTCCACCTTCTCAAGAGCGAGTGTTCGTAGACCCGGCAAATTAGAAGTATTCAAAACTGGCGTTCGAGGCCAATCAGTTTCTGGTCGACTCAACCATTCCGGATCCCACCACAGCGAATGACCTATCAAACTAGGCGTCAAGCATCCGCGCGAGGCACAATCAGCGGGGTTGAGCTCACCTGGCACGTGTCTCCAAACAAGTTTGACTTCGGATTTCTGGATTTGGGAAACGCGATTAGCGACAAATACCTCCAAAGTGTGGACAGACGCCTTCAACCAACAGAGAACAATTTGGCTGTCTGTCCAGGCGTAGGTCCCATTAATACAAATGCTTTTACCCAAGGTGCTGGACACGTGGTTCAATAAGCGTACAAGTAGAGCTGCTCCCGAGAGCTCCAATTTTGGGATGGTCAGAGATGTCCGAAGGGGTGCGACCTTGCTCTTTGCCGTGATCAGGGAAACTCTCACCTGACCTGAGGCACTGACTGTGCGCAAGTACACCACGGCCGCGTGACCACGTTCCGAGGCATCACAAAACCCGTGAAGGGTGGCCTTGTACTTCCCGGGAGGAAGGATGGGACGAGGCAAGGAGATCTCGTTGACGGCAGGAAGTGAGGATACAAAGGAGGTCCATTCCTCAACAAGAGTGCCGTGCAGAGGTTCATCCCAGGTCAATCCTGCTGTCCAAAGCTTCTGCAAGAAGCATTTTGCCCAAAATATAATTGGACAGATCCAACCATTCGGATCAAAGGTTCTGGCGACAGTAGACAATACGAGACGTTTAGTCCAAGAACACGGCAATTTCACGTCTACGTTATATGCAAAGATGTCTTGGACTGGTCTGTACTGAACGCCGAGAACAGCCATCATGGCGGGGTTCACAACAATCTCCAGTAGATGTGGATCTTGCTGATGATCCTCTGGCAAGCCTTCCAAAAGCGCTGGTGAGTTGGAAATCCATTTGCGCAACTCATAACCAGCGGAGGCCAAAATACCTATCAATTCGTCCCGCCGGAGGATCGCCTCGTCCTCTGTGGAGGCGCCCGAGCAAATGTCATCGACGTAAATATCGTCTTTCAAGATGGCGGAGGCTCTTGGGAAACGTAAGCCTTCGCGGTCTGCGAGCTCCCAAAGAGAACGTATTGCCAAGTAGGGGCTTGACCTTAACCCGTACGTATTAGTATTGAGCTCGTAGACGACCATGGGATCAAGAGGACACTCTCTCCAAAGGATCAGCTGGAAAAGACGGTCATCAGGGTGGATAATCGTCTGCCTGAACATCATTTTTATGTCGGCCACAAAGACAACCTGATGTCGTCGGAAGCTGGTGATGATGTCAGAAAGGTCCTTGACCAACTTGGGACCAGAATGCAAGCACTGGTTCAAGGATACGCCTGTTGAAGTCTGCGCAGAACCATCAAACACTGTGCGCAGCTTGCCAGTCGATGGCTTCAATACCGCATGATGCGGGATAAAGTAATGCTCCACCGAACGCCAATCCAAATTTGACACTGACATGTGTCCCAATTGTTCATATTCTCTCATGAACTCAATGTACTTCTGCCTGAGCTCCGAATCACGACCCATGCGACGCTCCATAGCCAACAATCTCTTTTCGGCTAAAGGTCGTGACTCACCAAGCGGAGGCCGAACAGACAGAAAAGGTAGCCTCGTAATGATCCGACCAGAACGGAGTCGACCAGTGTTGTTTTGGAAGAACAGCTCGCACTCCTCATGTTCTGGATTCAAACGGGCAACTTGAGGGGGCTCCTCTACCTCCCAAAACCTCTGAACTGCATCAGAGAGAGCAGAGCCTACAGCCAACAAATTATCAAGTTCGGGTGGAGGGGGGTCCCTAGGTACAGGGCCCATCAAAGCGAATCCAAATATGGTCGGGATGGCAGTCAAACCATTTGGCACCAAGACCCGTTTCCCACCAATCAAAATTCCACCGAGGACATCAGAGCCAATCAACAAGTCGATTTGTCCCGGTGTGTCAAATTTGGGGTCTGCCAATTCCAATCCCGATGTCAAATTCACCACAGCAGCAGGTAGCTGTTTCTGTGGATGCATGCCCAAAATATTCTTCAGCACAATAGCCGAGGTTTTAATCCTCGGGTGTGAAGATTCAACAGGCCTAAACAAAACCTTAACTTGCCCTTCAACATTAGAGGCTACGTCACCTATGCCCCGTATACAATTTGGAAAAGAGCCCATATTTAATTTAACCTGCCCTACCAAATAAGTGGAAACAATGCAACCTTGTGAACCTGTGTCCAATATAGCACGGACAAGAACAGAGGTCCCCGTGGGTCCCCAGACCCTAACAGCAACCGTTGGTAGGATAACGGTCTCAATGGGGGAGGTTGGCGTTATAGGGCAGGGGTCAATGACCTATTGTTGCCTGGGCGGCGACCGTTGGCCAGGACCAGGCAAGTCAAAATGAGGGTGCGGCTTGAAGTCCTCAAAGGCGCGATGGTCGGGGGGTCATAATGACGCACCCGCCCAAAACGAGGTGGGCGCGAGTCAAGGCGGGGACGCTCCGCCAAAGGAGGGGAATACCTGGGGCAGCAGTCATGGTGCTGGTGACGCTGAACAGCACATTCAGGTGCGCGAGAGAGAGGAGGCGTGCGCACGATATGGTTCTCCAAGCGGGGTTAGCGGCGATCAATTAAGCGAGGCGACTCTCGGCTACGCGCCGGTGAGCCTCGGCTGCCACCTTCAAAACACCCGCCCGTGCGCGGCGTCGGCTGGTTGGACAAGCGGCCTACCTCTCTGGCATTCATACAGAGAATGTCCAAATGCTGTCCTCCACAGTGAGGACAGGGGCGAGAGTTTGGGCAGTCTCGCTGGTAGTGGGACCCCAAACAAGAGAAGCAAAGGCGGCGGGCATTCGCGATGCGCCTACGAGAGGCGACATGTAGGTCCAAGAATGCTCTACAACTGGCCGTTCTGTGCCCCGTGACCTTGCAGTAAGAGCACTCCACTGGGCTCTGCGTGACTGCAAAGCGAGGAGGGCGCCGGTCAACACTGGCTCGGGGGTGAACGCGAGCCTGCTCCTTGACCTTGGGCGGCTGCGTCTTAGCCGGCGTATCACCACCGGAGTTGTCCAAGACCCGGCACTCATCCTCCAGGAACCTCTCCAGGTCAGCAAAGGGGGGCAGATGGGTCGCGCTATCCCCACCAAAGCACTGTTCAAAACGCGACCTCAGGTCGGCAGGCAGCTTCTTCAGCACAATGTGCACCAATAGATAGGACCATTGGTCCACGGGCAGGTCAAGGCACTTAAGTGCGTTGATGGCCACCAAAAGCGGGTTCAAAAGTTGGGATCGCAACCCAGAGACCCGGGTGAGCGTCGGCAAACCCAAAATCTGATCGATGTGCGTGTCGGCGAGGCCACGGTTATTATGGTACCTACGGGTAATTTGGTCCCGAGCCGTCTGGTACGCCTCGTCAGACACGGGCAGATGCTGGATGAGGCCCTTAGCCTTCCTATCCAGAACCGACATTAAATATGCCAATTTTTGTGCTGGCCGAAGGTCAGCCCTGTCATTGACCAGGCTGTCGAACAAATTAATGAAGCCCAGGTAGCTTCCTAGGTAGCCATCAAAATGGGGGAGGTCCAAAGTAGGGAGCCTACTCACCAGCCCCGTTGTTGACCTAGGAAGCTCCTGCTTCAGGCCGGGTTGCCCCTCCCTATCGGCAACTAGTTTTCTCGCAGTATTGGAGACAGCATCATACAGGTCTTAGACCTGGGCATAGTCTTCGCTGACCTTATTTCGCTGGTCAGCAGTGAAATCAGTGACTGACACTTCGAGACAGCAAGCGCTGAAAGTGCGAAACTGCTGTTCCACACTTGCCAGGCGATCGTCAATCCGCTCGTACCTTTGAAGTAAGGCCTGCTGGCGATCAGGCCGGTTCACTAAAGCACTGGCCGAGGCAAACCAGCGCAAATCTGACGCAATAGCACCAGCAGCCGCACGCAAGTCCTTGATAGCTGACATAATCAAAATTCAAAAGAGCCCGGACAAGCGTTAAATAATATTAACAATCAAAACTTAATTTTTGTTAATTCCTTGAAACTAACAAAGAATTAGGCTGTTTACTGCTGGTACAAGCAAGTGACAGGTATCTACTGTCCAACAAAATTAATAGTTTCAATATTGTAACAAACACAAGTTATCAAAGGTTATAACTTATAACAAATTACAAGTTGAAACTTCAAATTAATTAATTAATTATTTGCAACAGACAGACTGGCTGTGTTACTTGAGATATACAATAGTAAGTAAGCACAGAATATGTGTTACCTAGCAATATTATCTATATTATAACAAAACAAAGTTTATTAATGTGACCCGCCCAAGTGGCAAGGTCAAGTTGGTTGTTATAATGTTTATGAATATATGCAATAAACGAAATTTACTAAATTTATTGATACATACAGCTCTTATGTATCCAAACAAACTGACTTATTAATGCAACAACAAATTTAAGTTAGATTTTTCAACAATACAAATCAACAATTACTGATTGAGGTTATGTGACAAAGTGTTTCAAATTATCTAGGTCAACTTATACAATTAAATATTATGTATTTTAGACAATAACTGACCTGACAAACACTACAATACTGTCTACAAGGTGATAAGATACAAGCTCATACCAATCTGAGTTTATACTCAGTAATGCAACAGCGGCTAAATTTCAACTACAGCTCTGCACCAAAAATATGTCTAGAATTACCGTAGGCTTACTGGGAATTGGTTGTAGGCACAGTGGAAGCTAAGTTATATTCATCCAGTTGTCCTAAAGCAATCAAATGTCTGACATATATTGCTGAGATTCTCAGCGATGACAAATTATAATGTAGTTATATGAAAATTTTACCTTATATCTCCTGGTGATGTTCTTGAAGTGGACCTATAGGATTAACTCATAATTTTGGCCAAAATAACAAGAGAATCGAATAGATACCAGTGTACAATTCGGCGAAGTCCTTCTCCAGACCACGATGCACGTTTACGGTTCACAAAACTTTTCACGAATATTCAATATGTCATCAATTTACAACAAACTTTGCCGGAAGTCAAAAGCGGCAATTACGTATTAAGTTAATTACAAGTTGATTCAATTCGCGTTAATTCAAAGGGCGATCAATTTATTAATTAGGTACAAGGCACGCGAGAGTGCAAACGGCGTGTTAATTTTTCAAAGCGGCAACGGAAGTGACAGTTCAGTGTGACCATTGTCAGAAATTTTCAATAGACTAAACAAAATGTTACTCAATCGATCTAATTGATTTGACTTATAATAAAAACTAATTCTATTTCAAACAGTATGTATAGATGGATGGATGGATGTTTGTTACTCTTTCACGCAAAAACTGTTGAACGGATTTGGATGAAACTTTGCAGTAATATAGTTTATACATCAGAATAACACATAGGCTACCATTTATAAAGATTTTGTATAATGTTGCCAAAATATAAGAAAAAGTATGAACTAACTCGGCAAAAATCCTGAGTTCCGAAAGCTGTGTTAAAGTTACTTAAAGATAGTGTGGTGAAATTGTTTATCATAAAAAGCTCACTATGAAAAATTCAAGATGGCCGCTGCCCAAAAATGGCGGATTAATTTTTTTTGCCACAAATACCTCAAAACGGGTATCAAATGAAAGGGCTTCATTCGTAGAATAGAGCTCACTATAAAAAATCCAAGATGGCTGTCGCCGCAAAATGGTGGATTACATATTTTCCACAAATACCTCAATATGGGTATCGAATGAAAGGACTTGATTGGTATAATAGGTCTCACTATGAAAAATCCAAGATGGCTGCCGCCACAAAATGACTGATTACATATATTTTCCACAAATACCTCAACATGGGTATCAAAAGAAAGGGCTTGATTGGTAGAATAGACCTCACTTTGAAAAATCCAAGATGGCCACCGCCACAAAATGGCTGATTACATATTGTTCACAAATACCTCAATATGGGTATCAAATGAAAGGGCTTCATTGGTAAAATAGACTTCACTATGAAAAATCCAAGATGGCCGAGACCACAAAATGGCGGATTACATATTTGCTTCACTATTATTTTATTTACATGTTAAGTGGAGGTGCCTCGTGAACACATGATTTTTGCAGGATTTGGATATTTTTATGATTTGTTGAATGTAGTTTAACATTATTTATCCCTGATCATATCATTGTTCACTTGTCACCTTCACAAAATTCTTTATACATTTGCATTCCTTCACGCGTTCCACTAACTTATGTTAATAATAACGATCTGGAAAATGGAGGTAATTGGCGGTCATGGTCAGTATACCAATAGATTGTTTCTTACTGCTGGTTCGTATACCGTTGTCGTCATGCTCACTAAAATGTCATTTTTTGTGGTGGCGTCGTGTGTCGGGTCATCCCTGTCCCTCTAATATGCTGAGAGGGATGATGGCTGGCACATGCGTCATACTCGTGAACGGGTGCTACTTGCGATGACTGGTCGATGACGGTCTTGCGGACTGGTATTAGATTTTAATATTTAACTGCATCATGGTTCTGATCACTTTCGCGGATTGCCTGCATTATTAGGTATATATAAAATTCTCGTGTCACAGTTTTCGTTCTCATACTCCTCCGAAACGGCTTGACCGATTTTGATGAAATTTTTTGTGCTTATCCGGTATCTATGAGAATCGGCCAACATATTTTCTATGCTATTTTTCAAAAAAAAAAAAATTTGCAAAACAACGTTTGCCGGGTCAGCTAGTTAGGTATATATAATGTAAGTGGATGCTCCTATTTCACCATGTCTATTCTGAGGAGGCTAACCAAAAGTATTATACTTGAGTATTATTATGTACAGTAAATATATACAAGTGATATAGAAGATGTAACAGTTGCAGCACCTTACAAAATGCAAATTGTGTATTACGCAAAACCTGGCGATGAAAAAGAGTGACCGTGAGTTTTATTGCCCGTTCTTTCTCATGGTTCTACCTTTTGCTTTGCGAACGTGGCAGTAAATGTAAATGTAGAGTCTATAAGTAATTATTTTATAAATTTATTATTTTGACGTTCATAAGCGTCACATTGTGACCCAAATGAATAAAGGATTTTGAATTTGAATTTGCTACAAATACCTTAATATGGGTATCGAATGAAAGGGCTTGATTGGTAGAATCATCGTGTGAAAAATCAATCATTGTGAAAAATCCAAGTTGGCTTCCGCCACAAAATGGTGGATTACCTATTTTCCGCCAATACCTCAATATGGTTATCGAATGACAGGGTTTGATTGGTAGCAAAGGGCTCACTATGAAAATAGAACGAAAAGTATCAACTAACCAACAAAACTAAAAACTTGAAACTAAATATGTAAATAAAAAAAACTCTTTTTTTATTTTGGGCGAAGCGTATCCAGAATAAACATTATGATAGAAATTTCACTTTTTAATATAATAATAATATATTCCACATTCACACAACACCATCTAGTCCCAAACTAAGCAGAGCTTGTACCATGGGTACTAGATAATGGATAAACATACATATATACTTTTTTTTGTTGTAAATACATACATATCATACATAGAAACACCCAGACCAAGACAAACATTCATGTTCATGCACACAAATGTTTGACTTGAGCGGGAATCGAACCCGCGACCTTCGACGTAGCAGTCGCTTACACTCCCGCTACGCCAACCGGCCGTCATCCACTTGCCCAACGATTTCATATTTGTCTGATCAATACCTCAGATTGATGAGAAGTTTGGTGCGTTCTGGCAGCTAGGACTTACCGACTTTCTTTTTAGCTTTTAGCACATAACCTAACTTCATCATTTTTATTGTAATAAAACAGTATAACATAAAATAAATTGTTTTTTACAATGCTTATTCTAGAGTAGTTATCAAATTGTTTTCAAAATTGATAGATTTATTGCCTTCAGTATTTAATGTAGATGAACTTTGTCTTAACAATAAGTAGTTTGGACGAATGCTTTAAAGTTATCACTAAGAACGCTTACTATGAGTTAGCGCGCTTAAGCGCAGCGGGGCGGAGGGCGGTCTGATTATGTACTTTGTGATAATGCTTTCAGTTTTTATTTTTGCTGCTTTTCTATTCAGTAGATACATATTTAAGTTCTTCATTAACTTTAATAATATACCTACACACTAATCTTTACCTGAAGTTTGACGACTATGAAAACAAAAGTAATTTTAAGTATTATCTGTTTATATGTATGTATGCTACACGGCTAATGTTCAGATCCGTTTGTGATGAATTTGATATGGATAGTCTGAAACCTGGGGAAGTACAAAGGCTACTCTATACCAAAAGTTTCATGCGGGCGAAGCCGCGGGCGAAAGCTAGTAGGTCAATAATATACATCACTATCTGGTGTATATTTTTACGTGTGCTTGGAACTAGATACCACATCCATAATACGCACATTTTTGTCTAATCCGCAAGTACTGCACTCTGGGCGGTCATTTTGCTGAGTGCAGTACATATTTACGTGTGAATTTAATCAGTGGCACTAGTCAATGTAGACTGGAGCCGTCGCACGTACTACCAGTTCATACTTGCATGTGAAGGTCCTATGGAATGTACCCACATGGTTTGCACTTTGGGATAAAGATTCAATATAGCTGAACTTTATTCATTGTGCATTTATATTTTGCAGGTCTTTGCGTACAGGGAATGGTACTTCTCCAATTGCACATAGTTATAAGCATACAGTTTGTTCCTCGCCATCAGGCAAAACAATGGATGCGGTGTAGTATTTATATCTAACCGCGTTTGTAAAACCTACTCAGGTGAGAAACAAATACATTGATTGGTCATGGTAGATAATTATATAGAAATGGACATGCGAAGTCTGCATTTGCTGTGTCTCACGACCATCGAAAAATTGTTATGGCATCTGACAAAATCCTTACATAACAAAAAATATAATTATAAATGTCATGCAAAAGGTTTCTCCAGTGGACTTCATGCGGTAGGTTTCATTGTAATTTATCACGATTTGTCATACTATGCGGTCGGCGTAGCCGCGCCGGGAAAAGAAATTATAATTATATCTAAGTTAGAAATACCAAATTAAACCCGATTTGATATTATTATTTTAGAAATATATTCAACAAAGTCTTTTTTTCATCAAATAAAATTGATAACCAAATTCAGCGTGAAATTTTCTACATTTAGGTACATTTTGACTTCTCCTTTTAATAGCTTTTTAAGAGTTATACCGAGTAACTTAGGCGCTTTTGTTCCTTGCCTCCGTTAACTTACTGATATATATTTGATCTTTACGATTATTTTGTTCAGAGCTACGTAATGGCTTCCTTGCTATCTATGTATATAAATTTAATAATTGGACTATCTGCCTGTGATTTCAAAATAACTGTTTTCTTATGTGCGTATTCTTGCTGCTTTTCTGGAAAATATTGGAATTTACATGGTACAGATAGGCTGCATTTTATCTTAGAAACATTTAAGCTGTAAACATATGTACGACACCCCACGCCACCCTACGCGTATTGGGCCAATCAAATCCATGCATTTACCAATCCATAGTAAACCATAATAAATTGGATTGGTACAATATGCGTGGGGTGGCGTGGGGTGTCGTATATGTGTGGGCACCTTTAGAGTCCTTGTACGAAAATGAACTAGCCTAATGCCCTTAAATATGTCAATTATTAACAAATAAAACACATTTTTGGTTTTCTATTTCTGTCTAATAACAATTCTTCGTAATATTAACAGTTTTCTTTCTTTCATGTAAAATAATATAATACGATAAACACATATTGTCATCGAAAAACTTACTTGTAATAGCTTACAAACTTCGTTAGTTACTTGACCTGCACAAAACTCAACTTAATAGTTCTGTGAAATGAAGAAAGTTTTCTTTCAAGAATTAATAAATAAAATCTTTGTTTGAATTGCTTTAATTTACCTATAGAGTGATTTATAATTAAGCACCGTTATTCAAACTTTTGTATAAGAATTATTATTTAATTATCTAGAAAATAAAACTCGTAAAAATGCCGACTGGCTTATACTTCAAATTTACAAACATTTTGTCAAAAAAGACTGCCTCGTTGGTCTCGCGGCATAAAAGTGCGCGTGGTACTGGGAGGTCTCGGGTTCGATTCCCGGGTCGGGAAAAGTGTTATTGGGTTTTTCCGTTAGGAAATTCTCAGTAGCAGCACGGAATCTGGTAATGTACGGCAATTGGCTCTCCCCCTATTACGTGGGACCTAAAATTCATGGCGAAATGTGGGTGTAATATTACACCTCTGAGTCGTGCGTGAGTCCATAAAAAAATAAAAAATAATTGTCAAAAAATGATCAAAACATTCATGAGTTGTTTCACGACGTTAAAAGGCGTGAAGTTATGTTTTATTTTAAATTTTGTTAATTTTAAACAGCCCTCGCACTAGACTGATATAACTTTTGTATTGTATCTTTTGTATCGATTTTACAGACAATCAACCAACTGATACAAAAACAACAACCCTCATAACAGTAATTCGTGGCAAATGAAACTTTTACTTATCAACACTTTGTGGTCAAACAAAGTGTTGATAAGTAAGTTTCTCTTAAAAATTACACCAATATAGTTTTGCTGTTTCATCTGATCTTCATCATCATCCTCTTAGCGTTATCCCAGTTTCAATCTGGGGTCCGCTCTCTAGTCTAACTGGATTTGGTTGAATATTAGCTTTTCCGCGGAGCGAATGCCTGTCTGACCTCCGCAACCCGAAGGGATAGCGATATTCCATGGTTTAGACTAGTGTCAGTTTATTTAGAAGGTACTGACGCCCTGTAGCGACTGTCAAAGATCTTCATGATAACCGGGACCGACGGCTTAACGTGCTCTCCGAGGTACGGGACAAGCGATAATTAACAATTCAATTTCATCTGATCTTCATATTCGATGGAAAATATAGAGTAACATACTAACTCCTACCCTATTGTTATACATAGTATCATATTTCACTGTTATGTCTGTGTTGGTTAAGTTTAGGTAATTTAAAGACAGTTTTTGTCGCAATATTTTTTTTAGGGTGGTAGGTATGTTTCTATAGCTTTCTATTATTCAACATGACATATTATACTACATGAAAATATCTTTCTGTAATTATTTTACCCATAAATAATTGTAAACACTCAAGTCGTTGGTCATAAAAAAATCGTTAAAAAGTTGTCAGATTTGACAATTACGACACGTCACTTTGTGACTCTCTCTCTTTCTCTCTGAGTGCTCTTGTTTATTTTTTTCATTAATGTAACATTCAATGCAAGAATGCTCATTCGAAGTGAATGCCCAAGTGTATCTGATCAGTGTCATAGCATTTGGCAACTTTTAAAGCGAATCTGTAACATCAACCCGTCCTAACAAAAATGCATAAAAGTATTAGGATCTAATATTAACTCCTTACAAGCTTTGTATACATAAACTTTGAAACAAGTCGAAATACTTGCTAATACCAAAGTAATCACTCAAAAGTAGGTTTAATACCTAATCCTTTGCGTGAGTACAACTAGATATTAAACCTTTTTCATCTAAACTTACAGAATTTGCAATTGAAAAATAATTAATAAGAATATTTGTATCAAAGCAGATTTTGATAAGAAGATATTTTGATCTAAATCTCTAAATCCTGAATACAACATTAATATCAACAGTATATAAGTAAATGGACGTTATTTCTATATATCAGGAATATATCATACATAATATCATGACTATTGTAGTATATTAGAAGGCTTTCCGCGTCTACCGGCAATATGGGCTGAGCGACAGATATTGTTATGTAAATCGTTTCTTTCAATCTCGTAAGTACTTGGTGTGCTCGCACTTCTTAGTGCGATATTGGTTGCTGAATCGTGATTCTTTTTCAGAATAAAATTGCATTGTATATGCACATGTCTGGCCTTGTTGAGCTCAATATTAGAGAAATATCTCTTGTTCTGTTTCGAACATGTCGTAAAATATTTTTCATGTTCTTTTTTGTATAAAGTAGATATATTTTATTGTTTTGATTGAATCTTAAAGAAAGGATCAACTAGTAAGAAAAGTGGGAGGACATTCATTTATATTACTGATATAAACTTAAGGAACCTAAATTCCGTGACTACTTTTACGACTATTTTTTAAAAGGCAATTATGTATACTAGGTATAGTACACTTTACAAATTTTCAAACAACTTAAACAGAGAACACCCAGACTGGAACCAACAACTCTTGGATCACATAAAGTGTAGTGTCGTGGTCTCGTTTGGGAATCGAACCCATGATATTTTGTGCAGAGCTAAGCAGCGACCGGAAAACCTATAGCCGCTACGCCATATTCTATGCAGTCTTAATCAATAATAGACCGGATTCGCCAGATTGACATTGAAATTGACGTGTCAGTACGGCGACTGACGGACGGCATTGTTGATTCATTTTAATTGATATGCAACTAATTGAACCCATCCAAACTGGTTCTGTCTAGTTCTCTCGCCTGTTTCAAACCGGTTCACACTGCTTATATGAGATTTCAGGCCAGTTTTAATGCTATTTACTATCATATTAAAATGTAAAAATAAACTTTATTGAGCACGTGACTTTTGAATTTGACAGCAGAATGACATTTCTGTTATATGCTTAATACCGCTGAAAGTCAACGTGAATTTCGGCCGCGTGCGATATTAACGAAACATTATCTCTACTGTCTGTCATGTGTCATGTCATCATGTGTCAATGTCTGAAACTTCAAATAGACGTAAAAAAGTACCTTACGTTGATATATTAAGGTGACCGTCCGGCGGTTATCTTACACTAGATGAGCCCGTTACACCCTTGTTATTTAACGCTACTGCTCCGTTGCCGTTGCTCATTGCGTGATTATATATAACCTATAGCCTTCCTCGATAAATGAGCTATCTAACACTGTATAAGTAATAATTCAACTGTATAAGTAATAATTTTCCAAATCGGACCAGTAGCTCTTAAGATTAGCGCGTTTACACAAACAAATACACAAACTCTTCATCTCTATATATTAGTTTTAGATTGATCTTTTTAGGGTTCAGTATTAAACTATCATAGCGGCGGTACCACATGAATGACGTAATTTGCTTTAATCTTGCCAATATGGAACGCCAGAAATTTATATCTACAAAAACATTTTTGTTTATAAAAATCTTTCAGAAAATGCTTAGTTTTTCGTTAGATTCCAGTAAACTAAGTACACAAAACTTCTTTGCAAGGATTTGAGCAATTTGTAAAAAAGTAGTTTAATGTGTTGTAATGTTATCAAAACAGTTTATTGGGAAGATTTGTATTCAACTGTAGAATTCTGAGTAACAATTTAATCAGCAAAGGCAGGAGGTCAATTCAAGTTAGGAGGGCAAAGTGAATTGTAAAATATATCCAAAAACTACTAAGAAAGCTGACAAAAAGAAAAAGTGTTTGTCAGTTTGTCAAAGTGTAACAAACAGGAACATTAAGATACGCGTTTCCACGATCTTGTTTTTTATCAGCCTTTATCGAAAGCAGCGAAAGTTGAAAGCCCTATATATTTTCCTCTCTCAGTTATCAAATTCAGGGACTCTCAAATGATTCAACCAATTTTTACCGACCCAAATAACATTTGAAAAGGAAATAACATTTGTCAATGTTTAAGAAATTGTTCCCTTTTTTACAACAAATAAATCGGCATGTTAAAAATATAGATAGATTTATGTAAGGTACCATAAAACTCGTTTCTAAAGCTCTATCTAACTGTTTTGGCTTAAAATTTACTGTACGAAATGTATTGATATTTACTGTTGTATAATTATTCCAATAACGTTTTCCTTTTAACGTTTAGTTCCCTTTGAAAGCGGTCACTTGAACTAAATGCTTCAATAGTTAAAGTGATATTCAACAAACAAAATAACCTCGAGCTTCGTTGACTATTAATTTTCAGAAATATAACTTTAGACATGGTGGCTTTAGAAATGATCAACGTGAATATTGTAAAGGTAGTTGCTATTAATCTTTGGCCTAGTCGTTTATGTGAATAGAATCCCGCCAAGGTCACGCATGCCATACCACACTGTGTACGATTACCGTGATCCACCAATAAGGAAAGGTGAAAACACCTCGATGTTTTTAGTGCGTAGGCCGAAATTTTTTCGGAAGTCGCATTAGAATATACGATACTTATAAAATATATATCTCCACTTACTATTGGTTGAACTCTTCTTTGGGTGCTGAATATCTAGGGTTCAACGGGCTCAAACGCGCGGCGCGCGTCACTGATTTCTCAAAGTCAAGTACGTATTAAATTGTAATAAACACTCGCTAAATGTTGAAGGATATCATTGTGAGGCAAACTCCATGTGTGAGAATTCTTCATAGTTCTAGAAAGACATACGAAGTCTGCTACAGTGCAGTCAGACAATAGGTTTCTTGTAATACAACGCACACCTAAAAAACCTTAAAAATAACGTCTCTTCATTTTAATATCAATCTCCTAACTAGGCAAAAAAGAAGTGAATATTTCTTTGATGATCTCTTGATTTTACAGCTACCACTATGAAAATACGGCTGCTAATAAAAGTTTTAGCCAACGCTAGTTACAAAGCTAGCGTTAGTCGTGGGCTAAGTATAAGTACCTTTATAGATATTACAGTAGCGGAGGGCAAAATTGCTATCTAAGTACTTCACTGGCTACTAATGTTCTATAAACCTCTCAGACAAAGTTGGAAGCTTTTACATTATTTAACATAGTTGGGTTTAAGCTAATCCGTAGTGCTTAGAGGATTAAAAATAAACTAAAGTCTATTTTAATACACCGAATTAATTCTTTATCATTTCACAAGCAAATTATATGGAAGGAAAAGGTATCGATTTGGCTTTGTTAATCTGTGAAAAACATCCATAAAAGCTAAGAATAATGTGCTTTTTCACACATTCCTTTCCTACCATCAACTCTACTCGTGTTTAAATATGACCTGTACAGCGGCTGACTCAACTTCTATAATTTTCTAGGCAGTTTTCAGATCACGGTACTGTACAGTAAGATATCTATCAGATCAAAGATTACTTTGAATACTCTTGTTATGCTGAAATACTCTGGATAACAAGAAATATTATAGTCAAAACGTAGTTCGCTTATCCGTTACCTGGAATAACAGCCGGCTCTACAAATATCCTAACAAATTTGCGTTCCCCCTCGACGCTGTCCCTTACAATAAAGGGATCTATCCTTTGTAAATAATCCCCTACAAGTACTTGACAATTAAATTATCCAATATTCTCATAGAAATGTAATTAAATAGTCGCCTCTCTAGCAGTGTATCTTGTTCAATCGGACGTATTTTGTAAAATAATTAATAATGAGTAATTCGTACTAGACAGTTGTGCGCTTCAATTGCTACAAAGACTGAAATATTTAAACCCTATATTGGAATGTAAAGCCAACTATTGAAGGAGAATAAAAATAGGAGTAAAGGCATAGCCTATAGGGTAACATGTAGGCTGGAAAATATGTCCCATTGAGTCTGTCAGATAGTTGGGTGCCACTTCCACTACTCGTTAAGCCCTTGACTTTGGGTTGGGTTTGAGGAGTCGGGGAAGGATCACTCAACTACTCTAGATGGAGTTTCCTTCCATCGGGAAAGAAAAGGGAAATCACTTGTCTGCGTAGCCTTATTTTGGATTAGTCGCTTCTGTGTGATCATCCGAATATTTTTTATTTTATATTTGTCCCATGACAGGTAATTGTGACAGCCAGTTTCACGACTCTAGTGCAATTCGGCCGTCGTTAGCTTCACTGCAAGCTTGTGTCATAACGTGATATATTGTAAAGTCACCGGCTATGACACTCAAGGGAAATTAAGTTTGTGCAGTGCTGCAACTTATTTTGTAGCGTCATGAGAAATGGCGACATTTGTGGAGCGAGATTGCTAGCTATATAAGAGACTGCACTTTTTGTGTGATTGGGGTCTTGATAAATTACTATGCTGCACTTTCAACAGTGCTTTATCCGAATGACATACTAATAGCAGGCGAATTAAGTGGGAAACAAATTACTTCTGATTGTTACTGCCGCTAGACTCCGGCAAATGTTCTAGGTCTAACAAATACTAGCTTGACGTCATGAGGACGACCCGCGTGCCTACCGATATTCACCACAATATGCCGAAGATCGTGCGAAGCGGAGGCAAATGGACCCTGGTGTTAGATCGCAATCCGGACTGCGTTAATTTGATGAGTTACTGAAATCAAGCTTTCTAGACTATAATCACTTCTTGACACAAAGATTCAGAGATAGGATAACGCGACTATAGTATTGAGTTAAGCAATCACGAGCTATTAGTGTTTCTAAAATATATATGTCAAAGTCAACAAGCGAAATTGCCGTGTGGTTGACGGCATAGAATTCAAGTGTCACCACCCCCTATCTTCCCGTGGGTGTCGTAAGAGGCGACTAAGAGATAACACGATACAAATACCATCATTGCGTAGAGACGGAAAACTCGACATCAAACCCTTTACGACTGCCTCGTTGGTCTCGCGGCATAAATGTGCGCGTGGGATCGGGAGGTCCCGGGTTCGATTCCTGGGTCGGGCAGTGTTATTGGGTTTTTCTGTCACGAAATTCTCAGTAGCCGCACGGAGTCTGGAAATGTGCCCGGTACGGCAATAGGCTCGCCCCTTATTACGTGGGACTAAAGTATATCTGGCGAAAAGTGGGTGTACTAATACAACTCTGCCTACCCCACGATAAAAGGCGTGACGTTATGTATGTATGTATGTATGTCAACAAGCGATTGCTTAAGAAATTCAATATAAAAACGTAATTTGGAAGCTATTGTAATCCACGCTTAAAAACCTTTAAGCGAGTTTTCAACGAAACTTCGTTGAAAAGTCAACGGATCATCAGTGATAGTAATTGGCCTTTTGTTATTTGATCGTTGACCTCAGAGTCAATGTTTATTTGTGATGGATTAGTTGGACGCACTTGATTCCCAAGCAATATTGTTGGACAATTTGGTTTAGGAGGCGAAATTGTTCGAGAAAGTTCATTCAAATACTACAACTTGTTGAGAGCCTAAGTAAATTTGGTTTTCATAAGCCAGTCGTTAAATGAAAGTATTCAAGAATTTTACGGCTTAATACATATTATGTTACAAAATTAAGGTAAATTTAAATTATTGTCATATCAATATTGCTAATAATATTTTATTTTCATAATTATTTATGGTTAGATGCGGGGGCTCAATATCGTTCTGTGAGGAGATACTTTGGGTAGGCTTATGTCCAGCAGTGGACGTATCTAAGCTGACATTAATTAATTATTTCACGACTTATTGTAGAAATATTATAATAAAAAAGGGAAACTAGTAACTAGGCACTGCATTGAATGTAGAGAAATTCAGAGGGCTCCACAGTCTGCATTTGGTTTGGAACATATCTCAATTTTGATCCAGACTATTTAAATTGAGAAAAAATATAAGTACGTATCTTAAATAATATTATTGTATAAACTATTAATTTCCGATAGTAGGACAAATTAATGTAAACCAGTTAATTCTAAAAACTCCATAGAAAGACCCAAAACTTGACCGATGATAGAAAAACTAAAAAAGTTTTGGGCTCGGTCGCGCTACTTGCGTAGGTACTTAATACCTAACCGGAACCGTAGGTACTTAATACCTAACCGGGAAACTAGTAACTAGGCACTGCATTGAATGTAGAGAAATTCAGAGGGCTCCACAGTCTGCATTTGGTTTGGAACATATCTCAATTTTGATCCAGACTATTTAAATTGAAAAAAGATATAAGTACGTATCTTAAATAATATTATTGTATAAACTATTAATTTCCGATAGTAGGACAAATTAATGTAAACCAGTTAATTCTAAAAACTCCATAGAAAGACCCAAAACTTGACCGATGATAGAAAAACTAAAAAAGTTTTGGGCTCGGTCGCGCTACTTGCGTAGGCACTTAATACCTAACCGGAAAACGGAAAATTCTTATTCAATACGAGCTATATCATATAAATTTACTGATATTCCAATGTGAAAGCCCTGCAACTTTGTAGCATATTTACTGTTCGAGTTTAATTTGTAAATGGAAAAATTACGGACGATGCATAAAATACGCATGTTTCTCATAAAAAAAACTACATAATTGTAATATTTTTAATAGCACTGAAAGTGGTTGCAATCTTGTCTCATATATGTATTTGAAGATAAATAGACAAAAATTGCGATGTTATAAATTTCATGGCCATCGTACTTCTAAACTAGATACCTATTTATGTCAAGATGTAGCTTTTTGTTTGAAAACTGTTGTGATTGTAATCGTGCTTAGGTACAGTTTATAAAGGTTTTTGTCGCAGATATTCATAAAAGCTTTCAAGTCTAGACCTAGACCTCTATTTGCATTCATATTTATTTAAAGAAGAATAATAATGTGAAGCATATCAATTTATTTACCAAATCTAACCTTCACAACCTTTTACCCGCGAAATCAATAAAATGTTGTATACACGACAGTCTTTAATCAATGATTTCAATTACAAAAGATCGTGAAAAGTTCGTGTTGATAAATAGATATGGAATGTGTACGAGGGGTTGGCTTTTTAAATGTAAATGAAAATGTGTGAGCGGTTTTATTGACTGTTAATAAACCTTTGTCCTAAAAATGGCTTTTGGTAATTTGATTTTTATAGTACTCGCTAGCATTGCCGTGTTGATTTTTAATAGTTTATAGGTGGTATTTTGTTATGAAATATTTCGAGTAAGGGGAAAAGAGGAATGGTTTTGACATAGGGCTTTCTTTTTAATTTGAAGGCGAGGTTTTACTGTTAATGGATTTAGTTTACTAGAAAAAAGCACAGTAAATATGCGCTATTCGCAAACAGATGGCACGTAATCATGAGTATACATGTAATAACATTTCTCATAACTATATAATAGCTTAAAAAATAAAATTTTCGAGAATTTAAAAGACAACTCTAAATAATATCATAAAATAGATTTATAAACGTTAAAAATGTTGACATCAGAGTGTACTTAATTGTATTATTTGATGATATTTTAAATAGAACTTCAAAACGTTGAAGAAAGCCTGCGGCTTAGTTTGAAAATTCATGTTTGTTATATTGATTTCCGTAATTTTATTCTCACAGATGTGCATTTATAAATATCAAATTAACAGCTTTTTGCGTGAATTTCATATTTTTCCGACGGGTTTATTGCTTAGTAGATTTAGTCTTAAAGTCCAGTTAGGGGAAGTCAGCTCAAAGCGGCCACAGGAGGCAAAGCGGCCATGCTTTATTTTTCACGTATTTGTAATTATAGCGTGGCGTTGTCGTTCTGACCGCATTACCAATCTCCCACCCAACACCGATCAGCCATTCGGAAGCGTAAGGACCGAGCGCGTGGTGGCAGTGACGAAATATAATATTTTGGGTGTTTTGTTAAAAAATGCAAGGTATGTTCTACCTGCTTTGGTCAAAATTCGTTGCATTTCAATGAGTTTATTACATGTTTACTGTTTTTTATTTATTTAGCTATGTTTGTGTTCTGTTCTTTTTGAAGAATAATACATAATGTGATAATAGTTAGTTATTGAAACAAAATGGCGGAAAAAGGCAAAGCGGCTCGGGTAAAGCGTCCAACTGACCGCTTTGCCCTAATATAAATCATTGTAATTTGATAGATAATGCTTAATTATTTTGTTTACGTGATTAACAACTAGAAAAACTATCCAGGTGTCATCGGAAGAAATGGTGAGGGTTCGGGCAATTAATGAGGTAAATGAAAACCGCGACTCGATTAAATGTATCGCAATGGAATAGGTACGGTATCCCTCACACAAATTAACTTTACAACATTATTTACAGCAGGAAGAAAAACTCTTAGAGTACTTGTTTTATATGGACACCCCTATTTAGCCTCACGAAGGAAGATTTCCTGCAGCTCCTGTTTCAATATGCCGAAGCAAATAACTTTCCATTCTCAACAATGATTGTGATTAAAATATGTTACCTATATGAAAGCATAAAACGTTGAAAATGTTATTGAATTTTTTTTTAATATGTTTTTGGTATTTTTATTTCGTCAGGTACGATACTTTTCCAATACTTTCATGTGTACTTTGGGGTGGCCACATTGCCCTAACCCCCATGGCCGCTTCGGGCGACCACTCGGGCAAAGCTGTTTTTGGACAATTTTTCGTAATTCACATATCACAGTCATAGTCATTTTTAAATTTCCACGAATTTGAGTTTCGCATCATAAAACTTTAATAAATTGTCTGGCTATTAGTATTAAACTATCTTCAAAAGTCTATCGCTTGATAGATTTTTTTTTTAATTAAAGTTAAGGTGGCCGCTTTGAGCTGACCTCCCCTACTGATGACCAATTTCAATTAAATGTAAAAATAAGAACACATATGAAAAGGATATTAATAATGCTTTGAGCTCAGCTGTTAACTGGCTGAATGTAAATAACTTGAAAGCCAATGTAGGTAAAACCACACTAATGCATTTCAGTCAGCGTACTCTAACAGCAGATGCCCTGAAAGTATGTGTTAACAACCAAACCCTAAAGGAAGTAGACTACACAAAATTTCTAGGTATTATAATAGATAAGAAAATTACATGGAAACCACATATAGAACAGTTATGTAAGAGGGTTAGCAAGTCAGTATATGCATTACATGAACTCGCTCAAATAGTAGACACCAATGCCCTTCTAATTGCATATCACGGTCTAGTAGAGTCGGTGCTCAGATATGGAGTCATTTTCTGGGGGAATTCTGTAGATAAAGAAATTATTTTTAAGAGCCAGAAACGCTGCCTAAGGGCTATGTTCTCTTTACAAGTGACTGATAGCTGCCAGCCTTTCTTTAGAAAATATAATATTTTGACATTGCCATCTATCTACATATATGAAGTAGCAGATTTTGTTAAAGTCAATCCGCACTTATTTATATTCGCAGCGGATGGGTCAAGTCGAGCACAAAGAGACAAAAGCCGATTATGCTTATGCAAGACAAACACCACTCTGATGCACAGAAGTATTTTCGCCATGGCTCCAAAGATATTTAATAAGTTACCGAATGACATTAAGGATATAAATTTGAATTTATTCAAAATGAAGTTAAAAAAGCTTCTTATTGAAAAATGTTACTATAATATTTATGACTATTTATCAGACAAAATGTAGCACACATGTATTTTCAATGTATAATTTTTGAGCATTGTAATAACTATTGACATTTTTATTTTCCTTTTGACTTTTAGCATGACTTATTTTTTTATTTCTTTGACATTTAGATTACTTTTTATACTGTATGACATCTGGAATTCTTTTATTTTTAAATTATGATAAAACCAGTGACAGTTGTTAATAGAATAATTATTGTATACTATAATTTGTTACACTCTGAGGCATGCTATTAGTATTTTTATTTTACCTCAAAATTTGCACACCTATTCTGGGTTATAAATCAGCGCACTTATATTTAAATTTATGTACTTACCAACTATGTAAACCTGTTTTATGCAAATAAACTAATTTGAATTTGAATTTGAATTTGATCTCTAAATATATAGAAATTGCATATAACGATAAGAGTAATAATGTCACAAAGCTAAAAATCCTCATAAATTTTAAATACTTTGTAATATTTTTATAAACTGTTCCTTAATCACATTTTATATTTTCCCTACTAAAATTATTCATCACTTTTGAGATATTAAAACTAAGTGACTAGGAGTAACATGTACGTTACAACTTGGTGTCTTGTTAAAAATTGTGTTATTCAATCGTATGATAGATTATTATTTTGGCCTTGAACGAGAAAATGTTATTATTATACTTAAGTTTGACAACAAATAACTAAACGATTATATTCAGTACGAAATTTTGAATTACTCAACCTGTTTTCTAGCCATCGGGATCCTTAATAATGAGCACCACATCCTGCTTTAGCAACAGACTTCTTGGTGCCAGAAAAGTCTTAGTTTTCCTAGTTTGTCAAAGTAAATTTAATCTGTATGTTTCAACCTATAATTTACTACCTTATTTTCAACGTAGCGCGTTACTTTGTTTTTTAAATTTGAGTATTCAATAGCAGATTTCATCAACTTTTGTTGAGATAACTATATTTTCATCTGATTTCTCGGCTGATTTGATTATTCGGCATCCACCATGGTCGAGAATTTGAAGGTTATCAAGTTACATAACATAAAATATAAGCTAGTAAATGATGACAGGAAATGCAAGAAAGTTTATATTTGTAGCTATATAGTTAGTTATTCTGAAGTCATTATGAAATGGGTTTCGGCATAGTTCACCAAACTGGCCAAGTGCGGGTGAACAGATTTTACATGTCGACAACACTAAAAGAACCAACCCTCAGACATGCTGGTTTCCTTAAGATGTTTTCTTTCACTGTATAGCAAGCAATAATTAGTAATGTAATATCATCCATCACATCAAGAGAAAAGATTCTAACCGACCGTGCGCACCACTAGGTCTTAACCTAAGACCTTCTGGATAGCAGTCTGTTACACCCTTTGCATAGCCTTTTATTCATTTCAAAGTGTCTAGCAGGGGTCTCTGCTAACATACGTAAGTATTTATATTTCAATATGGTCTTATAACGACTTCTAAGAAAGCACTTATCAATCAATCCATAATACTTAATAACAGGATAGTGCTAGCTCTTAAAGTAATTACTTAATACACAGCGACACAATAACTAGGATCATTAATCAATCTCGAAAAATACATACGAAAGTGTCAACACACTTATACCTACTCCAATATTTTGAGAGGCTATCAATCTTCATATTTTAGTTCTCAAGTAACGTTCGAATAATTTGTGATTTAACAGAGGAAGCAGAAAAATGGCAGACGTCTTTCAAGACAGATAAAGCTTTTTGAAACATTAATATTACCGTAATGAATATAGGTGATCAATTTTAATGTACTATAGACCTTTCAATTTCTGATCGAATCTAAGAATCAGCGTATTAATACGCGATCATATAGGTTTTGATGTCAACTCATCACATTAATGTGTACTCTGTTATACGATATTTTATTTAATAAACTTGATATACCTTGGAATTCTCTAGATTACTTATATATCTTGGATGGTATTATAACTATTCAGAAAACGTATGCCAGCAATCTTGATTCATAATATATTTAAATACTTCTGTAGTACAATTTGTATAAAATACACCAAATAATAAATACGCTGAAAGAACAATGCCCACTGTCCATACATTCGATGACCTATCAAACTTTTTTTTAATAATATGATGCATATTATTGTCTGATATATTAAATTCATTATTACTATTTATAAGGATACTTGTTTTATTATGGCGTAATTTGGTGATCAGGAAAAAATGTTATAATGAAAACAATTTTTTGAGGTTATGTTTTACTATAAACTATCTATAGGTACAAACGGCTACATCTCTAGTTAAACAAATCCAATATAAACTGATCTGTCACTAATGGGATAGTTTATACAATGACAGATCGGATTAAAATAGTTTGTTTAACTTTATGTATAGCCATGTGTACCAATGACTTTTCGGAGTTATGTGCGTATTGAATTGTTAATTATCGTTTGTCCTGTGTCGGAGAGCACGTTAAGCCATCGGTCCCAGTTGTCATGAAGATCTTTGACAGTTGTTACAGGGCGTCAGTACCTTCTAAATAAACTGACACTAATCTAAACCATGGAATATCGCTGCCTCGTTGGTCTCGCGGCATAAATGTGCGCGTGGGATTGGGAGGTCTCGGGTTCGATTCCCGGGTCGGGTAAAGTGTTATTGGGTTTTCCGTTAGGAAATTGCCAGTAACAGCACGGAGCCTGGTAATGTGTCCGGTATGGCAATAGGCTCGCCCCCTATTACGTGGGACCTAAGAATTCATGGCGAAATGTGGGTGTCATATTACACCTCTGCCTACCCTTTCGGGGATACAGGCGTGAGTCTATAAAAAAAATATCGCTATCCCTTGGGGTTGCGGCGGTCAGATAGGCAGTTGCTCTGTGGAAAAGCTAATATTTAGCCTAATCCGTTTAGACTAGTAAGCGGACCTCAGATTGAAACTGGGATAACACTTAGAGAAAGAAGAGTGTGTATTAAATGTTAATTATTGTTGCTCCGTGTTAACACGAGGCAGCGATTTTGTGTGTTTGATGTATTCACACGTATGTTCCAGTTCACACAGCATATTATAAACTGATTCATCATGCAAACACAATGCTTAACCAAACACAAGACTGAATCGTAAAGCACTCAGTGTCCGTGTTAAATGAGCCAAGGTTATCAGCACAGCAAGAATCGCACAGTACGCATCGGCGCAAGATCAAACGAAGGACTGCAAAGAATCAAATCGTAAATAACCGATGTCATCATTTGACAGTTTTGACACTTTACTTTGACGTTGAGAGATATGCTTGGAACATTCTAAGATGAATTAAACTAATTAATATCTTTTAAACTAGATTGCCAATGCCCGTGATAAATATTGTATGTATATAAAAAAAGCTATTTTTTTATCATTACTTACATAACATCATTACTATACATTATCGAATGTATTTTCATGTTTGACAGGTCAGATGTGAACATGATTCTTTCATAACTCTGTTTAAGATTTTCAATTATTTACTTGAGTAAAAAGAGATTCTTGACAAAATATAATGCATTTGTTTACAAAAACAAGTGGAATGTTTTGATCTAGTTTGAACAGTTTTGATAGAACATTGTGTTATTCTTAAAATACTTTAAATATTTGATCTCAGAGCTATACGTATTTGAGATAATTTGTATGGAGCTTATGCCACTATAGCATAGCATCTCTAGTAACCAAATCAAAGGGCAGATCGAATATTGAAACCATCTGCAAAACAAAACGAAGATACTCTTAATTTCTATTTGAAATCTAATTTGCCTAATAGTAGTTACTCGAAAGGTTAAGTTAAGGTTAAGTTCAACGTTTAACTCACTGAAGTAAAGCTGCTACCTTCAAATTGAATTTGTTAATTAATCACCCAGTTCCTTTCTCACTGTCTATTAATAAATACTACCCGGGTCTATATTTATTCTATTATTTTTTTTTTAGTTCTTAATCGGATTGTAAAGTTGTGTACAATGGCATTATGGAGTATTTTAACTTTCCTACTCTATCGGTATGCCTATATAAACTTTTCTAATTTGTTTTTAATTCAACATTAATCCAAAGGAATCTTAATGCTTGATTTTGCCTACAAAATGTTATTTTTTTAAGACAGACTTAAAAATCTTACAGAAAAACCCCAAAAACTGAGCAAGGGTCCCTAAAAACAGGGAATGTTTTACTTCGTTTTATTATTAAACTATGATGGTCACAGCCCTTTTTTAAAAGTAAGGATAGTGTTTAATTAGGTTTTGCCCTATCAATTTTAATGTAACGGCATTTGGTGTAAAAGCTTGCCGCTTTATGAAATGTAATAATACTACGTTAGATATATTATAGAAGAGCTAGTTATAATATTATGCGTACACTGTAGGCCCTAGTAGGTTCATATTTCGTTCATACATCGCGTATTTTAAGGCGGTTGGTAGATTGAGAGGCGGCGATAGCCTAGTGGAGATACCAACAGACTGCCATGCAGAGGGTATCGGGTTCGAATCCACGGCACGCACCAATGACTTTTCGGAGCTATGTGCGTATTGAATTGTCAATTATCGCTTGTCCCATGCCTCGGCGAGCACGTTAAGCCGTCGGTCCCGGTTGTCATGAAAATCTTTGACAGTTGTTAAAGGGCGTCAGTACCTTCTAAATAAACTAACCCTAGTCTCTCATATCAGCCAAACGACGTCCACTGCTGGACATAGGCCTCCCCCAAGGTTCTCCACACAGACCGGTCTTGAGCCGCCCGCATCCAACCGCCTCCCGCGATCTTGACAAGATCGTCGGTCCACCTTGCGGGTGGCCTACCTCTGCTGCGTCGTCCGGTACGTGGCCGCCACTCTAGAACCTTTCTGCCTCAACGGCCATCGGTTCTTCAAGCTATGTGCCCTGCC
Organism: Euclidia mi; assembly: GCA_944739405.2. Lineage (NCBI taxonomy): Eukaryota > Metazoa > Arthropoda > Insecta > Lepidoptera > Erebidae > Euclidia > Euclidia mi. The sequence goes on from OX123188.2 coordinate 94,339,228, forward strand.
CACTGCCACTTCAGCTTGGCTATCTGGAGAGCTATGTCGGCGACTTTGGTTCTACTGCGGATCTCCTCATTTCTGATTCGATCTCGCAGGGAAACTCCAAGCATAGCTCTCTCCATCGCCCTCTGAGTGACCTTGAGCCTTCTGATAAGGCCCATAGTGAGCGACCACGTCTCTGATCCATAAGTCATCACTGGCAACACACACTGGCCAAAGACTTTCGTCTTGAGACACTGCGGGATATCGGATGAGAAGATATGTCGTAGCTTCCCGAACGCTGCCCAGCCGAGTCGGATTCGACGATTGACCTCCTTCTCGAAGTTGGACCTACCTAATTGGACTACTTGTCCCAGGTAGATATACTTGTCGACAACTTCAAGCGTAGAGTTCCCAACCTGAATAGGAGCAGGTACAACATGGACGTTCGACATGATTTTCGTCTTGTCCATGTTCATCTTAAGACCTACTTGTTTGGAGACTCTACAGAGGCCATCGAGCATTGTGCCTAGGTCTTCCATGGTCTCAGCCATGACTACGATATCGTCTGCGAATCGAAGGTGAGTGATGTACTCGCCGTTGATGTTGATGCCGAGTTCATTCCAGTCCAGAAGCTTGAAAACATCCTCCAAACAGTTTCGGGGATATGACATCCCCCTGTCTCACCCCTCGCCGGAGTTGAATAGGTTTCGAACTCTGGTCCTGGAGGCGGACTGACATAGTGGCGTTTTCATACAAACACTTCAGCACTTCGATATATCTGACTACCGATATATCCGGCACCGTTGGTGAGACTGTAGCACCGCCCAGGTTTCGATCGAATCGAAGGCTTTCTCATAGTCCACAAACGCCAAGCATAGGGGCTGGTTATACTCCTCGGACCCTAGTCTAAACCATGGAATATCGCTATCCCTTCGGATTACAGAGGTCATACAGGCAGTCGCTCTGTGGAAAAGTTTATATTCAGCCAAATCAGGTTAGACTAGTAAGATGACCCCAGGTTGAAACTGGGATGACGCTAGAAGGATGATGATATCGTGTATTTTAAATTATTTTTTTCATAAAATTATGTACTCATGCTGAAACAAGCTGCCTAGAATATTTATTTTACAAAATATAATCTAACAAAATACATAAAAAATAGCGCTTTCGTCAAAGTCAATATTTCCCAGCACGATAGTGTGAATGGGCCCCAAGCATCCAGGCTTTTGGACATCTACCGACCATACTTCAGATAGTGCCCTACACTTGTTAGTTTACTTACCAAGAAAAACAAGCATTTATCCCTATTCCCTGAGTGCCAATATCTTAAAGATCCTCCCCTCGTCTCTTAAGTATACCATGGGTATAAAACGGTGTCTTGGCACTAAAGAGTTCTCTACTAAAATATTGATAGTAATACAACAAAATGAAGATAGACGATAAACTTTCGGCCATGTGAAGGGTCTCCTTTCTTCCCAAGGGAGACGTACCTAACAAGCCGATAATGTATTACGCCGCTGAAATAAATAGAATGATAACCCGCCTCTTTATAAAACGTTACAAATCCCTAAGCGGCTATCTGATGAAACTCTAATTATTAACCGAGTTCATTATTGTATCAACGATGTAAAATATGCCGATATAGATGTATTTACTTAACTGTATTTAATATATGCACTTATTGAATAAAACGAGCAGCTTGTTCACGATAATCAAGTATATTTGACATATAATAATTATGGCGTAGTGGTTTGATCGACCGCCTTGTCACTTCGTTAAACTTACACCCAGTGTTGTGGGTTCGATCCCCATCCGGGACAATGTTTTATGTGATCCATAAATTATATTTTGTAGCAATGGGATAATATACTTAGGTTAAAAAAAAAATTGAATGACGTGGTGATACAACGAGTTAGTTTTAACGATAAATAGTTTTACCTTGTAGTGTCCAAGATGATGTAGTTTTATTATCTGCCGTTCGCAGGCGTCCAATTTTGTTGCTGTAATTTGTTACTGGGTATTATCAGTCAAAATTGTCTCGCATTAGATTAAGTTTTAAGCCAAAACTACGACGATAACAGGACTAAAAGAAAATACGAAGTTAATATTTCGTGTTCATTCATGATAGAAATAACAAAAGTTTACAAATGTATACTATGTCCTTTGTTTCCAAATCTTTTTTCCAGCTTTGTTGTAAAGTTGTATGACTGGGTAGACATCAAATTGGTTTACTATTGTTTGACAAAAAACATATGACAAAAGATCATTTTACAAACAACGTTTGAAAAACTAATCATTTGACAAACTTTCATTTCGCAAACATATTACTTCAAAAAACAATCATTTGACATAATACAGGTTTCGCAAATGTTTTACATAGAAAATAATTAAAATGTTAAATAATTATTTTAAAAATAATCATTTGATTAAATAATTCGTTTGCCAAATTGGTGATTGTACAAAAAGTTAGAAGATAAATTAATAGTTTTTAAAAATAACTAATTTCTAACCAATACCTACTTACGCGAAATTTTGAAAATATTTAATTGCATGGTTGCAATTTTCTTGGACAGATTTTATTTATAGGCAAGTAATAATTTTGTATTAATACAAATTCCACAGAAACTTAAGTCTTTAAAAAAATACACACTGCCTGAATTAAGCGAAATAAGTAGAATTCGGTTCTGGCGTTGTGGTCGCAGTTCTAACCAAACCTAACCAGCCATTGTTTCAGTTGACCCTACACAAAGTTGTTGTATTAACATAGATTTTGGTTTACAAAATATTTACCAAGCAATGCATTTTGTCAAATGTTATTTATGCTTTACGTTGTTTTGTCAAATAACATGTTTAAAAAAATAATCAATTTGTAAATTAAGGTTTTAGCAAAATAACTTTTTTATAGTAAATATATTGTCTAATGAGTAGTTTATTAAACAATAGTTTGTAAAATAATAAATTTATCAAGTATAATTTTGTTAAACGTTATTTGTCAAATGAAAATTTTTCATTTGTTTTTTGTCAAATGATCGGACACCCATCAAATTACATCAGCATTTAACTAAATACTTTCAAAGATACGAAATTCAGTCAGTCAAGTAAAGGTCAGTCAAATCAAATTAATTCAAGATTTACTTCTAAATACGATCGTTAGATCAAAAGGTATCATCATTCACCGGTCCATTAACACTGATTGACATGTCTACTTACCCCGAGGGTCATAAGTGATACCGTTATGTACAATCCGCCCTCAACCTCTTTGACTCGAGTTCTATTTGATCTTTACGTGGCTGTTTGAGCACTGCCTTTTCTTTATTCTTTGTGTTTATTCTTTTCAAATCCGTCTTTGATTATTCCGTTGCTATGGTACCGTCTGTTATCCTCGAGGTTGCTGTGGCAACGATTATGGCTATTATTATAAAAAAAATTGTTTCATTGTAAGGACTGTCTAGGCTGTTAAGATTATCTCAATTAAGGTTTATTCCATTTTTATGATAATAAATATCTGGTCTCTAAAACTGAAATGAAAATAGCTCTGCTTACAGGGCTGTAAGTTTTTTTATAATAAAATTATGCTCTATTCTATTTTATATTTACTTTTATTTATTTTATATTTATTCTATTTTATATTAACGGAGTCTGGAAATGTGCCCGGTACGGCAATAGGCTCGCCCCTTATTACGTGGGACTAAAGTATACTCGTATCTGGCGAAAAGTGGGTGTAGAAATACACCTCTGCCTACCCCTTCGGGGATAAAAGGCGTGACGATATGTATGTATGTATATGTATTTACTTTTCAGAATACTTAAATGTATTACTTATTGATAAAAAAATACCATTATTCAATTTTATCATGTTTCTAATAATATTAATAGTAATAATAATTACATGCCGTATCTAAAGGGAGTGACGGACAAAGTTGGAACAGTACTCAAGAAATACTCTATCAAGACTGTATACAGTCCGCTCTCCAAGATAGCACACAATCTGCGTACCGCAAAGGATATCATTCCTCTCCAAACACCTGGCGTCTACAAAGTCGATTGCAGCTGTGGTAGTTCATATATGGGGCAGACTAAGCGTACAATCGCTGAAAGAGTAAAGGAACATATCGCAGCTGTAAAAAACGTTGAAAAAACGTGAAACGTGTTGTTGGAGTCTGGACCAAACCACTGGGTAGAACTGCATCAACCACAAGTCTTATCCACCGATCATCACTATTACTCCAGGATAGTACGTGAAATGGTAGAAATCAAGAAATATAACAATTTCAACCGGGAGGATGCATAAAGATTATCGGCTACTTGGAATCCAGTCATCAGCAAGTGTAAACACCGCCCCAGTGATAAATCTCAACAGTGTGTAGACGTCATTAGTGTAGTGTGTCGGAGTACCAACATTGCAAACTTAAATAAAGACCAAGTTAGGGTAGGTGCCAAAACCCGCACTTAGACAAGACTGCGCTGAGCTCTCATCAGTCTCTCCGCGACCACACTCGGTGCAAGACGAGTGAAGCGTCGGAAACAAATAGGTATTTATTAAGTTAACGCGATTAAGGCCCCCTTAATTATTTTGTATGATAATAATAGGTACTCAGTTTTAATTTTGCTCACTATTTAGTTCTGAGAATGGGCTTTTGAACCATATTATTACTCGTACGTGTCAATATTGAATAAAAACTGAGTCCAACATAATTTCAGTTTTTCTTCGAATACTATGGAGTGGGCGTCGGATAAGTCTGCGTACATATATTTATATGCGTTTATGTGGTATGGTTTAGGACTTAGCACGAAATGCGAAATGTTTCTAGGCCTTCGCACTACCGACCTGAGCCAAGCAATGTTCATACTGGGAACGGGTGGGAAGCTAGCAAAGAAAAAATATAGAAAAAAAAGTTTGCTTTCTTTATTAGCATGCCTCGTGCAGACGAAAACACGTGTTAAAGCGTAGTTGGCGCATGTCGCGGGATAATGCAAGTTAGGTATCTTCCTAGAATTAATACCATCCTATATGGACTTTATTCTTTTTCATCAGAGGAGTTATGATAGTATAAAAGGATAATTTATAATGCTTAAGACAGAACGCAATAAATTTCATTTTATTGTTTTAATAAAATATGTGGTTTATAGTTAAATATTACAAACATTTGTCTAACCCTCTAAATACATTATTTTCTGTGAATAATGCCTATTAGCCATTAGGTCACATTGAGCGTGCGCGGTCCTCGAGCGCGCGCTCGGCGTATGCCCAATGTTAGGGGCCTTAGAAATTACTATTAACTTTTGAGAATTCAGCAAATATCTCATTAATAGCTCATAATTAATTTAAATGATGGCTTACCGAGCCGATAAATCTCAACTTTTGTCATAATATCGCCAAACTTCCAAAGAAAACAAACAAATTTGTTACGCCTGCTAACATTATTTAAGTTACCGAAAGCTTAATTGTAAAAGTTTATATTCAATAACGTTATCACGTTTACTACTATTTAGCTTCTAGCATTGTTAAATAGTTTTAGATGCATATAGTAATCTTTGTCATGGACTAATATGTGGGATTCCATTAAGTCAAAGATAGTACCGAATTAAGCATCAACACACTTATTACTTACTTGATCTTATGAGTCAGGAGGAAACTTAATAAAATAGTTTGGATTTTTTGTTATTTTTGAGGCTAATTCTAAATACTAAGGCCCAATTTGACGATCTCTAGATAGAGATATCCTTCCAGATGAATCCAAAATTTGAGAAAATGTTTGTTTGAGTTATCTGTCAAATAAAGTGTAAGTAGTTTATAAGTTATCAGAACCACTAGTGGTTGGTGAATATTAGAAAAGCCATCCTTTCTCTACGAACTTACGTTAAAAAAGTAAATTAACAACTTATTGAAATAATTAGCACATTTATGAAACTCCACAAAGCAGCGTTCATTCTTTTTCATTTAGCGACATAATATTTTTTATTATTTTTGTGTTCATTTAAGGCGTCCGTCTATTATGTAACTACTTAAATGAAGGTTTTTTTTTGTAAAATAATGATTTATTGACTTGTGAACCGCCATTTTTACTTTAAAACTTCAACGATTGTTTGTAAAATAAAGATTTTTTGACTTGTGAACCGCCATTTTTACTTTAAAACTTTAACGATTACTTTAAAGAACATAAAAAACAACAAAAAAATCTGGCGTCGCCAACTTGTAGACCTTTTGCCTCTTATGTTAGTTACAATAAACATCAAGAGAATAAGTAGGTAAATGCACCGTACTTGTTTGAATAAATTTTCAAGCCATATTTAATATCTAGCGGCAAAAAAGCAGACCGATAACCTGATGGAGATAACCGCCGCTCGTGGACACGTGCAACACTAGATGAATCACAAATGCGCTGTCGACCTGGTTGGGAAAAGGATTAAGAGAAGGAGCAGAGTGAACGAGAAGAAAAAGTAGATAGGCCTCCAGGACTCTTACTCACCACGAAACGCAACAGTAGGTACAGATACTTTACGTCAATATTTTATGAGAGGGTAGAACTTCCTCGGTCGAGTCGGCCCATTGATGCTATATCAGCAAGGCTCTATAATCTTCAACTGCCTTGACCTTTACTTAAGATCTTAATATTATCTCGGAAAAACTTTAGTTCTAGAGATAAAAGAAAAGGCAAGATTTATAAAATTATTAACTTTTCCTGTTTTTATGTTGTAAAGATAAAGTTAATTAAGAAGATTTCCCCGTTTCTTATTTTCGTTTTTATGTCTTACAAGAGGACGCCAGCAGCTACGCCTGCATTTTTTTTAAAGTTATCCGTTTTGGCCAATCCCGTGGGAATTTCGGGAAATCCCTTCTTAATGCACCCCTACGGTACCCAAGGAACATATATGCCAAATTTCAGCTTCCTGCGCCCAATAGTTTCGGCTGTAGGGTGTCTGTTAGTCAGTCAGTAACGCAAGGATTTTATATATTAAGATTAAGGTATTCTTGATTGCGACCTACTATATTAGTAACTAGTCAGTTTTCGTGTGATGATATAAAATAAGTATGGCTATATAAAATGTAATCTGATTCATTCGTTTTCAAGACTCCTCCTGCAATAGAAATAAATCTTGTATCGCTGGGACATTAAAAACATTCACTCAGTGGTCACAAATAACACCCAGAATCGAAACAACAATTCTGGACAAAAAATGTTACCCCGTCTGGGGCTCGAACCCACAACACACGTTTCAGTGCTTAAAATTTTAAATTACTTCGCTGTGTGCGCTGTCAAACAATTAATAAATGTCTTAAAGCATAACTATTGAGTGGAAACTGTTTTCTACGTACTTATCGAAATCTACTACGCATTAACTGGCCGGGTCAACTGTACCCAAATTATACAAGACTTTGGGTCGAGAATTGGAGATAGGAAATAAGATCAGTTCGAGTTTGTTACTCGGTAAACACTCGATGTTAAGTGAGGTTGCCGGCGGTTCTTTGTAGTGGAAACTTATGTGTAACGTAACTACAGATCAGCGGTGGATTTCAGGTTCAAGTAAAACTAGTTATTTTCAGGTACTTTCAGTGTTTTTATATTGTACTGCCTACTAATATTTTACTTATACATATTTTGTACACTTAAGATTAAAAATGAGATAGATACAAGGATAAATCAGTTTTTGTCTTACGATTTGTACACTACACTAATTCGACCAGTAAAAAAGGTTACATGAAGAAAAATCACAGCGATTGATCAACAATTATCTTTTCAATTTCTTCAGAAAATACGAGGCAATTTACTACACCTAATAAATGAAGTCTGAGATAGAGAGCAAGGCAAGATAATGTTGACTAGAGGGAAGCCCAATAATCGTATATAAGACCCTTATCTTATCTCGTGAATTTCTTGGTCAAAGTTGCAGTTACATTACCCATCCCAATGCAGTTTGAATCTACTTATAGTACCTAAAGTTGGCTTGTATTTTAACGGATACTTTATTATGCGTAAGGTGATAAGTAAAACAATTTAAAATGGCTCACATAATATAGTCAAGAAGAAAATTTTGAAGTAAAGTTGAAAAGAAATGCGGTTCGTAATTATTGTATATACCTAACATGGTTTCACTGTAATACTTTTTTCGGAATAAAGTAACGGTTGAGATCAATATCTTAATATATAAAATCCTTGCGTTACTGACTGACTGACAGACACGCTACAGCCGAAACTATTGGGCGCAGGAAGCTGAAATTTGGCATGTATGTTCCTTGAGGACCGTAGGGGTGCACTAAGAAGGGATTTACCAAAATTCCCACGGGATCGGCCAAAACGGGTAAATTAAAAAAAATTGCAGGCGTAGCTGCTGGCGTCGTCTAGTTTCAAATAAATTGCTTTTTCTTTTTAATTTTCTTTTATAAAGACAAGCCGCGCACTGTGAATAGTCGTGATGGTTTTCTTATGTATCTGTTTGTTTATAAAAATTATTGCGTTACTGACTGACTGACAGACAATCCACAGCCAGAACTTCTACGCGCAAGAAGCCGAAGCAGACGAACATTTTCCGAAATTCTCACGGAATCGGACTGAAACGCTTTAAATAAAAAAATATGCGGGCGTAGTCGCGGGCATCCTCTAGTATTTAATAAATACCCTCATAAAATACCACATCAAGTAAATGTGAACCATATTATTAAATGTATAAAACCGATACCGCTCTGTCACAACACAACACGTGAGACAAATGTAAACCTGGCTTAAGCATGTCTGCCTTAGAACCATCATTTTGTCGAATGAAATGTGTATCTTGAATAAGATGGGTTGTACTTACCGTTGTCTTAGTAGTTTTCCTTGGTAGATGACATAGTATTTGAAAAGATATCATCCGAATACCTAAAGAAATATTTACTTTGCCCTTTGGCAAATGAGCTTCTAGATAGACATAAATTTACCAAATAAATGTAATATACTTTTGCATAATGGTTTATTTCATATCTTGCTTAGAAGGCAATGGGTTATGACGAAATATAACAAAACAATGGAGAAACACAATATAGAAGTAACCGCGGCAATTTTTTCATCTTACTTTTATTTTTACAGTTGCAATGCATCTTGGAAATACAAATGCAAAAACCCGTTGTAGAAATAAACTTCTACGGTTAGTGGATGTTGAGGCACTTTCCATAATTGGTGTTTATTGTTGGTACAGATCGTGTAGTCATCATCGATATAAATGTAAACCAAAATCAACACAAGGTGATGCTGATGACGGTTTCTACAATCTAATTACGTAATGATAGTAGATTTACATTTAGTGCCACGTCGGCAATGCAGTGGCGTAGAAAAAACCTTACATAAACCCTTTCGCGATTCGTATATATCATACAAGTTTATTTATCGGGCGTTAATCGCGTATATTATTTAATAAAAGGTATAAATACCTGTGTTGCCAAAGTTTCGACAGGCTTACAAGGGTTACAGAGGTATGACTTACAAACACATTTCTGAATAGCAAAATATTCAATTAGACCAATTCAAAAACACAAAAGTGCATACGATTTTTGCCTTTGTATTGTCAATCATTCTACCAGGTAATCGGCTGAAATGTATTCGCCCACACCTTAATCCCAAAAGCAATTATCTGTGGCGCCATTCCCCAATGTCGATTACCCGGGTATTTATTGGGTAATGGCCGGTAAAATATAACCGTTATAACCGTAATGCTGTAACCGTATAATAAGTAAAAGAAAATGATGTTGAACCGGTAACGCCCATTAGTTCTATCCAAACGGGTGCCAGACAAATAATTTAAAATTTTAAGGGATACCTATTGCCTGTTAATTTATTAATAGATTGTGTACTGACACACAAGCAATTTTTTGGTCCCTTTGCCTGTTTTTATAATTCAATTTATATTGCCTGTTATTATAATTCAATTTATAACTATTGTGTACTGACACATAAGCAATTTTTTGGTGCCTTTGCTCGGCTTGGTTTCTCCTGACTTGATTTTCATCATGTCACACAAGCTATTATAAACAATTCAATACGCAAATGGCTTTGAACAGTTAGTACGCGCCATGGACTTGAACCCGATATTTAATCTGAGAGCCTGCATGACAGTCTTTTAGTATCTCCACTGGGCTACCGCTACCGCGCAAATGAAAATAAACTTAATATGCATATGTGTATAACGTATTAAGTTTTCTTCCATCTTCAAGACACGTGATACTTAATGAAGAAATTGTTAAGTGTCGTAATTACGTCACTAGCTCTGATTAATGTCCAACAACAAACATGATTTATGTGGATGTATGAGCTGACCGTGTTACGCCACTTAATTAGATTTAGTATAGCTTTGAGAATAAATAACTATTTTAAGTAGCTGGCAGCGGCTGGACACGAAGAACTGAAAGTCGAGCTCAGTGGCGTGCCATTGGAGAGGCCTATATCCAATAGTGGACTTTAGCAAGCCAGCTTCAATCTGAAGGTAATAGCAATGATTGAAGATCAGAAAAATCGTTGCAGACTGTAGTGAGCTTGATACAAAGTTAATATGTAAGCATTGTCGTTTCTCAAGTTTTTTAGCTTGGCAAACACTGTGAAGGTGCATAGGGTTCCAACCAAGAGCTTTGGAGCCCAAGCTAACCTCACCTGCAAGTGGTGCACCTGCCGATCAACGGATGAGGCTCTGGCAAACAAAATATCCCGATAATCGGCAATAGGCTCGCCACCTATTACGTGGGATCAAAACACTGGCGAAAAGTGGGCGTTAAATATGCCTCTGCCTACCCCTTCGGGGAAACAGGCGTGAGTCTATGTATGTGTAGATTGACCTTTGTAAATCAATCTGAAAGTCTACATTTTACCTTTGCTTTGAATTAAGTAGATCTTGTAATAATAAGGAGACAAACCACCGTGTTTATCGGGGCGTTTTGATAAAATCGTAAGTTTTGTAACGTACAAAAAGGTCTCACATTTTCATGAAATCATTTTTTTTACTCATCCAATTCACCGATGTAAGATCGGTAGATGACAAACAACATCCTATTTGTTAGAGTACTCACATTTGTTGGCGCTATTTTATTATTGAAAGGAGAACTACATTTTTAGTTACTGGTACAAATACATTTCATAACGGAATATATATTGATGGAAACATGTTGCTATACCAAATGTATTTTCTTTATATTAAACGTTACAAGAAAGATAAAAACAATGATAATCTAGTGGAAATACTAACACAGAGCTACGCAATATTATGTGCCTATAAGATAGTTAATTATGTTTGCTAAGCGGTGAGCGAAAATTTCATTAGGAAAACTGCGTGTCTGAAAGAGTATATATAGCTCAGCAGAAAGCAGAAAATTGGATAGAGAGCAAAGGAAAGAGGGTAAGCTATTAAGACCGCTTCTCCTTCTACAAAAATCTGAATCCTTCCATGACAAATGACTTTTTCGTGTCTCACTTGAAAACAAGGTAAACCTTCACCAGAGTAAGGCGTAACTAAATACCTAGATTCACCACTGGCTTCCGCAAAGCAACTTAGACCGCATAAGATTAGGTCCTCTACAAAAACCTAAAGACCAATTTCGAGTAAAAGCTTCCGCAAGCCCATTTCTGAAGTGTTATGCCTGAACCTAATTATTATGGTTCCCGTTTTGTTGTTTAGCAATACACTAAGAATGAGATAAACGAATACATTGACTGTTATTGCATGTGTGCCGACAAATGAAAACTTTTTGGGACCTCGTGTTTCTTTTGATTCTGAGCTGTAATCTGAGCTACATCGTAAAAAAAATTATAATAATATATATAACTATAACAATTCTGCAAGCAAGTCGCTTGTAATGTCCCAGTAATTGCGATAACATAGCCGTAAGAAACACGTATGCTTATGTAATCTAAGCAATAATCAAACTTTACTTAAATTGGAGGCGGGCCTAATACGGTTGAGCTGCATCTAAGATCTTGTGAAGCTTTTACAAGAAAAATATTGAAACTTTAATTCCTACCTGATTATCTATATTAGAAAGCTGGTTGTTTACCTCTTTTCTAGCTATTTGTTAATCAAATTACACGTCTCGTTAAGCTTTTCTCTTTAAGTCAGCTTCAGCACTAATAATTCTATATTGTAGAAACTTTACAAAAATTCGTTTCACCGAGCATCACACACCCACACTCGAAACAACAAGTTTCGATCACACAAAGTGTTGCCTCGTGAAGGGATTGAACCATCAACACTCGGCGCAGTGGTAAACGGCAAGACAGCTTCATAAACTTTCTTCTTGAACCTACTTAGTGCCAATCCCAATATTTGTTATTTCCATAGATTAGGCTACTAAAGATACATATTTGACAGGAGGAGTTAATAGCAAATATGATTGTATCTCCAATCTCCAAATCCATGGATATATTAAATATTAGGACCGGCTGTTAGAGAGTAATTATACGGTTATGTTGGATATTCCGAAATAGTTATTGTCTTCTTTTCATCGACTACACTAATTATTATTTCCTACGCCGTCTAGACCCCGTTGAGATAGGTCATCGTGGCTGAAATTCGCTGTGAATGACTGTACATCAATAGGGTATTGCTATTACTCTTATCCACCTACGTCTTAATCCTATTTTAATATCTGACCGAAGCGTGGAGAGACAATTGAAAATTGTCTAATCACTCTCTCTGAATAGTGATGTCAATTCGTCTTTCAACTCAGCTTCATATTGAATTATAAAACGAATGAAACGAATGGGAATTGAACGTGCTGACATTTATTTGATTTTACCATTTGAATGCGAGGCATCGGAAACGGCGCAGTACGCGTTTTGTTTGAAATATTGCAACAATAAATCGTTGTCGGTATTAGAATTGACTTTATATTGGAATTCGTGACATGAAGTCACTGAAAATTGCTCGTAGCTTTTTATTATAAAAATGGTTTATTAAAAAAACAATAGCCCGATTGTTTTATTTTTATTGTAAAGACCATCCGCTATCCATTGTTATATTGGTATTATTATTAAAATTTGATTATAGAGTAAGTGTTTGATATATTATGAAGATAGTTGAAAATAATCTAGGTGATTATGCTAAATTGTACTAGGCACCTTGTTCAATATGACTGCCACGAAGATATACTGTTTGCTTATTATATGGTTATAAAGTTATTACATTACTGTTAAAGCCTGAACTACAGTAGATTCTAAGATCATCAGAACAATAAAATTTAAGATTTACTAATTCCGAAAGGTAAAAGTCCGAAATTGCCATCAGATTTGGCATAATTTAGTGTTCTTGTGTTAAAATAGCAACTTGAAGCAGATTGGTGTATAAGTGGACTTAAGATACATTCCTTTTTAATATCGTCTTCTTCTTTTTCTTTTAAAAAGACAAATACCGCATTAGGACTAAATCCTGTGTCGCAGGGGACTTTACAAACATACAACTAACGGACACAATAAACATCCAGACTAGAAACAACAATTTATGAGTCACACAAAGTGTCGTCTCGTGTGGGGATCTAACCCACAACGCTTCGGCGCTGTGTCAAGCGGCGAGGTGGCCGCTTAAACCGCTACGCCAACCGTGCAGTCCTTAAACCACTACGCAAACCGTGCAGTCAGACATTGAAAAGATAAAAATAAAAAAAACTGATTATCTCTACAAATACTAAAAAAGCTGAAAAGTTTGTTTTGTCAGGAACTGCTGGTCCGATTTGAAAAATTATATCAATGTTATTTAACCCTATCGAGGAAGGCTATAGGCTTTATAACATCATGCTATGTGCCACAGGAGCGAAGCAGTAGCCCTAAATAACACTGGTGTAACCACGGGCTCGGATAGTATTATAATTATAAAGCAGCTATAGCCTAGTGGAGTTACCAACAGATTGCTACACGGTGGGTCTCGGGTTCAAATCCAAGACACGCCCCAAAAACTTTTACGTTTGCACTTGACTAAAATAAATATACAGAAATAGATTCCAGTAATATCATTTCATCACGTCTTGTCTCGTCTTCGTCCGCGTGGTGACGGATTAAGAATACGGAATGTCACCACCCCATATCATGCCATGTGTGTCGTAAGAGCTGACAAAGGGAACATACTATGCAGAGAACAGCACTGTAAGAGAAGGAAAACTTGATACAAACCCTATACCAACCCGTTTGGCCAGCGTGGTATAGTAGGCCAATTTCTCTTTTCAAAGGAGAAGTCTAGTCCAGCAGTGGACTGTTACAGGCTGATGATGATGATGAATGTTAATTCATATTGTAGCAACAATTTTAATACAGCATTGGTTTTCTCCAATGACACACATCGTCTAAAAAATACATACATACATACATATGCTCACGCCTTTTACCCGTCGGGGTAGGCTGAGACAACAGAACGCCACTTGCTTCTATCCTTGCAAACCTCACGCGCTTTCTCTACATTCCTTACGCTTTTCATACATGCTCATCGGTTATGGGTGCTTCAGACTTTTCCGTTTTTCAAAACGTCCCCAATTTGGTTGACGAACGTCTTACGAGGTCTGCCGCAACCGGCTTGCCCACACACCTCTGCCATATATATTTGATTCGTCAATCTTTCTTTACTCATTCGCTCCACGTGTCCAAACCAATTCAGCATTCCTTTCTCAATCCTTGTCACGACATCTTCTTTCAGGCCACATCGCTCTCGTATTACTGCATTCGGAATTCTATCAATCAGTCTCACCCCACACATACTACGCAGTGATCGCATCTCAACTGCGTTAATTCTGCTTTCATGCTTTTTCTGCTATACCCAACACTCACTTTCATACATCAAGGTGGGCACCAGCACTCCATTATGAACCGCCAGTCGCGCCTTTTAGCACAGTTTGGCCGTTCATAAAGGCATGCAGTGCTCCATTCACACTGTTCCCCGCAGTCAATCTCCTTTCAATATATCCTTCACATCTTCCATCTCTAGTAAACATGCTTCCCAAATATACAAATCTTTCAACTTGTTCCACATTTTCATCTTCAATCGTAACATTACACTTAGTCAAACTTTCATCCTTCTCAAACACCATCACTTTCGTCTTTCTTGCATTAACTTTCATACTAAATGAACTTGCATACTAAAAATACCGACTGAAATGAAATATTCAAATCGTTAAATTAATAAAATCCTTTCCCTAAGGGATCGTTCTGATTTAAGACTAAACTAATAACAGTAGTCAATGATGATTGCCAATAATAATATAGCATAGCGGTTTAAGGCGCTGTCCTAAGCGACTGTTTTGGTAAAT
Organism: Euclidia mi; assembly: GCA_944739405.2. Lineage (NCBI taxonomy): Eukaryota > Metazoa > Arthropoda > Insecta > Lepidoptera > Erebidae > Euclidia > Euclidia mi. The sequence goes on from OX123188.2 coordinate 94,354,451, forward strand.
GAGGGGGTGAAGCAGGGGTGGTGAAGGGAGCTTAGCTCCGTCTACTGCGGGGCGCCCCCCTTCATTCTCGTCGCGTGCGGCCGTATTCTGGCGACATCCGTATTCCAATATTTCAAAATCGCAAGCAAAACGTTTTAGCATATTGAATTGAGATACTGATATTAAAATTTATATTACATACATCAATCTGTTTGTACAATATAGGCATAGTGCAATTTTTGTTCTCAGTGCAGCCATGAGCAAAACTGGTTTACATTAGACGTTATAGGTATTAAATGTTGACGAAAGTAGTGCCGTAAGATGATAAAAATAATTAAGTCAGTTCCATGTATGGAGTGGCCATTATTATGTTTGTTTTGTTTTTGTATAAAAATAGTGAAGCAGTTCATAGAATACCTACATCTAATTCCATTCCTGCCAGTTTTCAAATCTGTTTTGCAATAAATTGGCTGTGACATACGGGCGGACAGACAGACAGACATTGCGAATCTATAAGGGTTCCGTTTTTACAATTTTTGGCTACGGTACCCTAAAAAACACAATACTGCTCTACTAAGCGCAAAAGCCGTATCTCAACTAAAGCGAGTTACGAGATAATTGAAGTTTAGTAAAAGTTGATTTCTTTCATTTATTTATGGATATTTATTGTTATTATAGGTATAATTATTATGGCAAAGGTTTCGAAATACGTCGCCGTTTTTAGGGGTTGTGAGTGATTGGAGAGGGAGCAAGGGAGGTCTTGAAACCCCCCTCACCATTTTCACTTGCCGGAAATACTTGGTTTCCTCTGAAAAAAAAAATCTCCAAATATCTGTGTATGGCACTGCCAACTTCCACATTCATCACACTAGTTTAATAAACTAAGGTTGTCGGAGCCCTGTGAAGGGCTCCTATTTTCGGATTAAGGGTCAAAAGAGAACCTAACATAACCTATTTATTTACTTACTAGAGGACGCCAGCAGCTACGCCTGCATTTTTTTTAAATTTATTCGTCTTGGCAGATCCCGTGGGAATTTCGGGAAATCCCTTCTTAGTGTACCCCTACGGTCCCCAAGGAACATACATGCCAAATTTCAGCTTCCTGCGCCCAATAGTTTCGGCTGTAGCGTGTCTGTCAGTCAGTCAGTAACGCAAGGATTTTCTATATTAAGATTACAGTCGCACCTAACCCAAGGCACTCGAAAGCAATGACGCACAAATTTGACATTAGCTGTCAATATGATCATTCCAAGATGGCAGTTTTGCGTTTCGTTTCACGTTTTTCACATAAAACCTAAAAATTACATTTGTAAAACTGTACTAAAGTATAAAAACTATGTTCCGTTTTGCATAATTGCCGAAGTATTTATGAAATTTTGGAAATTGTTTAAAAATATTTAGACGCAACTCCGGCAGCCAAAATTACTTTTAGGGGATTAAAACGAACTACCTTAAGCCCCCTACACTACCAATACCCTCAAATTCAGGCGACTCGTTTCGAAACCCAACCCATTATTATTTTTCAAAATAGATGAAACATCAAAAATATATGTGGATATACCTTATTCATGAGATACTGCTATGTCGCTTAGAAAATTATAGAATAAGAATTTGAGTTACTGCTTTTTCGATAGCTCTCGTCATACATGTTTGTATGGAAAAATATAAAAAAATTCTTTCGCTTCAAATATGTGTTGTTTCAAAGAAAATAAATATTAAAAGATATTTATTTATATTCATTTATAATTTATTAACGAAATACAGAGTTTACAGCTCATCAAAAGTTAGCTGTCTGCTACAACCCGGCAGGTTTTCTTTATTCTCATCGAATGTTAAACGCAGTGTGTGAGATGATAAGGCTTCAATACTTATTATTTGCTGTTGTTCACGAGGCACAGTTTCATTTACTTTCCATTTACGGCTTGGTATTGTAGAAATTTCAAGCACTGATGAATCATTTTCCTCTCCGTGATGTCGCAATGCCATCCCTTGAGCTTGACGAGAATCAACAATTTCAGGCAACTGCCAATTCATATAAAACGCCACAAGCTTCTCCCAGAAAACATCATCTCTTTCTATAATTTCTATTTTTAGTGGTATACTTTCGCCACTCCACACAGCAAATAAACACTTTTGTTTGCGTGTAACGTGGCGTTGCCCCTGAATTTGGTAATAACAATTAAACAATATTTGTTTAGACTAGTCAGTTCACTTTTTTATCATGTTTCCATATTTGTATTTTATTTGCTCTTGTACTATTTTTCAGGCCATTTTTATAGGCAACTTTAGAACATTAAATTTACACAATCGTGTTTGGACCTATTAATCCATCTGGCGTGGCACCAATAATCGAATAATCCACAAGGCTCGATTGTTACATTTTCTTGCTTCGCCAGTTGTTGCAAAGCCAGTTGTTCATTTTAGATTCCATGCGCAACTGATTTTACATTGCAAATATTTTATTTGTACAAAATATTTTTTACTAAGTTGGCTTTACTGCTGTTATCTCTTCTTTTTACCACTATACAAAAATTTCAATCTGTCAACATATTCTTACGCAATTCGAACCAGTCACTGCTATCCCTCTTGTAATTTTTGCTTATCACTACGGAATTCGAGTCAAATTTGTTAAAAAAATTGTTTGGCATTTCTTGGCTAGCTCTTGAACAGATCGTGTTAGGAATGACTGAAGTCAAATGTGTGTAAGACGTTGCAGAACTGTTATCTTTAACTTCACTGAAATTACAATAATGATAATTAGTTACGTACTTTATTATTAAAAAAATACTATATCTTGTGTTATAGCAAACAGAGAAGTTACCTTCTTACTTATAAATTATTGATTTTAGAAATTAAAAAGATATTAGATGTACTGAGACATACCTAATAGTTTATGAATAATCAAAGTTTTACCCGATGTACCTAAAAAGGTTTATGTTCAATACACAATAATACAACATTCGTTACCGCTTGTGTACGGATTGCGGAGCGCCATATTAGCGCTGTCATCATTATTGTTCGCCGTGGTGGCATCTTAGCGCTCCAGGCGCTCTGACAAGCTAATGAACTTGAAATATAGGTACATAAAATGATTCGATTTTATGTTATTACTCTTTAAAAAATTGAAAACTGTGGCCTCTATGTATTGTGAGAATAATTTTTATAATTATATTATGCATAATCGATAATATATAAGTATCATAGTCAGTCATAAAAGACTTATGAAAATCATTTGTGTAAAAATGTTACATATTTCATAATCACTTGGCCATGGATGAATTTTTATTTTATTACGACGCTTTCTTGTACAAATCCTTCGTAGAACTTCATTTCTCTAATTGTTCATATTTTATTCTTCTAATTATATATTTATAAGCACAGAAACAATAACACATTAAAAGCAACAAGAGTATAAACTTAGGTCCTAATTATATGTGCCCATAGTTACATGAAAAGCCTATTTGATTCAAAGTATTCAGTCCATAACATAAAACATGAAATTACGAACTCAAATCGGCGTATTATAATAACAAACCGGTTTACGAAAAATTTCGTGCAGCGGAGACGCAAGCGACATGACCTACCTCTCACAGGGCTCATAGCCGAATGATGAGGTCTGGGCGGGGCCTAAACTAGCAACTGACACTAAGTACACCGCTTATGCTAATAAGGTTTAAATTGCTGAAGCGTTTGATATTGATGGGATCTACCGAGCGTCAAAATCATAGGCGTTTGGCAGATTTTATTTAATTTTACAAAATATACACGTATAATATGAAAATAAATAGGGTAATTCTTTAGTTCATTAGATTTCCTACAATATTATCAAAAAAAATATGACAGCTTACGATCAAAATATTGCAAACTGGTAGCGCCATCTACCTTCCTATATATAACTAATCGCATCAAGATCAATCGTTCCACGTCTAGTGCGAGCGATACCATATTTCCGTCCCGCTCTATCCCTCTCCCTGGAAGAGGCACTGCCTTCGCCCGATTCGTCGACGCGAGTGACAGTCGAGAACATTCCTCCCGCTGAGAACGCCGTCTAGATACCGCTCCGCGCCGCACCGCTGTATGTGATTTACCGCTTCCACCAAGGAAAACCCGCTCGTGAGTGAAGTGAAAACAAGCAACTGCATCACGAAAACACCAGGAGGAAAAGAAACGAAGAAGGCTGTATAAGGTAAGTGCCTTCCATCCTGGAAATATCCTATACCCACTCAATCACCTCCTCCCGTATCCATCTCCTCTTCCCTTATTCCTTTCTAGGCGACCCAGAACTCGCCCTAATACAGTCCATTTCCTTTTCCAAGTCACCTAGAACCCTACCCCACGGTTTCGGTGTAACGCCATTCCATTTTTTTTGATCCATACGAGTCGGATTCATTTACGTTTTATACGTTATACCGCTATACCTAGGCAGTTATAGCACCTAGCTATACTCCTAATATATTCACATAACCGTCACATGGTTATTTCCGCCCGCATTAGTAGGTAAACTTTTATGTAGCTACCTACTTATTAAATTATTATTTCTGCAACTATCATAGTTGTCTTATAAATCTCATATTTCAATCAACTTTTATTTCCTCAGCTCTAAAGTGTTGCCTACTTAGGTAAAATAATAGATACATTAGATATTCTTATTTTGTTTCGTTCTCATTAGCTTATACTTACGTAAGCATGTCACAACAAAAGAAGTCACGCGTGTCGGAAGACAAAGAGATGACAATCTTAGAAGCAAAACGCAATATTTTATTTGAGCGCATTCAAAATATCTATGAAAGATCAAAAACCGCATCGATGTCTGACAGTAATAGCGAAGCATTTCTCAGTTATTGTACAACAGTAGATAGTATTCGAACAGATTTTCATAAGTTGTTAGACGATTATAACGCAAGATTACTTTCTATCAATCCTGATGAAAAACCGAACTATCAGGCGTATACCTCATTCGAAGATCTTTATTGTATTATTAAGCGTATACAATCGCAATTGGAGGGTAAATGTTCGGCAGAACCCGTTGCCCGCAAACCGAGATTACCGCCAATCGAGATTATGTCGTTTGACGGAGATATACGAAATTGGCCGTTATTCTATGCAAGTTTTAAGTCTACAGTGCACGATAATGGTTCTCTGACAGATGCTGACAGGTTGTACTATTTAATAGGTAAACTGTCACCGAAGGCCCAGTCCGTATTTGCAGGTGTCACACCCAGTGCTGAGAATTATCAGGTCATATTTCAGTCACTACTTGACAGATATCAAGACACGCGCGTTCTAGCGTCTACGTACTTTGACCAAGCTTTAAATCTCAAACTGTCCAGCAACGCGTCTGTCTCGAATTTCCAGCTGTTTATTGATAACTTCGTAACCGCGGTTAATTCTCTTAGGAATTTAAAATTAGAAGATCTTTCCGACTTTATGTTGCTTCAACTCGCTTTAAAAAAGTTTGACACTGATACAATTCGCGCATTCGAGATGACGGAACGCAATAATAAAATACCTACATTAGATAGTTTTATTTCGTTCATCAAAGATCAGTGTCGAATATTTCATAATACGCAGTCTGGTTCACCTGGCCCGTCTAACACTAACAACAACAAACAAAGGTTGAATAAATCGCGAAATAGTAATAATAACTCAGTCCCTAATCCACAATCTTACGTAACATGTTCGGAATCTAATATTAATAATTCACAGAAGTGTCTGTGCAGTAGTATAGTGCACGACCATTACTATAAGTGTCCCACCTTTAATGATTTAAATCCAATTGCTCGTTTTAAAAGCGTAAAAGATAACAGGGCTTGCATTAATTGCTTAAGCATAAAACATAAAACGAGTAATTGTTCCAGTAGAACGAGATGTCGCACGTGTAAACAAAAACATCATACACTGTTACATTTTGATAAAAATAACCGGTTGTCAAGTCAAGCCACTAGCCTTGACACACTCACGCAAGTGCAGAACACGGTAGCTGCGCCTTCCACGCCTCGCAATAATGAGATATCGTTGTGTACGACATCCATTGCGCGGGCGACGCGCACGCGAGGACGGCACTCGCGCATCTATAATGATCCGCGCAGGGCCAAAACGCGATGTATGGCGTCTAAGACTGTTCTGTTAGCGACGGCGCAAGTTATCGTTTATGATGTTAATGGGTCGCCGCACATGGTACGTTGTCTGCTAGATAGCGCGTCTCAGACCAATCTAATAACATCGGAATGCTTCAAACGCCTCGGATTATGGAATAACTTTAAAAATACTAACTCAACCGTCAAAGGGATAGGCGGATCAGTAAAGCATTGCAAAGGTTTCGTAGATATTAAAATACATTCGCGTTTTAATAGGGACATTAATTTTAACATTTCTTCGCTTATCGTGAAGCGTATCACGGACGCATTGCCGAACGCTAATGTAGACGTAGCATCACTCACTCATCTCGAATCATTGCCGCTAGCCGACGCGGAGTTTGCGAATCCGGCAGGCATTGATCTTTTGATCGGAGCTTCGATATTTCCGCACTTGCTATTAACTAACATAGTTCGTAGTGAGCGATATGATTTACCGCCCGCTATTGAGACGGTACTTGGGTATGTGATTATGGGTACCGTACCTACGTTACATACTTCTCATTGTATTACGTCTTGTTGTTGTTCTGCTCTTCAAGAGATTAAGGTGGGTGCTAAAACTGTGTGTAAGATAAAGCACTAATTAGCTACACTATACTATACTACACATCCGCTTTGTATATAGATGACATTGCCTAATGTCATACCCGCTCCGCTAGCAATTTCGCTTTGTGAAGAGCTTATTCAGCTTTTCAAGCGAGGCCAGTTTGATCTTGTCAAATGGACAAGCAACTCTTAGGAGGTTCTCGCACGCATACCAGATTCTCATAAAGCTTCTCCAGACATTGAGTTTGAGAAGTCTGTACCGCATAAGGTTCTCGGTTTACGCTGGAACAAATCCTGTGATAGTTATCGGTTTGACGTCTCACCACCAAATGATAAGTGCACCAAACGCACTATGCTGTCCACAGTGGCTCGATTATGGGACATAATGGGTTTTGTGGCTCCCACAATTTTGTACGCCAAGCTCTTGATCAAGGAGCTTTGGCTATCAAAGTGTGAGTGGGACGAAACACCCCCTGACCATATTGTCGCCGCTTGGGACCAGTTTTGTATTGAGCTTACCGCGCTCAATCAAATTACTATTCCGCGTCATCTTGGGTTGGTAGATGGATGTACCATCAACTTAACAGGTTTCGCTGACGCCAGCGAGCGTGCTTACGGCGGAGTCGTATATCTGCAAGTCCGCATTGGTTCTAACTACTCGTTGCAGTTAGTTTGTGCCAAGTCTAAGGTCTCGCCTGTTAAAACCATTTCGGTTGCGAGACTGGAGTTGTGCGCGGCCCTTCTGCTGTCTCAGTTGCTCCACAAGGTTCAAGACACAGTTTTGCCCCACTACTCCAAATATACGCATTTTCCGACTCCAAGGTAGTGCTCGCTTGGATTTATTCTTCTCCTCACCGCTGGCAGACTTTGTCGCCAACCGCGTTAGTAAATTGATTGAACTTGTTCCCGCTACTTGTTTCAATCACGTCGCGGGTTATCGTACTCGTCTTCAGGAAGAACTCTCCATAGATCATATTGACTGGAAGTTTATTCCACCAGCATCACCACATTTCGGTGGATGTTGGGCAAGCATGGTCGAAGTAATTAAAACGCATCTCTTCAAAGTTATAGGTCAACAGATCCTCTCTTACGAAGAGCCTTTAACTGTCCTTGCACAAGTCGAGGCACTGATCAACTCGCGTCCGCTTCCAACTCAGTGAGATCTAGCCTGAAGTTGGACCTACCTCTTAGTTTAAGTATTTAGTTAGTAGTTTTCGCTATTATTGCGTTTGTAGTTTTCGCTAAAGTTAGTTTAGATTAATTTTATTGTCATATCGCTGTCTTAGCCTATTGATGGGTTATGCGGTAGTACACCCAACATAGCTAAGTTCAATTCTATTTTTTTTAAAGGCAACCCTTTAGGGCCGGGGGGATATGGTAGCGCCATCTACCTTCCTATATATAACTAATCGCATCAAGATCAATCGTTCCACGTCTAGTGCGAGCGATACCATATTTCCGTCCCGCTCTATCCCTCTCCCTGGAAGAGGCACTGCCTTCGCCCGATTCGTCGACGCGATTCGTCGACGCGAGTGACAGTCGAGAACATTCCTCCCGCTGAGAACGCCGTCTCGATACCGCTCCGCGCCGCACCGCTGTATGTGATTTACCGCTTCCACCAAGGAAAACCCGCTCGTGAGTGAAGTGAAAACAAGCAACTGCATCACGAAAACACCAGGAGGAAAAGAAACGAAGAAGGCTGTATAAGGTAAGTGCCTTCCATCCTGGAAATATCCTATACCCACTCAATCACCTCCTCCCGTATCCATCTCCTCTTCCCTTATTCCTTTCTAGGCGACCCAGAGCTCGCCCTAATACAGTCCATTTCCTTTTCCAAGTCACCTAGAACCCTACCCCACGGTTTCGGTGTAACGCCATTCCACAAACAGTGAGACGAAATATTATTTTCTGCCTCGATTTGTGATTTTTTTACCGTGATTCTATTTTACGTACATGAAAAATTCTTTCAAAAGTCTTTCGTTCAGACTTTTGACTTTAAGCTCTAATTTTTGCTAGTTTGTAATATGTACCGTTATCGCTAGATGCGCGACGAAAGATTAGGTGTTTCACGGCTTCTGAGGTATAACAGCGCCTTAAGTAGTCGTTTCGCAATTGAGAACTGCGCTGAGTCTCGTGGGTTCGACTCCCTCACGAGACAAACCTTTTACAAACTTTTAATTTGTTCGAGTCGAGGTATATTTTTTGTTCATTGATTGAATTTTTTAAATGTCCCTAGTAACACAGGATTTATTTCTACTATACATCTATAAAGTAACTCTGTTATTTAGATATATATTTCATTATTTATTTTCTTTTTTGTTTTGTATGTTCTGTATATATTTCTTAGAATAGTATTTTAAGTGTGTAAGTGGTATAAATTAACAACTGAATAATATGTACATTGTTATGAAATTAAAAAAATAATTATTCATATTTGAAATGTACATAAGAAAATTAGATTCTCAAAACTTATATGTATCTGCATAGGTCCTAAGGCTATTAAAGATTTATTATAATTAATTCAACCCCGGACACGTTAGTCTCACTAGCATAATAACGACTATTTGTCTGAACAATGAAAGGCTAACAACAACTTTACTGCGCTTAGATAATTTCATTATTTTTTGTAATATATCGTTCTTTTGAAGCATTGATGGATTAATACGAAAAGCAAACTGGTGATTTAATTATTTTAATGTATAATTCCCTACATTATTTTCTAGCTATCGCGAAATTCCCCAAAAATATTATCTCATTAAATACTAAATCCCGGGGTTATATTTCATAAAAAAGAAACTGACATCTACATTTATTACAGTTGAACAGACTTTTCGAGAACAAACTGGTGAATTTGATGAATAACAAAAACAAAATTGGCCCGTTTTAGAGTTATCGATATTTTTGGACTTTCCAAGTAAAGATAATTTTTTTAGCCCCGGTTTCACGAGTGATTCATCAAAGACGTAATATCGAGGATAAAGTTTATGCGGGGTAGCTTTAAACAAGGTTTATATTGGATTCGATCATGCGTACTCTAATGTTAATGCTGATCAAGCTGGTACGTCGATGGAGCACCATTTAATGGATGCGCTTTTATTTTATTCGACAAATCAAGCACAATAAAGGTTTCAATTTGTTATCAATTTTATGTTTAGTTATATTAAAAAGGCTACGGTAAAATGCTTGAAACAAATATGTTAACGGGTAAAATTGTTTGTTTTGTTTGATTTCATAATTTTACATGGGCAACTTTTTGATGACAAAAATAATACTTTAATAAAGTTTCAATAGAAGTAAAAGTTTTTTTCGGGATACAGATCCCGTCGGGGGGTTGCGACGAATGCTTCGGCAATACCCGACCCTCCGACACACGGGTACATGAGAAAGTCGAGTTGGTTTTTAGTGGTAACACCACATACTCCGGCTCTCATTTCCCCAAGAGTCGGAGATCCGAAGGGATTTTCCACCTCGTAAAATAAAAAAAAGGTTAGGGATACAGATAATTATACAATTTGGAATTATTTCTTTTAAATGAAGTTATTTTTCATCAATGCTTAAAAAAATGCGAAAATATGCCAAACGCTACGGGCAAGAACAATAATTATTGACCTGCCTTTTAGAAAAGCAAGTATTAAAAAAAGGACGTAATGAGACTTGACTTCGACTGAGACAGTGGGCTTCAGCCTATAATTCATATAGTTGCAATCTTCACTGGCAGACGCGTACTACACACACGACTACATCCACCACATCCGCTTATAGTTTATGACTGATTGCGGATTAACAGTGAAGGAAAAAAAAATATCAAAAGAAAGTTATTAAAGTAGTGCATTAGTAGTATGTATCTACACATATGAGTGAGCCTAGCTTCTTTACTACAACAAAAACGTGAAAGCATAAACAAGGGGTTTCGTTTATGCTTCCACGTATATGCTTAACAATGCTACGCAATAAAATTGATAGCGATTGTACCATCTTTATACTTTATTTCATCATCATCATCAGCCTGCCATAGTCCACTGCTGGATATAGGCCTCTGCAACTTACTTTCTTTACTAACTTCGAATCCCATAATCATTCTTGGATGTGTGAAAACCTTATAATACACAAGTTACATATTAATATCTCATGGTGAAAACTTTATTATCCTATTCACTAGCTTCATAACTCTCGACGAAGGATATTAATTTACTCTGAGAGAAGCAATTACGACCCTGTGGAAGATTTTCCGCTTTTTGATACATGTAATATAATAATATAGTAATATGATTTACAACGTATGTCGATAATTTTAGAATAAAATGTATTGCAAGCAATTTTAACCTACACGTTAAGGCCGTTTTTAACGATCTGTGCCATCTTTCAATTTTGCCGTTACACTGGGGGTGATATGGGATTGTTCGCGTTTTATGTATACCTAATAATCTCATTAAATCCGTAAATAACTCGCTCTCGACCTGCCTACCTTGATCTGTAGTAATTTTATTCGGGCAGCCAAACCTACATATCCAGCCTTCATAAACGGCTTTGGAAACCGTCTCCGCCGTCATATCTGCTATAGGATATATTTCTGGCCATCGTGTACGCCGATCTATCAAAGTCACGCAATACCGGTAACCGTGTTCTGTAACTGATGACGGCCCTATCAAATCTACATGTAAATGGCTAAAACAGTCGCCTTCCTCGAAATTACTAAGTCTAGACACCGTGTGACGAACTATCTTATTTTTCTGGCAATTAATGCATGTCTTTACCCATATACCTATGTCTTAATTCATACCGGGCCAAAAAACTTTCTTACAAATGAAAGCACGCGTCGCCCGAACCCAAATGGATGGCTGGATTGGCCAAACTGTGAAAAGTATCGAATATACTTTTTCTAAATTGTTATAAAAATTTTTTCAAAAATGTATTGTAAAAGTTAGAAGAGTATGATAAGTTATTAATGAACAAAAGCAAGACCATGTAAAATTTGCAATTAAACTAAGAACGTAGACTAATTTAATTTCAGCTTTTTCTGTTAATTAATATGAAGTTCCAGACTAAGTTCGTTTGACTTTAATTTTAATACTTTCGAGAAACAATCGCTTTTCAAATTTAACATGTTTAATATACACACAAAATAATATTTCAAAATTTTAATCCTTAAATTATATTATTTAATTGTGTTTCTGGCTGACAGAAGGCACAATACCGAAACTATTGGGAGCAAGACACTGATATTCGGCAATTCGAACATCCGCATGAATAGCAACGATTTAAGAATATTACATTAAATAATTCAGCACATGACCAAGTATCCTAAATAAATTGTCAAATTCATAGTAATCTCAGCTCACCTTTGCAGTGAAACATCTGGCTACACAGATCAAAAGGCATTTTAATTCGCTGTCTCTTTCTAACTTAAATACTTTATATATATTATGAATAAAAGAGATAAGCACTGATTCCGAATATTAGTTTCAGAATGTCGAATTACGGTATTTCTATACAAACAAAAGTCTAGCCCTCAAAGTTTCTACAAGTTTTCAGTAATATCAACTACTGCGTTTGTTTAGATACGGCTTGGAGAAGTTAAGTTGGGCTTAATAGTTCTAATCTTGAGTACTAAGAGTTGATCTTGGGTACTAGACAAAGCAGTCATGCAGACATAGACGACAGCACGGTTCGCGTAGTGGTTTAAGCGGCCGCCTCGCCGCTTGACATTGCGCAAAGTGTTGTGGGTTTGATTCCCACACGAGACAACACTTTGTGTGATCCATAAATTGTTGTTTCGAGTCCGGGTGTTCATTGTCCTCGTTAGTTGTATGTTCGTAAAGTCCCCCGCGACACAGGATTTGGTCCTAATGCTTGTTGTTGTCTTTGTTGTCTTTAAAAAAAATAGAGTATTTTGCAAAGACATACTTAATATTAAATAAAAGGAATGAGAAATAAAAATTGTTGTCTTTAAAAAATAGAGTATTTTGCAAAGACAAACTTAATATTAATTAAAAGGAATGAGAAATAAAAATGAATCCTCTTTACGACATCCGATTGTCCTAGATTGAAAGACAGAAATGCCATCATCTATCATCTATAAATCTGCACTGTTAACAATATACCTATTACAAAATATACTTAGTAAGCATAGGTACCTACTTAAAGTAACCATTAAATATTTCTTTTTATATTAAATAAGTAAGTATCTTATTATATTTCAAAATATTTTTACCGGGCTCCCGGATCTTGAATCGCAATCAGCACAGCACTATATGATGATAATGATAAATTTATTTTTAAACGTTAATATTGTTCAGAGCATCTGAACATGGTTTATATCTATTTATTTAAAAGCTCGATTTTCCCCCTTATGTGTAAAAAGCGAAGCCAAGCCTAAAATTTTCCGCGTGTTGCACGAGTGCGCGTTTGTACACCCATTCGCGGGTATTCGTTTGAGGTTGGATTACAAATACTAAAATTGGAGTTGTCGCTTGACATTTAAACTATAAATTGATTAGAATTTAACTTTGCCTACAGATATAATCCTAAACAATTGGTTTTCTACTAAAAGAAACACTAGACAAGCAATTTCAGAAATTTAGTGTGTACTCATTTGCTTACAAAAATAAAGATTATTAATACTACCGTTGACTGTAATGAATGTCGTGTGTGTACAAAATTAAACGAAGATCATTGTACTATTTATGACCTGAAAACGTAGCAAAAAAAGCATTCACACTTTGCCATTTAGTTAAAAAAAAACAATCCAACATATTTCAATCCGCCTGAAGCACATCACGGGTCTGATTGCGTATATTGTGATTCCGCGGACACGTGGATTTTCAAATGCACCATCCATTTTTTGGCTGATAGTTACCTACCTTACTGTATGGTATTGTACTCTTAAAATAAATTATACCTAGTTATTTAATTATCAGTAATAGCGTGACTTGACTTGCCGCACGTAATAAATCAATAAATCGTAAAATAAAAGCAACATTCGCAGAGGCTGCCACTTGCGAGGGTGAGCACTTGTTGTGACATTGAAATATATGTGCTACCGTCCTTCTGAGGACACGTAAACACATTGGTCTAGGTGATCGTCTCACAACGAGAACCGTTAGGTCTATGTCGGGTGGTCTATAAACTCTGCTACTAGATTTGCTATCACACTTATACAAGAAAACACTCAACTCATTGTTGAGTATAGCTGGCCTCTGTATAAGTACATAAAATTAATTGGATTATTTTTACTCTGTTCATGTTTTTGTTTATTGTGTGCAGTAAAAATTAAGAATTAATGTAAATTTAGCATTTGATGGCATAGTGTAAAGAATTTGCCGTAAAATTTATTAGGGAATTCAATAAATGCACATATGAAAATCCTTTAAACCAACTATGCCGATTTCAATAAATCCACACTAGACTCAAAAGCGTATTTCATTTAGAACCTCAATTCAGAACTTGAGAAGAAGAGATTGGTAGAAGTTATTTGCGCATTTCAGTTAAACCGAAACTATCCTTGAAGATTTACTTTATTAACTTAGAGATTTGTAGTTCAACAATAAATTTGCTTGATGTAGAACTTCTAAATAATAGTGAAGACGACAGAAAAGGTTTCTATTCATAACTTCATCAAAGCAGCCTTTTGCAGTCCACTGCTGGACATATTGCTATCCTCAGTTGCGTCACAGTAACATTGTAACTATTGTACACCAACAAAAGGATTATATATTACGGAATCAACATTATAATACGCTGGTCAGACAGGTTGGTATAGGATTTGATGTCCAGTTTTCCTATCCTTCTCAAAGACATATAACTGACTTATTCTTTGCATAATTTCCTAAGTCGCCTCCTACAAGATCCATAGAATGAAATAGGGTAGGTAGTGTTTAAGATACACATTATATTGAGAAGATCTCAATGTAATGTGCCTTTTGAAAACTACAAAGTTTATCAAAATTTAAGATTTTGTCCTAGATAAACTTCGTATTGGTTTATGTATTTTGAATTATTCTCAAGAGAGATGTACCTGAACCGGTAATCGCAATATGAATATTTAATTTATAGACATGTCACATGTGACAATGTCTGTGACATGTTTACAACCTGAGCAAGAGGGGCTTGTTACTAAGTAGATATCATTGATATTTATCGTTTTAGGCGTCAGGTAGATATGTTGCACATAAATATTAAATCAATGGCAAATATTGAGGATAAAAAGATATCAGTGAATTAACTAGGCTTTAGACATCCGACCATCTATTGGGTACTTCTATGCTTGTCTGGAACACTTGAAATTTCTATGTACCTATTAACTTAGACTGAGAATAAATTTCAATACGTTAAAATAAGCGAAGATATTACAGAATACAAGACGTATCAGACAAATCTGCATAGTTAAGCTGTCTTCAGGTTTGTGAATAATTTATGTTAATTTTAAACAATTTATCATCGTTAATGTCCACTTGCTTTGAGGTTACAAACAAAAATTGAATCTAAATAATATCATCTACTATTAACGATGAATAGGATAAAGATAAAATAAGGTTGGAGTAATTTTATTCTGGTTTAGATTGCGGAAAGCGGTTGGATGCGTCTCAAGATCGGTCTTTGCTTAGAACCTTTAGGGGGAGGCCCATGTCCAGCAGTGGACGTCTCTAGGGTGACATGATGATGATTTTTTTTTTATTCTAACTTGTCATCTAATAATATTAGGTTAAACAAAACGAATCATGGAATCACAGACAAAGTCCCTTTCCCAAATTTGTCAAACCAAGTCCTTTATTACATTACTTGCAAACAACGATAATTAGATCTTTTCTTTCTTTCACGCCCGCTTTCCGATACGTTTGATTAAATAAGGTTTCTGACAAAGGGTCACGTTTTTCTTTGAGTGCGATTCAGTCACGTAGCTGGGAGAGGATTGAACCACATCGAGCAGAGTGAAACTATATTAACTAACAGTTCAATTGTTCTGCGAGGAATACAGGGGAAATGTTCTCGAGCGGTGGATAAGAGTTCTTTGACCATGTTTACCTATAATATGCAAAGATAAACGTTATTTAAGAACTCTTCGCCAAACAAGAAGATGATAGTAGAAGTGTCAAAAGAATAACAGCAATTCAGCATCAACTGAAATAAATCCAGAGCCTTGGTTGCACCTATTGTATGCCTAATGTGAGTGCCAGGAACGCGTCCTTCTTTAAACATGGCAGGAAACTACATGTACACTGGTATACAATAAGTGTGACCACGGCTCTGGATTTATATCGGAATTAGCTATTTTTTTCTTTTGTTCTTTTTAGACCCCCTTTTTTACATAGTCGGGTAAACTAACTTTTTAATCCTTTTCCGTATTGCTCATGGGGCATATAAACATTGTCACGTTTAAAGGAAGAAAGAAGAATAGGTATCTCGAAGCGTTAATTGTATAATAGAAAATGTAGATAAAATTTATATTTATGTCACCCAGGCCATTATTACGAATCTATTGACACCCCATTTATTAAGATCGGTTCAGTAGGTAGTATCGGCACTACAGTGGAACATACAAACAAACATATATACATAGACTGCCAAAAACATTACCCGTCCGTTTGGCTTTGCCGTAGTCAGGTAAAAAGAACTCGAGCTAAGACAAAACAAAATTGGCTTCGTGACTTTTTTATGTGATGAAACAGAAAACCGATAAACAACGGTAGGC
Organism: Euclidia mi; assembly: GCA_944739405.2. Classification (NCBI taxonomy): domain Eukaryota; kingdom Metazoa; phylum Arthropoda; class Insecta; order Lepidoptera; family Erebidae; genus Euclidia; species Euclidia mi. Next base: position 94,370,798 of record OX123188.2, read on the forward strand.
CATTACCGACGCTCATGGGCACATGCAACGCTAGAAGAGACAAAAGTGCGTTGCCGGCCTGAATGGGCAAGTTTATTAAGCCTTACTATACGTCGATATTCTGTGAGAGGGTCTCGGTCTCTGTTAAATAGTAATTCATGCCGAAATATTCTTCTTATAATCAGACTTCAAGGCTTCAATAGCTGTATACTCGTTGTAACCTTTTTTAATATTTTTATCTTCTAGCGTATGGTGAATGAATATTCAATCGGAGTAAGGATACAATGGCCTCGCGAATCATCTGTAGAAAGATCCTTGAAAGTAATACTTTTGCGAGTATCTGTGATTTGTCAAATCTTACGTTATGGTTGGTAGCTTTTACGTGTGTTAAAATACAGACGATTTTTTATTTTTGAAAAGTTTTATGCGATTGTTGTAATTTTTTTATGCTTATGCTTAGATTCATGTTAGAAAATTTAAATTTTAATCTATTTTGTGAACCCTGTCTATTGTAATCTCGGTACCTAATTGCGAATTTCTTTAAATATTTTTATTACTTATCAAGTAAAACTACGAGTTTAAAGGCTGCTACACACAGTGCCGGCGCCGGCGGCCAGGCCGGCGGCGGCCATGCCGCCGGCCGAGCGGCGTGCGCCCGGCGGCACACGAAGCCGCCGGCCTGGCCCCACGAATGAGCCGCTGGCATGGCCGTGCGGGTAGGCCGCCGGCATGGCCGCGCGGGTAGGCCGCCGGCCGGCCGCGGGTAGCAACTTGCTACTTGTGTGTGGTTGTTCTATTAGGGTTATCAACCATGAGAAGAGATGAGAATTCGGAAAACCAGTAACACTTTCGCCCAACCCGGGAATCGAACCCGGGACCTCCGATCAGCAGTCGCACACACTATCCACTTGTACCACGGAGGCAATTTATACTTAAAATCATATCTCCGTCTCCGTTCTCGCCACTTCAGAAGTTCAGAACTAAAGAGTTCAGTGATGAATCCATAGTGGCGAGAAGAAAGAAATAGAACGTCAATAGTTAACGTGATTAAAAACTAATTGTTTATTTTTAATTTTTATTGTCAAACAAGCTATGAAACATTTAAAGATAGAAAAATTTGGCAAAAAAAGTTGGCAACCCTACGTTCTATACAACTGGAATAATGCCCGGCGGCTTTCTACGGCCGATGCCGGCGGCACCAATGCCCGCCAAATGCGTGTGACAAAAGCCGGCGGCCCATGCCGCCGCCACTGTGTGTGACAAAAGCCGGCGGCCCATGCCGCCGCCACTGTGTGTAGCAGCCATAATATCATACAATATTATTTAGCGGGTCTTAGTCGCGATAATTTATTTATTTCAAGGCATAAATACCTCTGTTATTCTCATAGCCATAATATTCCTAGCTATCGTTTATCTCAAATATACAAGGAACCGTCCAACTTCTTACAAAAGTTCCTTTAGTTAAAGTACGTAGTTTATACATACAAACACCAAAGGGGTAGGCAGAGGCATATTAAACGCCCACTTTTCGCCAGTGTTTTGATCCCACGTAATAGGTTGCGAGCCTATTGCCGCTTATCGGGATATTTTGTTTGCCAAAGCCTCGTCCGTTGATCGACAGGTGCACCACTTGCAGGTGAGGTTGGCTTGGGACCCTAAGTTCTTGGTGGGAACCCTATGCAGTAGTTTATTTACTTGATATTTTAACTCAAGTTCATTAAATCAATTTTAACATTAGTTATTAGGAAAATTTGCCAGATAAATAAATCAAATTGAAATGCAGCTTCAGCAGCAGTGACCATTGATGACACTCGTGAAGTCCCAGGAAATGTTAAACTGTCTTGGAACCAGCAACGAACTTAATCAGAAGTATATTGGAGGAATTGGAAAATAAACAATCCACTCATCAGAATTGTACTGTCAAAAGGGTGAACACTATTAATGTTCGTGAAGTAATAAAGCCCTAAGCAAATTGAGGTAAATTCTAAATTGACTGCGTTGGATGTGCTTTGTATTGCGGTTACGATTTGTATTAGTCTATTCATTGGGTATGGATTGGAAATCGGTAAATTATTGGTTGCATTGCGTAGCTGGTTATACACAAAGGACTAAACTGAGTGAGACAAAACATTTATCATTAAGAAAATATATCTGTGAGGATTGGAAGTCGACGTCAACGATCAACAGCAAAATAATTTGACACAAGATTTGCCGCAACCTAGATGCCTAAACGCCCACTTAGGAGCCCACTTACTGTGAAATAGGTGGCCAGACTACCCAGACATTTATCACAAAAATTTGTAAGGCAGCACGTAAAACATCAGGGACACACCAGCGGTTAGTAGATATAATAGACAAAAAGTTTATTTCAAATACGAATTTACATAATACTAGTAGATACTATTTAAAAACGTAATGACTTTAGCACGGTTCTAATATTCCATGGAATAGAAACTACAAGAAGCACCTTGGTTATTTTTTCGTCTTACAGGTGTTATAATTATAATATCATTGGGGAACTCATACATGATCAATAGAACCTAAAATGCTCAGTTCACACCGAAGTGGCAGCGGCTGGAAGCGACGCGCAGCGGCCGGCATCGAAGAGAAGGCTCGCGGCTGCCCGCGACTGCTCGCGCCCGCGCGCGACTGCTCGCGCCCGCCCGCGACTGCTCGCGCCCGCCCGCGACTGCTCGCGGCCGCGCGCAGCTCACGTCACGGCTCAGGCTCACGCTATTCCTATGCGCAGTTTATATTCTACATATAACGAGGAAACACGTGTGTAATCAGCTGTGAAAATTAGTATTTCGGATTTAATAGTTATTGCACGTATAATTGAAGAAGAAGAAGAGGAAACGCGGATTCTTTGGTACACGGCCGCCCGCGCCCTTCCGCGCTTGCTCGCGGCCGCTCGCGCCTTCCCGCGCATGCTCGCGGCCGCCCGCGCCTTCCCGCGCATGCCCGCGCATGCTCGCGGCCGCCCGCGCCTTCCCGCGCATGCTCGCGCCCGCCAGAGCAGTCGCGCGCCGACGCGGCGCGGATTGTCAAGTGATTCTATGTATTATAGTCATGGTGATAAAGACTAAAATTATATGACACTGAAACTGCTCTCCGCTTCGCTTCCGGCCGCTGCCATTTCGGTGTGAACTGAGCCAAAGTCTTTTCCATGGTCATCAAAACCAGATAAACATACTCATAAATAGAATACATAAATAATCTTTGACACAAATAATCGAGCTAGTGATAGCAAAGATTTGTCCTGAGTGAAAATCGAAGTCATGACTAGATAAGATACATTTTCTCTGACGATATTCTCCATATCAACAAAGTCGTATATTCAAAACAGCCTTCCCAGAGAAAAGTCACCGTTTTGGTAGTCAGCCATAAGCAATAATATCCAGGTTTCACGGCTCTGACCGAATGAAGCTTAGCAAAAGTTATTACAACCGTTTTACTACCAGTTTTATTCAGTCGGCAGGCAGATTATTTATGGACCTAGCTGTTATAACATTTCCGACGGATAACAGTTTATACTTTTAATTAATTGATAACTGATTTTATTTTTGTAAGGATTACTTTTGCGGCGTAAACCCATTTTTACTAACTTTGTATTGATACCTTGATAAGCTTTGCAATTTAGACACACAATAATTAATGCACGTTTTGTTTATGCGACTCGGCAAAAGTAGTCTAGGCGCTCTGTATCCAGGTGGGGCAATGATACTCATAGTGGGCTGGGCTGGAGGAGGAAAGACGAAGACCAAGCTCATTGGCGTGCTATAGCAGAAGCCTCCGTCTAGTAGTGCACTGATGCAGGCTGATGATGATGGTTATGAATATTTATACGGCAGCCGCGCCGTTCAACACTGCCCGATAGTTGTGGGTTCAATCCACACATAAGGCAAACCATTGTGGGAGCACAAATTACTGTTTCAGATGTGAGTTTCTTTGTGTTCGTTGGTTATCGGTAGATACGTAGTCACCCGCGATACATAGTTTAAAAACTATTAAAAAGCATTTTTCTCGAATCAATAATTATGCAGCACACGTATGTTTTATAAAATAAAAGATGTAGTACGTATATCTATCTAAACGTTGTGGCTTAGTCGAATCGTATCTACGATTATTTTATTAACCATCCCTTTAATCTAAGATTATGTACACCTAAGCTTCGTAGGCTAAGTTTCTTCATCATATACGAAGTTAGTTCATTATCTACTAGGTAGTCTGTCAGGCCAAGTTTTGGGACAGTTTATTACTTGATCTGGATTTCAAACTTGGGCACCGCTCAATGGCACAGAGGCTATGAAATGTCAGTAGTCTGGCGAGCTTTTGTGTGCAACACAAAAACGTGTCTGTCAAAATATCGTTGATAACCATCTGCCTAGCTCTCGTTCTATTCATAGTAAACCGTGAAAGTTTGTGATGATGGATGTATGTTTGTTTGTTACACTTTCATGGAAAACTCAACGGATTTTTATATAGCTTTGCAGTTATATAGCTTATACATTTATAAAAAAACGGAATGGTCCGAAGTATTCGAAACCGGCGAGCGTGTATGAAAAGAGTAATTAATGTAGAAGAAGCGCGTGAGGTTTATAGGGATAGAAGCAAGTGGCGTTCTGTTGTCTCCACCTGCCCTGACAGGAAAAAGTTGTAAGCATATGTACATATGTATGTACATTTATAGCACATGGGTACTTTTTGTCTTGACCACCGAGTCACGCGGTTTTATTACAATACGAAAAATTGAAAAAAAATCCTTCTACTTTATATTATCCCTAGAAACTTCTTTGATATAACGCAAAACCTCGTTAAATTTTCAGTATCATTACAGAACTATGTTTAAAGAAGGCATTTTGTCGGAAGACCTGTCAATTATTTTCAGTCGGCTCATTTATTTCACAAAATTTAATGAAATGGGTAAATCCTTTATTACTTTCACAAAAACTGTATATGTTTTATTTCATTATGATTAGGGAACGAAAGTATCACATTTCAGGAATAAAATATAAGTTAATCACCATGGAAGCATCGTAAAGGTTTATTGAAAGAATGAATAACTTTTGCACCTTTACAACACAATAGTGCCAGACTACGAATGCTCCTTTTTGTTGCCTATAAAATAGCGAATAGTGCCGGCCTAATAACTATATAATTCAATGTTCACGACTGCTCGTACCAAAATAAATAAAATATCGGACATTTATTTAGTGGTACTTTGCGCCTAGATTATCCATGTTGTATAGTGTGTCCCGGCTATTAGATTAGTCATTAACTTGCTTACCATGTTAATAGGTAGAATACGCAGTACCCTATAAGTAAAATGTATATACTTACACCATAACATAAAAGAAGATTAAATTTCAAAGAAAATATAGGGCAAAATGACATTCGGAAACACTATACAATTTAATAGACAGATGTAGACTTTAGGGGTTACCGTAGGCAGGTAGGAAATTGTTCAGGGTGCGCAGTGGAAGTTTGTAATACATCCACCTGATCACGGTAAGGCAAAGACCTAAACACCTATACTGCGACTGCACAGTGATTATATTTCAACTTACCTGATATCTTCACTGAATGATGTCAGGCTTGAGCTAAATAAGACACATCACACAAATATATTGGCCAAAATAGATGAATGAAGTATCTTATACTTAGCTACCGCAGGGTCCAGTTCGGCGAAGTCCTACTCCTCAGGCACCAAACACGGATTCACACAAGTTACAATGTTCAATGTTACAAGTTCAATAGTTCACAAGTTTGACTTTTATCACAATGTACCGATGCCGGTTGATCAGTTAGCGACAATTCAAAGGGGTTCTAAATTACAAAACTACACGACAGACAAAACGGCGCGAGAGCAAGACCAAACGTGAGTCCAAGCAAATTTTCAGAAACGGAAGTCGAATGAATGACAGTTCATAGTGTGACCATAGTCAAAATTTACAATAGACTAAACTAAACGTTACTAAATCGATATAATCGACTTGATCTATCACAAATAATATTTCTATTTCAAACAGTAAGGGAGCATCCATATGTGAGTGGTGCCCGCTGTGGCATGGGTTTAAACCTGACACCTTTTATGTCATTCTGTTGGTATCTCCACTAGATTATTGCTGGTTTATTGCAGCTCTTATTCGCTCCTTCTAACGTCTACCAACACGTTTTTACGATAGTAAAAAAAAAGTGTTAAGCATCTGGTGTTAGAAAAGTAAGGAAACTCATAATAAAGTCTTGCAAGGTTACGTCTGTTCTCCATGCAAATCGTGGCTATATCTAAGCACAACTCGTCCGGCTTCTTAAACTCAAACAAAGTACAAACAGACGCACATTGGTCGTAACCGTCAGTTTATTTACTTTGCAACAATATTGGCTTTCACAGGATGACATTATAAGTGTAATTTAGATAATTCGTAGATAGGAGCCCGCGTTTTAAAGCCATCTACTACGTGCGCAAGAACAATAACATTTTGAATTTAAACTCTGTGGGCCAAGTTTAAAATAAATTGAGTCGCTTAAGACCTTATAACATTTGAAATATTGGGCAAGAAGGTTAAGTCTTCACAGATTATTATTTAACGTGGAGTAAAGTATTTAAGTATCACATTCTAAGCATTACTATAAGTAATAGGACCACTTAACCACACGCCATTAGATGCCACCGCGACTAGCTTAGCTACATCGTGCAAAAAATAATAGAACATTTATTAGATAAATCTTCGAAGAATATGTTCCTTTTACTTAACTTAAACTGAAAATATATACAGACTTGGTAGGCTTCAGTAAAGTTAACCACTCAATTATTGATACATCATCAGCCCTTTATGTTGTCCCACTGCCGCACGGGCCTCTTCTCACTATGAGAAGGGTAAGTCCAGCACGCTGGCCAAGTGCGGGTTGGCAGACTTCACATGTCTTTCAAGAACATGATGGAGAACTCTCGGTAATCGGTGAATAAGGTGTGGTGTATACAAAAATTTGCTTAATGAACTGATTTGATATTTAAATGGCTTATTAAATTCAAATTCATTTATTCATATAGGTTACAAAAGCAACACTTATGAACGTCAATTCTTTTTTTACAACCAGGTTCGGGATGGTAGGGCTATGAGAAGAGCCTAGAAGAAACTCATGCCACTCTTTTTTAAATCAGAATCTTAATCTTACAATTTATGGTACCATGATTGCTGACACCGCCAAAACTTTGCGACACTGATTAGAATTAAATAGATATGAAAAAAAATGTGAATAGTACAACAACAAAACACTATAGCAACAGCAGTATAGATGTTTCAGCAACCAAAAGATTAAAGAATTTTGTAAAGGTGACAAGTAAGCAATGATTAGATCAGGGATAAAAACTGATATACTAGATTCAACAAATCATAAAAAATGTACAAACCCTGCAAACATCATGAGTGTTCACAAGGCACCTCCACTTAACATGTTACTAATTAAGAAGTGAGTATTTTACACAGTCATAAAAAGAACAATAATGGTGAGTTTAAAAAAAGCAACTAGACCCATGATGTCTTGTCATCTAGAAATTCTTTAATAGTGAAATAACCCCTTTTTAAAAGAAAATTCCTAGTAGTGGTTTTAAATTTGTGCAGAGGTAAATTCATTCTTTCCAGAGGTAATTTGTTGAAGAATTGTATACCGAGTCCCGCAAATGAGTTATGAACTTTATGTACACGGTAGTTAGTGCCCACTAGTTTATGCTTATTCCTTGTGTTCACTTTGTGCAAGTCACTATTTTTACGGTAAAGAGTTAAGTTTTTCTTAACGTACATAAAATTAGCAAATATATACTGCGATGCAACTGTAAATATTTCTACTTCTTTAAATTTATCTCGTAAAGAATTTCTAGCACCTAACTTATATATTGCACGTATGGCCCTCTTTTGAATAACAAAAATTGTCTGAATATCGGCCGCCGTACCCCATAATAGTATCCCGTAAGACATTACACTGTGAAAGTAACTAAAGTAAACTAGTCTTGCAGTATCTACGTCTGTGAATTGTCGAACTTTCCTAACTGCAAATGCTGCAGACCTAAGTTTGACTGCCAGACAGGATATTTGGGCGCCCCACTGAAGCTTACGATCTAAAGTTAAACCTAAAAATACAGTTGAATCAACTAGGTGAATTCTTTCGTTATTTAAAGTTATATTAGTAAGAACATTTTTGACATTCGGCAAAGTGAATTTCACACATTTTGTTTTGCCAGAGTTGAGTAGCAAGTTATTTGTCGAGAACCAATGTAGTACTTGCGCAAGAGAATTATTTACGCTGTCAATGTTACTTGTATTACGATCAACTTTAAAAATAAGTGAATTATCGTCAGCAAAAAGAACAATATCACATAGATTTCTAACAAAGAATGGTGGTTCGGCTTTGCACCGAAACCGTGGGGTAGGGTTCTAGGCGACTTGGAGAAGGAAATGGACTGTATACAAAGGATAGCGGTTCTTCGCCGCCTAGAAAGGAATAAGGGAAGAGGAGATGGATACGGGAGGAGGTGATTGAGTGGGTATAGGCTATTTTAAGGATGAAAGGCACTTACCTTATACAGCCTTGGTGGTTTCGTGATACAGCTGCTTGTTTTCACTTCACTCACGAGCGGGTTTTCCTTGGTGGAAGCGGTGATAAACACATACGGGAGCGGCGCGGTACGAACGAGACGGCGATACAGCGGTGCGGCGCGGAGCGGTATCGAGACGGCGTTCTTAGCGAGCGGAATGTTCGAGACTGTTCGTCGCGTTCACGATCGCGGCGACGAAATCAGGCGCAAGGCAGTGCCTCTTCCAGGGAGAGGGAAAGAGAGGGACGGAAATATGATATCGCTCGCACTAGACAAGCGTGGAACGATTCATGTTGATGCGATTAGTTATATATAGGAAGGTAGATGGCGCTACCAAATGGCAAGTCATTAATATATATTAAAAAAAGAAACGGACCAATAATAAAGCCCTGAGGAACGCCCATTCCCACTGGCAAACCTTGAAACCTACTTCCACTAACATCTTCATACTGAACTCTATCTCTAAGGTAACTGGCAACAAGATTGAGTGCGCTGTCTCGAATACCATAATGGTTGAGTTTACGTAAAAGTGTATCATGTTTAACACAATCAAAAGCCTTTGACAAGTCGCAAAAAACACCAATGGCATCCTTCGAATTTTCCCAAGCGTTAAAGATATGTTTTAATAGAGTTAAACCGGCATCAACGGTGGAGCGACCCTTAGTGAAGCCATACTGCTCACTGTACAATAAATTATTTGTGAGAAAGTGGCTCTCTAACTGATGCAAAATAACTTATTCAAAGATTTTAATGATTGCAGGCAAGATAGAAATTGGCCGAAAATTACTAAGGTCGCTCTTGGATCCTTTTTTGAAAAGTGGTATCACCTTGCTGTGTTTCATTAAATCAGGAAATACCCCTTTATCCACGCATCTATTAAATATTGCAGCTAAATATGGAGCTATGCTAAAAATGATTTGGTGAACAAGACTAAATGTTGATGAACACGATCTTAAGTCCAAAATTATGATATTATTATATTCAAAAGCAAAAAATATAAAACTTTGCTTACAGTTCTATCACTTCAATATGTCCAGATAATTCTAGACCTGTGTGATATTGTACTAAGCACCTTTTCATTGCTACGATGATATAAAATTATACAAGAAAATATATGAAATATTTTTATTACTAAAGATAAAGTTGCATAAGGATTGATGACCGCTAAAAGACTTAGTGCCGAAAATGTAGACATGATATAGGTAATGTAATTTTGCGATGTGCGGTTGCTCCATACATGATCGTAAAAAATAAGACATGTATTTACTAATACCCTTAGTTACAAATCAAGCATACTTCCATCTTGTCTAAGAATGGGCGGTCATTACCATATAAACTTTTACAATAAAGGGATATCAATCATGCTTTGCCGCGCCCAACAAATAGGTTCACACCTTAAATACTTAGTATGAGGGGAATGTCCTCTAAAAGCTGTCGAGGGACTACAATATAAAGTTCCTTTTGGGCTACAATGGCGGCAAACAAGCACTCGCCTTGATATACTAACAATGGGTATAAGGATGTACTCGAACCTTTCTTCATTTCTTTTCTTCGTTTATCTATAACATATATAAGTGGATGAAGGATTTCTGCGCCTCGGACGCGTTTCCCGTATGAACGCTATAGTAAATGTTACTTTATATTTAGATAGACTTCACTTGTTTCTTGAAGTGTCTTCAAGATTACCTTGTGAAAGTCGTACGAAAATCTGTTCGGCAGTTTTTGAGTTTATCACGCCCATGTAGACAAATATACGTATTATAATATAAGCATGTTCCTCCAGTTTCAGAATATGGCTTTATTTTTCATATCTGTAAGTATTTACGATGGTAATATTGATGTCTTCTGCTGTACAAAAAATCATTGTGTTAATAACGACAGCATTATATTATTTTAAGACGCCGGTGGAACTGGTCTTTCTCTTTAGATCATTAGGCTTTCTTAACGTACTTCATTTATACACAAATCGTTCTAAATAATGCCTGTTGAAGGTCACACTCAAATCCCCAGTTGTTTACATGAAGATCTATAAATACATATTTAAGCAAGGTAACAAATATAGAATGTTTTATGACATATATATTTGAATATGAATGAAGGGTCGTACAATGCCTCGTACTCTCTAGAAACGTGTACCTATTAAGGTAGGAAAACCTTGAAAACTTTCCTCTACCTTATTACCGTTTGCGTACTTTATATAAAGATTATCTTTATAAAATATCAAACGTTACTTTGAGAAGGATTTGTAGTGTAGCTAATGACATGTAACAAATAAGAAAAAATATATACTTGCGAACACACTTGTATAACATATCGCGTATTGTTACGATAACAATATATTCACGATTACTTCCACATTTGGGATAAGTCCCATATCGTGAGGAACATTACAAACACTCACCTACTAGAAAACCCAGATTTGAAAAACAGTTTTGGAGAACAATGACATAAAGTGTTGTTCAGTGTGTAGAGATCAAACCCACAATGCTCGGTGCAGTGCTACATAGTCGTTTAATTCAGTGTGTCATATGTGTAATCGAATACATAAGTAAATGATGATGTAACCTAGTGCCAACTATACCTTACTTTGTGCAATTGCTTAATCACTTTATTTTTGCGTGTCAACTTTGACTCAGGCAACACTCTGTGGAAACAAGTCTGTGGAAACACATTAATTAAATATCATTGTTAAATATTTTTTTGGAAAAACACGGCCAGTGTTTAGATTTGGATATGCCATCCCAAATGTAAGAATTATCTTTACCATTAATCTATTCCTTGAAATCGAAAAATCAGACCTATACTGTTCAATTCGGATTGAAATTTTGATAGATCGCTTCGAGCGTGGCATTTCAATTCAAGAACATGACATAGACATTGGATACAATTCTCATCGTACTCTTAAAAGGTTCACCTGTTGGCCAGCATCCTTAGGGCGATGAGCCAAAATTCTGAAACTAAACTATCATTAAAACTAATATGTATGCACATTATTGGTAATAATAGGAACATTAGAAAACATTTTACTCGTTGAGGACTATAGACTTGTACTATAAGAAATGAATCAGAAAGCCTTAGGTTTCACTTGATGCTAAGGTCTCACGCATTTCGCTTGCCCCGTACCTCGGAGAACACGTTAAGCTGTTGGTCTTGGCTGTCTTGAAGATCTTCGTTAGTTTTTATAGGGAGCATGGCTTGTAATAAGACACCAAGGTCTTTTGATTCCACAGTGACCTCGCTTACGCTACTACACGCACACACACATAAAATTTTGCGTGGCTTGAGAACACACACGTCACGTGTGGGATAAAGCGTTTCTTCAAATTGTACGAAATGACACCGACATCGACATCGACGGACGAATAATTCTATGAAATATATCGATACTTACTTATCGTGTCGATGGCAACGCATTAAAAAGATTTGGCCCAAAACTCTGCCTCTCGAATGGCATTTGGCCTTGCCTCATACAGGTCGTCAAGCGTACACGAGTCCGGAATATGTCGATGTTGGCACCGCAGAAGTAGCATAGAGTCGCAGTTGCATTGCTTGCCATCAGTCATGCAGGCTCCCACTGTTATCAGACATTGCTATATTCTTTATCATTATACATATCATGGAACAATGGTGCAACCACCATGAACTGACGGTCAACCCAAATAAAACGGAGCTAGTACTTTTCACTAACAAAAGGAACACCCGTATGACCAGAAAACCAAAACTTTTTGGCACGGAGCTTAACCTATCGAGTGAAGTCAAGTACCTGGGCGTAACACTCGACCACAAGCTCAACTGGAATAAACACATCACCACTAAAACCACAAAAGCATGTACAATCTTCTGGCAGTGCAGGAGAATAATAGGCAAGAAATGGGGTCTCAAACCATTCATCACCCTATGGATCTACACTGCCATAATACGCCCCATGCTCACATACGGTGCAGTAGTGTGGTGTCCACGCACTGAACTAAGCACAGTCAAGAGCAAGCTGCAGAGCATACAACGCCTCACCTGTCTGGCCACAACAGGCTGCACGAAAACAACTCCAACGGCGGCATTGGAGGTGCTTCTCAACCTGCGACCATTGCACCTCATCATCCAGCAGGAAGCAGGTGCCGCCGCGATCCGGCTCGATAAGTTCGGGCTTTGGAGAAGAGACGACCGAATAACCCATGCACGCCTGAAAAGGACGTTAACTAACGAGATCCCGATGCTAGATGCAACGTGTGACCTCATACCTAAAACCTTTGTCTTTGACAAAAAATACCGCATACAACTGCAAGAAGAGCACAAGGATAGCTCTGGTATACACGAAGTTAGAGTATACACAGACGGCTCAAAAACAAAGTATGGGACAGGTGCCGGAGTATTCTCCCATGACTTGAACATCAATCTCTCAACATCGCTTGGTAAACTCAACACCATCTTCCAAGCTGAATGCGTTGGGATTATAAGGGCGGCGACGGCGATCGCGGCCAGAAACGTGAGTAACCTGTCAATACGCATCATCACAGACAGTGCCTCAGTACTACAAGCTCTCGATGGCAACTGCTTTAACAGCGGCCTTATTATGGAGTGCCACCAAGAGCTGCAGCGAGGAATCGGGTCACGCTCCAGTGGATACGAGGACACAGTGACTCCACGGGCAATGACGCAGCAGACCAACTGGCAAGGAAAGGATCGGATACAACAACTCTGGGACCCGAACCAACTGTTCCGATACCTTTCAACCAACTAAAAACGTGGTTACGCGAGAGAACCCTACAACAACATGAAAAAGAGTGGGCAGAGTTAAAAGAGTGTAGGCAATCTAAAGATGCCTTTCCCCAATTAGATAAACGACTCTCGCAAAAACTGTTGCACTCCAACAGGAAAACACTCAAGCATCTGACTGGCATAATAACCGGCCACTGTCCACTAAACAAGCATCTCTACAATATCGGCGTCACGGACAGCCCACTATGTAGGGGCTGCATGGAGACCGAAGAAACACCCGCTCATGTGATCCTACATTGTACTAGCGTGAGCGACCAACGGACGAGGTTCCTGAACAACCCCAGAACCATGAGCGAAGCCATACGCAACGCTGGTAAACTCATGGCCTTCTGGAAGGAGCTTGCATGGTATGAGTAGCAGGCGATAACCGTGTCCCTGCTAACGCACAATGGCCCAATTAAGTGGCTAAGTGCGGAAAACACCTGTCCAACTAACTAACTAACTATTATTATACACATAAAACAAATATTAATAATTATGTCACAATATTTTTGACGCAGAATTCGCTGCATCAGAGCAATTAGACTATTATTATCATAATTATGCATTTTCGAACAAAGCTGAACAAGGAATGTTCTACAAACATGTTTCTATTGAATAAGATATTTTGCTGAATTTAACGTCCAAATATATTCACTTGCAATGAATGTTTATATTTACTGCTTAAATGAACGTCTGTTGGTTTGGCATATTAAGCGGAAACGGAGCTTTTGATGCACGCTTGCCAACAGTTTTGGTAATTTTTTGTATATGAAACACTAGGTACGAAAGACAAAACTTACATTTTCCACAAAGTAACAGTTGACCTCCGTAACCCAAAGGTTTAGCGATATTCAACTGCTTAGTAAACTAGAGGCAACACAAATTTGGCATAATGGAAGACTATAATGAAAATCATAAAACACATACGAAAATAAATATTCACGTATTCTTCTGCCTGGAAATAACTCAATATTGTGACAAAATTTATGAGTATCAGATAACACTTATGTTTAATATTTAATAATATAATCGAGTATTTAGAAAGATAAAAGATATATATAATAAATTATGTGGTGCATAGGGTTCCCACCAAGAACTTAGGGTCCCAGCCAACCTCACCTGCAAGTGGTGCACCTGCCGATCAACGGACGAGGCTCTGGCAAACAAAATGTCCCAATAAGCGGCAATAGGCTCGCCACCTATTACGTGGGATCAAAACACTGGCGAAAAGTGGGCGTTTAATATGCCTCTGCCTACCCCTTCGGGGAAACAGGCGTGAGTCTATGTATGTATGTTATGTAAATTTCGCGTAGTTTCAATTTTGACGAAAATATCAAAGTTAACAAATATAATTATGTTGTTGGCAGTGAACATAAATTAATGTGTTTGAGGTCTATAATTATACAACATATTGGTCTATTCTGAATTAAAATGAACGACATACCTAGTACGATGTACGATGTTACAAAAGACTAACACTGTATATTTTTGAATGGCGCCACAACGAAAAGTGTAAAAAAGTCGCACTTCACAATAATAATTGTCTTTTGAGAGCATTACGAAAAACCCTGAGACAGGTTTTCCCAACCATGTGATCCTTCATCGTTCAGGAAGCGATAATAATCCATTTAATTCGACTTCAACCACAACTACATTCATAACGTTTCTCGCAAAACAGAACCGCAAAGAAAAACTGTAGTCATAGTTTAGTTAACTTTGTAGGGAGTATATACCTAGAAAGTAAGAAACTATGACTTCACACATTATGGGGCAAAACACTGAAGTAGAACAAAATGTGACATCATATATAACAGAATATAATATTTATTGCATTCAATTATAACGTAGTGCAATTGCCGAGCTCTATATATCAAAGTATAAATCTCTTTTCTCTTTTGACATTTCTTTATAATTTGACATTTCATTATTTTTATCCTTATTAAATTATTTCTAATATTCTTTGACATCCCATTACAATTATATGTGTTATTATAATTTGACATATATTATATATTCGTCGCTTCATTCTTCAGATATAAATGTTTACCAGGTAGTTTCCTTTATTCTACAGGCAACATTTATTTTTTTTTTTTTGTAATACCCACAATGTACGTTTCCTACGCGTCAACTCTGTGACATTATTCATTCCTTTTTTGTGCGAGGCAACGAGCGCACGCGGCCAATAAAAATGCCGAAACGCAGTGCACAGGAGCGGTTGGAGAGATATAAGCACAAAATTAGAAAACTAGAAGAAAAAGAAGAACGTCGGCGTCGAATACGACGACCGTCAGATTCTACCGAAGACGAAAATAGCGCAGGTTAGTTACATATTTTATTACTAAGTGTTAAAAGTGCTTTATTATCTACACAAGTTATTAAGTTAACTTTACACGAATCGGGATTGTCTGCGAGTCAATTGCGATAACATAATTAGGTACGAGCTAATTGTGGGTCATGATATCATGACAACTTATGTAGTAAATGTGTGCAATATAGAAAATATATACACACTAACTACAAAACTTTGTCCAGGAGACAAACACCAACGTAAAATACGTTAAATGACTACCCTATTATTCGATCGCTCAAATGCTTCGTATGTTTCCACTCGTAGATACGAATGGTGTCGAGCTCCACGTACCTGAGGGTCCAAGCCTTCCGTGTGAAGAGCAGCCAGTACCATCTCCCGCCCCGCAGGACATACCAGACCTCGCGGATGACGTTCCGTCAACAGAGATATCATCAGAATTAAGTGGAGATCCTGAACTACTGTCTGCATTGGGAGCTTCTACATCGGGTACTCCTGACTTCGGAGAAAATGTTCACGAGAGCTTGGCTAGCTTATGGACCCCCTTATTGAAGAAAGGGCTATCTAAAGAGGATAAAGAGAAACTCCTAAAAGAACACCTTATACCCGCCAACTGTAGATTATTACAAGCCCCAAGGCTAAACGCAGAGATTTCCGCAGCTGTATCAGACATAGTCAGAGGACGGGACAAAAAATTAGCCGGTTTTCAACAGCAGTTAGGTAACGGTACCGCAGCAATAAACAAAGCAATGGATACCTTGCTTAAATCAGACAATAAAGCTCTTGCTTTAAAACAATTAAGTGACGGCTGCCGCTTAATTTCCGATCTACATTACTGCCTAACTAAGGACAGAATAAAATTGATCACCCCAAGTTTGGAAAAGAATTTTCTTCATGTCATCCAAGACTCGGAACGTGATGATACCTTATATGGTAATACGTTATCAGAAAAAATTAAAGCTAGTAAGGCCATCGAGAAACAAGGTACCCAAATAAGAAAAACCATAACAAACCAGAAGAATAGTATTCCACAATCATTGGCTACCCATCCTGTCCCTTAGGAAAACTGGACGGGACCTCCTCGCTACCCGTCAAGCAGGGGGGGGGCGAGGAGGTCAGAGAAGACCAACAGCGACGCTGCGTCGGCCCTATCTGGCGCAGCACCAAGCGAAGAGCTCGAATGCATCGAGGACTCGTCCACCACAACAAAAATAACTGAGGTACATGCTGGCAGAATACGATTCTTCCTTAATAATTGGCTTCACATAACCAAGAACACCGTAGTCTTATCTTGGATTGAACATGGCCTTACAATTCCGTTTTGTACTCGAGTGGTTTAGCCCATCGTACCATCTTCTACCTTGACTTATAACGAAGTTCGAGATATGCAGATTGCTATAAACAAATTACTAAAATTAGGAGCTATATCACGTTGTGTTCCGTCTCGTGACCAATACATATCTAAAACTTTTTTAGCGCCGAAACCCAATGGAGGCAAACGGTTTATTCTAAACCTAAAATCCTTAAATAAGTTTAAAACACATTTTAAAATGGAGGACCATAGAACAGCTGCTAAATTAATACCGCAAGACGGTTATTTAGCAACAATTGATCTTAAAGAAGCCTATTTATTGGTTCCTATGTCTAAGCCTGATCGAAAATACTTACGATTTAACTTTCAAGCTCCTAATTCTAGTAAATCATATACATATGAGTTCACTGCCATGCCTTACGGCTTATCTGTGGCACCGAGAGTGTTCACTAAGATCATGAAGGAAGTAATAGCTTATCTTCGCAAGCAAGGACACAAATCAGTTATGTATCTAGATGATATATTATGTATAGGAAATAATTACGATGAATGCGTTTATAATGTACAAGAAACCGTAAAATCATTAGAACGTTTAGGTTTCGTGATAAATTATGAAAAAAGTTCATTAAAACCCTCTTAAAAAATGTAAATTTTTAGGATTTGTATACAATACTCATGACATGTCCTTGTCGCTACCCGTTGAAAAACGTAATAGCATTAATCAGTTGGCTAGAAAGTTCTCGAAATTACCAAAATGTACAATTCGAGAATTTGCACAATTTATAGGCATTCTAGTCGCAGCATGTCCAGCAGTACGATATGGTTTTCTCTATACAAAATTATTAGAACGCCATTTCTAGCATTACAACAACATAATAATAATTATGAACATAAAATGATTATACATGAAACAGTTCTAGAAGAACTCAATTGGTGGCGTAGTCATATTTTTACTGCTATGTGTCCTATTAGAATACAGAACTATAAAATAGAAATTTATTCAGATGCCTCTAGAACGGGATGGGGTGCCGTTTGTGATGGCGCCAAAGCCCACGGTAGGTGAAAAACTATTGAAAAAAGCCACCATATTAACTATCTAGAACTTTTAGCAGTATTTTTAGGATTAAAAAGCTTCGCTAGCCATGACAGTAAATGTTCAATTTTACTAAGGGTAGACAACACCACAGCAATTAATTATATAAACCGCCAAGGTGGAATACAGTTTCCGCACCTCCACGATCTGACAAGACAGATTTGGCAGTGGTGCGAGAAGCGTAATATTTGGTTGTTCGCATCTTACGTGAACACTTAGGATAATTGTGCTGACGAAGAGTCCAGAAAGGTTAAACCTGATACAGAGTGGGAGTTATCAGATCACGCCTTTAAAATCATTAAAGGATATTTTGGTTGCCCGGATATTGATCTCTTTGCTTCTCGTGACAATGCTAAATGTGACTTGTTTGTTTCTTGGAAACAAGAACCAGATGCGTATGCCATAGACGCCTTCACTTTGGATTGGCAGTCCAAATATTTTTATGCGTTCCCACCCTTTTCTTTAATTTTAAAATGTTTACGCAAAATTATTGACGATGGTGCCAAGGGAATCTTGGTCTTTCCCCATTGGCCTTCACAGCCATGGTACCCACTTCTTCAAAGTATACTTGACTCTGATATAATTTATCTGAGCCCCAGTAAATCCCTTCTTCAATCTCATTTCAGGGAACATCATCCCCTGCACAACAAGCTTACCCTGGGTGTCGCGAGGCTTTGCGGATGGCATTCACACACCGCGGCATCCCACTCGACTCACTAGATCTAATGATGGCGTCATTAGCTGATAATACTATTAAACAATACAATGTCACACTAAAACTTTGGTGGCAGTTTTGTTACTTACATAAAATTGACATTTTTAATGGCTGTAAAAGTTCTGTCCTTTGCTTCCTAACAGAGCAATTTAATAAGGGCTGCTCGTATGGTTCCCTCAATAGCCACCGATCCGCTTTGTCGTTGATTCTAAATTTTAACGTAGGTTCTGATGATTCCATCAAACGTTTATTAAAAGGAGCTTATAAACTTAAACCTAATAAGCCTAAATATAATTTTACATGGGACCCCCAATTAGTACTTAATCATGTGTCCCATTGGTATCCAAATTTAGAACTAAGTTTAGAAAAACTTACTAAAAAGTTAGCTGTTTTATTAGCACTTTGCACAGCCCATAGGGTTCAAACTCTTTCGGTAATCAAATTAGAGAATATATCAATTACCCCAAATGGCGTTAAAATAGCAATAATAGATATTATTAAAACCTCTGCTCCCGGAAGGGACCAACCAATATTATCCTTACCATTTTTTAGAGATAATATAAGTATATGTCCCGCTTCAGTTCTCAAAGATTATATTTTTGTAACAAAAAATATGAGACCTACGAACGCAGGAAACCTCTTATTAACATATAAGAAACCTCATAGAGCTGCTAGTGCCCAATCCCTCAGCAGATGGATTAGGCAAGTGCTGTCAAATAGTGGCGTAGATACGACCACTTTTAGCGCCCATAGCACGAGGCATGCCGCCACATCCGCTGCTCGCGCTGCTGGGCTTAGTATTGATACTATTAGAAGGACAGCTGGTTGGACCAGCACATCTTCAGCCTTTGCTAAATTTTATAACAGGCCAGTCCTTAGCGATTATGATTTCGCAAATGCAATCGTTTTTCCAATAAATACTTAAGTAAGTTGAGAACCTAAGCAATTACTGTTGATTATTACTATGTCGATTATTGTCACAATTTGAATTAAACTCAATGGTAAACCTAGTTTACGTTTCACCATTTGTGATTAAAAGATACATTACCCGAACAAAACTTGTTTCTCTGAATATCTACCTGGTAAACATTTATATCTGAAGAATGAAGTGACGAATATATAATAGATGATCAAACGAACTTCTTGATGTGAAGTTCGATCATTATTATATGAGTCGCTTCATTCGAAGATATAATAACCCCCCTCTCCCAAACATAAAACCACATAACACAGTACTGTGCTTTTAATCCCAAAGTTTTGTTCTAAGGGAATCTCTGAGAGAATGAATAATGTCACAGAGTTGACGCGTAGGAAACGTACATTGTGGGTATTACAAAAAAAAAAAAACGAGTTAGTCTCTGAAATCGTGCGATGTTGCCTGTAGAATAAAGGAAACTACCTGGTAAACATTTATATCTTCGAATGAAGCGACTCATATAATAATGATCGAACTTCACATCAAGAAGTTCGTTTGATCATCTATTATTATTGCTACATTATTTTTTTGGTAATCCATTGTAAACAATTGTATTCTGACATTGTGTTTTTTATATTATTCTAAAGCTGGCAAATCAATCATATAATTGTACCAGAATATACCTACAAAAAAATTTGCATGCCTAATGGTTGAATATGGTAAAAGAACCTAAATATGTATTAGTATATAAGATCTACAAATGTATGTATACCCATATTCGCAAATTGATTAAATGAATTATGAATCTTTTCTTATTTTTTGCGATCTGCTACATATTTTAAATGTTAACCGACGGTGCGGATGACCGCGGACCTTTTGTGTGGCTTCGTCGCTAATACAATTTAGATTACAGGTTATGTTTCATAATTGAAGGTCTCAAGTTTTATAAAATGAGTTTCTGTAAAGTAATACCTAAAGCTCACATTTTTTGATGTACCTACTGGTTCGCCTTTAAATGAATTAAGATGAATAGGACTTTAATGGCGCACTAACACCATCAATCAAACATTGGTTGAGTCAAAACGTATACATTCATTCATATTGAGAAAAAAGTTTGTGTTTAACAGTAACGCCCTCAATGGATTTTAACCTTGCTAAACAGTCTGTATTGTACTGAGAAATATTTAAGTTAGTATAGCTACGTACCTATTGCGATGAATTTTCGTGCGGTAAGTAAATGCTTGAGGTTTCTTTTATTTTTGTTAACGCGAGCAATTTTTGTTCTAATTTTGTACAACATCAAAGACTTTCAATGATAAGTGACTAACTCCATGAAATAATTAAGTTCGTACGTAAAAGCTATTTATAACTCTTTACAATTTGTTTAGAACACTCAATAATAAGTGCCTAAAAATATATGAAGTTATTCTAAAAATAGGTTGATATTGAAATTTATTTGGTGCTAGATTCAACATGCATGGGAGAAGGTTATCGCAAAATAATAATTATGACCTAAGTATTTTTCTAATAAATAGGCTGTGTACCACAAAGCTGCATCATAATCCGTAGAGTAGTTTATACGTATCAGACACACAAGCTTTCATCCATCCATCCTCACTTTCGTGTGTATAATACTAGTAGAATATATATAAAGACACAGTTTGTGAATCAATTATATAAATAAACGTACAATAGACTCATGTAAATCCTTCGAGCCGACATTAATAGTCCCAGGCATTATGGAGTCTTATTTCTCATAGTATCAAATATATGTAGATCGCCACACACATATCTTTTATATCTCTATATAAAATTTCAGCTGATAAATCATCATCATGTCAGCCTAGAGACGTCCATTGCTAGATGTAGGCCTCCCCCAAGGTTCCCCACACAGACCGATCTTGAGCCGCCCGCATCCAACCGCTTTCGTAAAGATAAATACGCAGCTACGTAATTCATTATTATGGCTGATCCCGTCATCAATACTATTAAATATCCTATTACAATAAATTGATCTGTGAACACAAACGCTAATCCATGCTAAGTCGATGTCGGTAATTTCCTTGCGTTATCTTTGCTAAGGAAATACATCGAGTACAATTAATATCTACCTAAATGGTATTATCCTCCGCACAGTATAACAAACATTACCTAAGATTTCTAGACTAAGCCTATATTTGTTTTGGTCGGTGTTAATATATTTCAAATATTTAACCGTGATTTAGCGGCCATAGCCAAGTGGTTTACGTAACGGTTGATGGTTACAGGTTCGACCCCCAGGTACCGCGCGCACACAACTCTAACTTTTCGAAATTGTGTGTGTATTAAAAATGTTCATTATCACTTGCTTAATAATGTGCCCGGTAGATGGCAATAGGCCCG
Source organism: Euclidia mi (assembly GCA_944739405.2). Classification (NCBI taxonomy): domain Eukaryota; kingdom Metazoa; phylum Arthropoda; class Insecta; order Lepidoptera; family Erebidae; genus Euclidia; species Euclidia mi. Next base: position 94,392,854 of record OX123188.2, read on the forward strand.
CCCTCTATTACATTGGGGCTGAAACATAACTGGCGATGTGCGGGTGTGTAATACACCTCTGCCTACCCCTTCGGGTACAAAATGTGTGAAGTTATGTTACGTAAATATTTTGCTTAGTGATTTTTTGTTAAGATGTCTCGTTTTATTTAGCCTTTACATTCTGATTCTATAGTGAGGCATTGTAACTAAGCGCTAGGCAAAACGTTGCAATCGAACATCCATTCACGCAAAACATATTATATCTATTTACTGTACAATAAGGTCGCGGCTAACGTAGTTTGGGCGTCCTGTAGCCACGTGGGGCGATGATATTCGTGGGGCGACGGGAAGGGACTGGAAGAGGAAAGCCGAAGCCGATCTCATTTGCGCGCCGTAGGGGAGGCCTACGTCCAGCAGTGAACAAATGCAGGCTGATGATGATAATGATGACGAAATTTACGCCCGCTTTCACTTATTATTGTATGCATTTGTGCAAACAAGATAGCCATTCAAATGTTATCGCCTTGTCATAGGTAGTTTTAAGCGAACCCATTCCATGGCCAACGACTAAATCGACGATAGGCAAAAATTGTTATTTAAGTACTTAGAATATGCACAATCAGTAACTTTGGATTTTTAGCATTGATATAATTAAAATGTATTTGACTGCATATTATCAATATTGCTAAAGACCGGCCTGGTCGGCACTAAGAAGAATATAATAGACAAGAGCTTTTTGTATCAATGTTAATAAATCTATACATATAAATAAAATTGGAGTGTCTGTTTGTAATATTAAAATAACCACTTTTACTACATGCATATGGATGTATACACGGTACATATACCGAAATGACTTTTTTTTTTTTATTCTGTCTGTCGGTCTGTCTGTCTGTCTGTTTGTTCTCGCTAATCTCTGGAATGGCTGGACTCATTTTGACGGGTCTTTCACTGGCGGATAGCTGATGTAACAAGTAAATCCCTCAAGACGCGGGTGAAACCGCGGGAAACAGCTATAATTTACGTATTATTTAAGTAGGTATCTTTGAACCGAAGCATGTGGCATTCCATAGTCTCTGCTTACCCCAATGGGAGACAGGCGTGACGATATAGATAAATAAATGATAGACAGACATATTATTTCTAAAGAGGTTGCATAAAATATAAACCACACTTTTAGCACTTTTAATCTCATTAACGGTCCAAAGGTTATGACGCTGTTCTACATGAAGCGCTAATACTCTCGTCGGTACATCACTATAAGACACTCTTTTTCGTAGTGATGTATAATGCACATATTGTTCAGTCGAGTTATCTTTACTTATTTCATTTTATAACCCGTGTGCACCTAGATGTTATCATAAGAGCGTTCTTGCTAAACAAATCCGCTAATATAATAAGGACAGTCACCTTACACAATATTAAGCTATGCAAGTCACTCCTGCAAAAGTGAATACCAAACCAAACCACACGAAATGAGCTTACTGAGCTCTCTGATAAAATCTACATGCAAAACAAAGTTAATCTGTTTAATTCCAATCTAATTTAACTATTCAATTACTTTCAGAAGCCGGCAATAGAAAGGATTTCCTAGCTTTCATTCATAGAAAAGAGAAGACTGAAAAGTACATATGCAAATGGGTTAACGCACTAACCATAATAATTGCTGCACTATATTTAACAATGCAGTCGGCTTCAATTGTTAAATGTCGCTTGCTTATCGGTGAAAGGAAACATCGTGAGGAAACCTGCATGTCTGAGAGTTCTCTATAATGTTCTCGAAAGACATGTGAAGTCTGCCAACCCACACTTGGCCCGCGTGGTGGACTATGGCCTTACCCTTTCTCATAGAGAGGAGAGGCCCGTGCCCAGCAGTGGGACAGTATATATACAGGGCTGAGGATTTCATAGTTTTGCTAGGATATTTACTATACACATTTTATTATTTTGTATTATCATTAATTGAAATTAGTGTTGCGTTTCAAGCTTTTTATAGTTTCACATTTAAAGCTAATACATAATATTTTATGTATTAACAGTTTTTGTAACAGTGCATCTATTTTATTTAAAAAATTGGTTGCCTGTAAAGTCGGTATACGGGCGAAAGTTTTACGTGACAACGACTTTGAGTGGTAAAATAATTTTAATGTGAATATTCATTCGTATAGTAGGAAGAAGGATGAAAGACGCGTGCCTTTCACTTTTTATGTCTGTCTCTCTCGCTCTTAGGCGGGACGCGTGCCTCTCACTCGCTCTCATTGTGAGCGCATAACGTGAGCGGAGCGTAACGCAGTTTCTTGAAGTGTCACCCGGCAAACCAATTTATAAGACGTTGTCACGTCAAAAATTATGCTTAAATATTGCTATCATTTATATTTAATGTTATATTGTTATTTACAACGTAGTAAAATTGTTTGTTATCATTTAACAAATTCATGATACCTGTGACCATCAGAAAAACCGGCTAAGTTGTATCAATATATCAGTATGTTAACAAAATAGTAAATAGAATCCGAAATAATTTGTGGATTATACAAAGTGTTGTCCAGTGTACGAACCGAACCCACTATACTCAACGCAGTCCAGCCACTACGCCATTCGTTGTCATCCATAAGTTACCTACTAAAACTTTGGTAACCATGGCAACGCCGTCGAAAGACATTACAGTATTGTTAAATAAGCAAGTATAAACAAGACACAAATCTTCGGTATAAACAAACTTCCTCTTAGAGGAATCCGGCCATAACTACACAGATAAAATATGATAATCACCATGACCTTGAACCTGATATAGAGTTGTCTCATTCCACTCCCATGGGCATGACTTAACACAAGCTTGCCAGCGACTTTCAAACCAATGTTTTGTATGTTTTCCGTCGAGATTATTATAAAGAAAAGGTAAAGAAGCGTGTACGTAGTTTTGTTTGTAGAAAACGTTTTAGATATGTATCACGTCTCGAATTTATATACAGGTAGAAAAATGTAAGGGGGCAGGCCATTATTTTATGATATTCATTCAAATATTCGCCACAATTGTTTTATGATATTCACCACAATTTTAACTACAAAGCAAAATTGTTTTTTCCATTAAGAAATAATTTACAAACATGATTGTAATAAAATGATCAAAATGCCACCATATTAGAAAACAGCTATGAACGGACATGGTATGGGCCAAAGAGGTGTCCCGTAAGGAGATCCAAGCCAAAGTACTCAGCCGTATCTAAGTGGCGAGATGGCCTCTTAAACTACTTCACTACCTTTTCAGCAAATTTTACTTGATTGTGATTTAGATAAAGGTAGCTGGGGACTCTGAGTACCAGCACAGACACGTTTTTCACTTGAGATATTTGATGGTTTTGTGCAAAACATCTTCAAAATGTCACAAATCGATAGCAAGCTTACTTTACCATATATAAAATTCTTGCGTTTCAAACTGATTGATAGATAAGCCACAGCCAAAACTATTGGTTGCAAGAAGCTGAATTTGTTTTTTTGGGATCGTAGGGGTGCACTAAGAAAGGATTTCCCGAAGTTCCAACAGGATCCGGCAGAAAAATTTCAATTAAAAAAACGGTGAGCGGGCTCTAATTTAATATATTTCATGACAGATGTTAGATGTGCGAAGTGGAGGAGATACAGGCGGCAAGCGGACCCCGGGCTCCAAGGCGTAGGTTTTGGATCGCAACCGAGATAGCGCTAGGATAATCATGTTACAAGACCATATAACGCAGCTTGTAATCATTGCTCTAGGTCAGTGCTGCCAAAATCCCAAAGCCGCAACATAATTTGTCGACCTAATTACGTCACCTAATTGGCAGGCAAGAGAGAGCCGATGCAAATGTTCTGTTTGTTACAATAAAAAATTTGCAAACAGCATTACAATTAAAACTTTATGAATTCGGTGCCAAATCTAATTATCAGGTGCGCCAAAGCAAGTAGGTACTTTGAATAAAACTGGGTGTTTCGCGACAAAACGTAGCCTGTGTGTTATTCTGATGTAGAAACTAATTTACTGTTGTTTTATCAAAATTCTTAACTTATAAAGAGATCTCCTGCACCGGGATTAAATCCTGTTCAATGGGGTACTTTACAAATATACAACTCACGGACACTATAAACACCAAGAATAGGCTTGTGTCCTAAAATGTAATTAACGATTGATTCGTTCCTTTATTAGATGTTAAACTGAAATACCTGATTTTTCTTCAAAAATCGATCAGCAACATTACTAATTACGGCTTTTTAAAAACCTTTTTAATTTGACACGAAAACGCTGTAAACCGTCATGGCGGTTGAGTGATATCACAAAGTACAAAACAAAAGAAACCGTGAATGAAGTCTGGTCTGATGTACCCACTTTTATTTTGATAAATTCGATTTGACAGGTAGAAAGTTTGACGTTTCAGTTCAGAGAGATTGAACGTTTAGACTAGAGAGAACATGCTCGCCATATTTCCTTATACCGAACGTGCAACATGTAATGTCAGTTGGTCTTAGTTGGTTAATCATAACGTCAAATTACGCGTCTCATTTAAAGAGGCATAGGCTCCTTACAGACTCATATCTTTGACTGCATTCTCTAAATAGCCGTGCTGTCATTAAGGAGTGCTGGGATTCGACAGTGAAAGGAGATATCGATGTCTTTTGAATGAGGGATAAATACGGAAACAAACTATCGGTCATGAATGTAAAACTGAATCGTACCCGCAAGCTTCGGCGTGGCAATCGGTTGCACTCACGCCAACTGGGTTGTCAAAGTAGTTCACTGCTGTACTAATGTTTACATAAAGGCGAATCATTTGTGCTGGCGGATCACAAATCAGATTACCTACAACTCTAAAAAAATCGAGCAGTGTCCAACGTAAGCGATAGCAAGCAACGTGATATTTCATAATCTTCTTCTCTCTTGCCCCAGTCACTCTACTGGGTTCGTCAAGTCTTCTTTTGTCGTACAGTCTGTTTTTTTATGGAATACCTGAAATCAGATTGTCCACTGACCGTTACGCATTCAAAATGAAAGTACGTGAACTCCTTTTCAAAAGATTGACGGAATCAGCACATCATTCTCATCCACTACTGTAAGTGTTTATATATATATATATATGTTATGGCTATAATGTGTGTTTTTCTTTAATTTTGCTATGTAAATTTTTATTGTGTTATGTAAATTTCTATGGGTGTTTTGCCTGAAATAAAATTCTATTATTATTATTATTATCTCTTTATTATTCAGTATTCGCATAATCGAATTTTACATAATTAAACCTTAAATATATCAATAAATTTAACTATATAAAATGGGACCACGGAAACCCACCGGTGTCGGGTACAGGGACCAAGCCACCGGTGGTTAGGGCCTCAGAGAAAGAAACTTCCTCACAATGCGTGCCGCATCGAGAAGAACCGCCTTCTGAATCAAGGCCTTGATCCAGCTGCCCAGTGCGAGCCTCTTAAGATGTTGGTCGAGGCTCTTAGCGATCAATCCATTCACTGAAACGACAATCGGAACAATGATTGCTGAATCTACATCCCACACGTCGACAATCTCGTGAGCTAGATCTTAATATTTAATCTTTTTATCATTTTCCGCCTTCACGAGATTAGCGTCATGTGGTATGGTGATATCAACAATCATTGCGAGACGCTCTGCTCGGTCTATCACTACAATATCAGGCTTATTGGCTACAATAGTCCTGTCTGTAATGATAGACCGATCCCAATACAACAGTGCACGACCATTTTCGAGAACTGGGTCGGGCACATATCTGTAGTACGGTACCTCAGAACCAATGAGTTTATATTTAAGGGCTAGTTGCTGATGGACAATCCTAGCCACTTGGTTATGTCTGTGCAAATACTGACCATTGGCAAGACTCGAACAACCGGACACAATATGCCTGAGAGATTCCCCGGGCTGGTGACACGCCCGACATATGTCAACAGTACCGTCCCTCAGGATATACTTGCGGTAGTTATTTGTCATGACAACTTCATCCATAATTGCACAGACAAAACCTTCGGTTTCTCCGAAAAGATCACCGAAGCGCAGCCAGGAAACGGATGCCTTAAAATCTATATCAGACCCGTGTAAGGCCTTATAGAAGCGTCCATGTAGCTCCTTGCCCTTCCATACTTCTCTCCGGTCCTCAATGCTAAGTACTGCAGGTTTGTGCCAGTTCTCTTTAGCCAGAGCGAGCGGGGTAAGTCCAGTATCCACTGCAACCACATCTCGATGCATATCCACACTCATTTGCAGAAAATATTCTCTGAGGTTATACAGCTCGCGGTTGTGAAGGGTCTTAAGACATAAAAATCCTCGACCACCATATTTCCGCGGGATGTATAGCCTCATTACCGACGAGCGTGGATGATGCATCCGAGATGCAGTCAGCATTGAACGGACTTTTCTGTCCAGGGCGTTAAGTTCAGTCTGAGTCCACCTGAGTATGCCGAAGGAATACATAAGGACTGGCATGGCCCATCCGTTGCAGGCCCGCACCTTGTTACCACCTGATAAAAGACTATGTAGTACTTTTTTCAAGCGGCCAAAGAAACGAGCCTGCAGCGACTGCTTCATGTCAGCCTCAGAGATATTCAAAGACTGCGACATACCCAGGTATTTGTAAGTTTCCGTTAGAGAGAGGGACCGAAGTTGTATGGAATCTGAGAGTTGTATCCCTGCAGATTCCATAATCTCACCTTTCTTCACATGCATGACCGCGCATTTGTCCACACCAAATTCCATCCTGATAGAATTACTAAAGATTTCAGTTACCTTAAGTAATGCAGTCAGTTGGAGATTGTTGAGGGCAAACAATTTCAGGTCATCCATGAAAAGGAGGTAAGATATAACATGGCCACCTCTCCTTAACCGATAGCCTAACCCTGAACCCTCCAATAAAGTACTTAGAGGGTTCAGTGCTAGGCAAAACCACAAAGGGCTCAGACTGTCGCCCTGGAATATACCTCGCTCGATCTTTATTGGAACACCGCAATCCAAACTCGATCGACATCCTGGATAGCGCAATACGGTCCTCCGTTGCCCCATACATGACCTTAAGAAGGTGCATAGAGTTGTATCTACTTTATACAACTCCAGCACCCTCAAAAGCCAGGTATGTGGCACGGAGTCGTAAGCCTTTCTGTAATCTATCCAGCATGTCGATAGATTTTTTCGATTACGGCGTACCTGTTGGCTAATGGCCATGTCAATCAGAAGGAGTTCTTTAGTACCACGCGCCCCACTCCTACATCCATTTTGAGAAACTGATAAAATTGAATTTTCAATTATATGTTTTGATAATTTTATTCTCAAAATGGATGTAAGAAGTTTATAAATTGTTGGCAGACAAGTAATCGGTCTATAATTCTTGGGGTCCGTAGTACCACCAGATTTATAGAGCAGGTGAGTGTGGCCGGATGTTAAAAAGTCTGGTAGCAAACCCGATTCCAATGATGATTGGAACTGAGACGCTAAGCAAGCATGTGAACTATTAAACCATTTAAGCCAAAAATTGTGCAGTCCGTCCGGTCCTGCTGCTTTCCAGTTTTGTAATGGACGGACTGCACTGGCTATATCGTCTATAACAATAAATATTGGTTCCATAGTTGGGATTCGTTCACATACTCGCTCAACATCCCGGATCCAATCACCCTCCGCATGGTTGACAGGCGTCGACCAAATGCTGCGCCAAAATGAATTAGTGGCATCATCATCCGGCCGACACCCATCACCTTCACCGGCCATGGAATCAGGTTGCTCCCATCCTCTGTACACCCACCTCTCGTCTCTTTGGAATGTGCGATTCAGGCAATATCGATCCACTCTTTTTTTATATCGCCTGATACGGTTAGCCCATACATAAACTTTTTGCTTCAGAGAGTCGATGCGCTCTGTAACTCGTGCCTGATAATCCTGGGAACTGATACCAGTTCCCGCGAAGGCTCGAGTCACAAAGCCCATCACTCTCGGTCGCGTATTGCCCATCCTGAAACAGGATAGCTTTCCAATGAGTGCCCTAGTCTCAGCGATGCGACGCTCAATCCTGCACTGCCAAGCTGGCACAGTAGCGGTTCGTCGAGGAGCGGTATTATTTTCAGACAGATTAACTCCCGCTACCCGACATACAGCTACAGCCGCACAATACAGGATTGAATGTGTATCACCAAGATTTTCGCTATTATCTAAATAGTTTGATAATAACGAATCCAGGGCACTCATTAGCGCTATGTTTCTCTTATGCATGGGCAAACGAGGCAAACGAGGCCGAACATTTGGGTCCATGGATCGGTATTCCCCAATAGCACATTCCAAAGCACTCCTTAACTGATCATTGCACTGGGTACTTACGTGAGAAGTCTCATCATCTACCTCTTCATCAGGGAGATTCAACTGTTGATATTGTGTATCTACCGTGCCAGTTTGCGATGAAGAAGTGATGGGGAGACTTCCCTGCACGTCAGAGCGTAGCCTCTCAAGCACGGTATCATCCAACAGCCGACACCGCTGGATGGCCCGCACTTGATCCGATAGCCGTTGCGTTGACACGTTGACAGCTGGTTCAAGCGCCTGAAACAAAGGCAGCATTCGATCACGGTACGCACTGAGATTGGTTCCACCCTCTGTGGCCACAAAATATGCCCGCATGACGTTCTCATTCATAGAAGTCGTCCATCGCATGCGGTGCACATTACCACCGGTAGCGGGGGGCCTGTTCGAGACCGGTGGGTCTCGGGGTCCCAAGCGTGTCGGTGGCCGGCCTCTCCCTCGCCGGCGGACAAGTGGTGGCGACGTCGGCGGAGAGAAATACTCGTCGTTCGATGAGCTCGACGCCTCAACACTCGTCGGCGATGCAGGTGCTGGTGCCGGCGGCTGTGAGGCGGAGCTGAACGACGAGTCCGGGGGTCTCAGGCGTGCAGCAGCTGCCTGAGCTCTCGTCAACATGATATCATTTCCTCGTATTTATGTATTTGTTTACTATTGTTTACTTTCAGTTTATGTTTATTTGATTTGTCTTTGACATTTGATGTCATCTTCAATAATATTTTTGTGATTTCTTAATTTATTTAATGGTTGCTTGTACTAATTATATATTTATCCAATAAAAAAGTCCGGCATGTAGTCGAAAATATCAATATAAACACAAAAATATGCTATAAATTGCAAATTTAAAAATTCAAGGAAAACTGTATGTTGCTTTGTTGACGTGTTGCTAGGTTATTATTATTTTTATTATTATTATTATTATATGTATTATGTTATGTATGTATATGTGTAGATATATTTAAATATAATATTTATTTTGGTTTATATATTTATTCATTATATGTAAGTTTGTATATTATGTAGTACTATAATATAGTATTTATGTATTCTACCCCTATAGGGTACCTATATAATAATTATCACTAGGTTAAATTTAAAAATATTGATTAAGTCTCATATTAAAATGCACCTACCACATTTATCTCTGCTCCACCTTAAGGTTGACAGGTAGAGAATGCCTTATGGCATTATGTCCAACCTTGTACACCTTGTTTGTGCAAAATAAATAAATAAATAAAATAAATATTTATGATGCGACGCACACAACATTAGCCAATCTGGTAGGTATAATTCGTACAATCATAATCTAAGTGACAGTTTCTTAGCATCTCATCGCAACGCATCGCTCATTAGTTTATGAATACTTTTTGTCAATCGATTTTATGGCTAAAACGAACAATTAAACACGTGAAATTTTTTAGTACTGTCTGTCTGGCAAGTCTTTGCAAAGCACTGTCCGGCGTCGACAGCAAAAACTACAATTTCAATATTTTAGTTGTTTACTTCTACGGCTTAAATATATCGACACATACTAAAGTTAGACATTTGACTAAAAATGTTTATCGATAAATCATCACTGTTACGAACAACACTCGGTTTCCTAACTCTATGTTTTGTCTACTGTTTGGCTACCACGAGGCTGCTATAAGAGCGTGCTGCTAAACCTATCGACAGCTCTTTCTATCATACTGCATGTGCCATTAGAAAGAAGATATCAATCATAGCAACCGCTGTTGTTATTTAGTGTTACTTCTATGACTAAAGGTTATATTTCTTTGTTTCAGTTGTATTTACTACTAAAACGTCAACAACATGAATGGCGGATGTACTGTTTGACGTAATGCTCTCTGATTGGTATTCACTGTCACAAGAATAAATACATTATTCCATTGATCTATTACTTACAACTAGATTAGCAAACAGCGCTGAGATGTGTTGCCGTTTATTATTGGTCTGGACCTAATTACTCATGTGCTAATACTGTTACAACAATGTTATTGTGTCAAATTTTACGCACACGAAAATAATACGAACGTGAAATGGGCAAATGCGTTGTGAAATCTTGCAATTCTCGTAAAGAAAATAATTTGAAAAAGTGCGGCATATCATTCCACATGTATTCATCATTGTTTTTCACCATATTTGGTTGAAAATGACTAAGAAACTCGCACATAATCGGTTTTATTTACAATGATACCAAGAATTAAAATTTTAGATCTCCCACTTTTGTGGGAGTTTTACCCCAGGATATTATGTAAAGCGGTAGAAATTAAGAAATATAACAATTTCAACCGGGAGGATGGATATAGATAATCGGCTACTTGGAAACCAGTCATCAGCAATTGTTAACACTGCCGCAGTGACAAAACTCAACAGTGTGTAGACGTCATTAGTGTAGTGTGTCGAAAGACTGACATTGCGAACTTAAATAAAAACCAAGTGAGGGTAGGTGCCGATACCCGCATTTCCACAAGATGGCGCTGAGCTGTATATGATATTTGAGTGAAGGCGGTCAAGAAACCATTTTCTTCGCCTACCGCCCCTCCCATATTTAAGGACCGGCAACGCATAAGTGATGCCTCGATTGGCACCACAGTCATCTAAGGGCCACTATTGGTCGCTTAGACTTAGGCTTCCTGTTATAATAAATTTATGATAAAACTTACCGATTTGCTGAAAATCGCGATGATCCTGTGTTTGTGACCTATGACCTCGAGTATTTTTTTCCAGTGGTCGGATCGTGGAAGATTTTTATAGATTTCATTCATGTTTTGAATCAATTTTCAGCTGACTATTACCACGTTTCTTTAATACTACTACTATGTAGTAGTAGTATTATAATAATAAATACACTAGAGATATTATGAAACTCAATAATTAGGTATATTTTGTTATCATGTAAAGTAACTGTAAGCATGGTTCAATACTAGATTTACTGAAACTGCTTGTAAATATATAAGTAGCAACGAGGGAACAAATGAACATTCCCACATATTAATATACATACAATAAATTATACATACCCATAAACACAACCTTCTGTTAAGTAATACCAGGCCTCTTTCACTCGGCCGTACCTACAGCGATAAGTGCCTACACTTTGGCGCGGCTTCCACGCCGCGTCGTCACCGCTCGCGCGCAGGGCTAGCTAATAACGTGAATTTTAATAGTGAACAACAAAAATGTTCACATCACAAGTCTGGTGCTAAGTATTGCTCATTTAACGAATGTGTGTCGGAAGCAACTTGAAATTTTGATTTTATTTATTTTACGAGAGCAACTTGAAAATTGTACTTTTTATTTGTCGAGATATCTCAACGATTATGGTGTCAAATTAAAGGTCTAGTTCAAAAACCATTTTATCTGTTTGAGTCATGTAAATCGGTCTACGCGTTTAGGAAATAACTAAGAATTAGTATAGTGAAGATGTAAACCACCAGAATTTTTGAGGTTTTCGTTCTACGAGCTCTAATAGTGGGATAGGATACTTATAGTATAAATATTTATTATTAGGTACGTGGTCAAGTAGGTAGATAGCCGATGAATAAATATTATAGTAGCAGCGGCAAGTCGACAACCCTAGCGCACCGCTCCGCGCCAGACAGCGACAGCGTTATGTGTTAGAAAAGAGCGGGAACAGTTAGGTCAATATCGCGTTAGGTACTGAATGCTCATGCGAGCTGAATTGCACTTTCTTGCTTAGTAGCAAGAGTCGCCATTTCTTTAAATTGGTTTGCGAAGTGGTGCTTCTGTTCGTAAGAACTATCTATTCTGTGGTAATACTAATAATTAAAAAATGGGAAAATATTTTTAAACTGAAGAACACCGCATTTCTCGATGAAAGGTCAATTGTCATCACTTTTGAATTGACATTATGGAACTTGCTTTTAACCCTTTGACGACCAAGGGACATATGTGTCCCCAGCACATAATTTGAAAATACATTAATAATTAAGAAACCTATTACCAATTATGAATTTTTTGTTTGTTATTAAACATATTATTAATATTTTTTTCATTGACGGTACAACCTAGTTAGTATGATATATTTTCTATAAAAAATGTAATATGGCTGTTCGCTAAGCGCGCACTTGCCCTATTTCTCAAAAGGTTTTAGGAACTTCAAAATGTTCAATATTGTTTTTTGTTGTGCTATAATTATTGCTTGGTTAGTAAATTTATAGTATATTTATTTATAAAACTATTATTTATGTTTACATAGTTATGAGACATCATAAACATAAAGGGACACCAGTGTCCCAGTGGTCCGGAAGGGACACTTTTTGTAATAAATTGTTAACTTATTCAACTGATGATTTTGTGAATTATCTTCATTTTTATTGATATTTTGGCAGATTATTTTAGTTTTTTGAATCCAAGGATGATCTAGGTACTTCTATAAATTTTGATGGATGGTAATAGTGATGAAAAAGATGATTTACACCTTGAGGAAAAAAGTCAAAGGAGTTTGATACAGGATCAAGGGGTTTCTGATATTTCTGATGATGATTTTGTAGATGTGCCTATTCAATTTCAGAAATCAATAAGTCTGGCATCTGTACCATCAATGTCTACAACTTTTTTACCCATAACTGGAGCACAAAGTAATCAAAAACCAGTTTTCAAGTGGAACTAAGGAACATACGTGCCAAATAATTTTCTTGCTTTTTGTGATGTGAAATATAATGGCTGTGATGTACAGATTTTTCAAATAGTTGATGTATTGACTCTCTTTGGCATATGGAATCGTTCGAACAAATCGAAAACAAATTCCAAAAATAGCATTGACATAAGAAGTGGGACATGTACACCACAAGTTTTGGGGCATATCGTGCGTAAAATTGATGGAAAATAAAGGAATATACTTATTGATCAACTTTCTGAAACCTTTAGACATAGACACTGGAAGACGACACAAACCTGGATCAGCGAAAAAAGTGAAATGCCCTAAAATTGCATCACATAGGTATAACAAAAAAATGGGAGGAGTAGATCATATACGTGTCGATCTCATAGTGTCATGAAATATATTGCTGATTGAAAATAAAATACTATCTTCGATATTGTTTTGAGCTTCACGATGAAATCAAAACTAGCCTACAGTTCAGACAAGTTCAAGTTGGAAAAACGGTTTCTCTGTCAGGCAGCATGACGTTCCTACTTCAAAATAAAGTTTAGTTCCCAGATCTGTCAGATGTAGACAGTTTCCAACGCGGGGTGCGTTTGAAACTGTCTACAACTGATATTGATAACCAAACTTCTGGAAGAGATGTGTCAGTTTATTCAACGTATAAAAATGCGAAAAAATAGTAATTGTGTTGCAAAGTACACCTTTTTTAGACTAATGAATGTAAATGTTTCACTGGATTCTACCTAATTACTACTAGCTTATTACTTTAAATTGTATACCTATCGATAAACAAACAATTTTTCTGTAATATATTTGCAGTTTTGTGTATACAATACCTCAAATACTGATAAAATCTCTAAAATGTATAATCTTATTTACTAGAACAAAAAGTACCACCAACGACCATAGGGACATATGTGTCCCAAAGAATTCCAAAAAATCCAAAACATTTTATTATATTTTAAGTTAAAATTATGTTTATTTGATGCCTAATTAACTGTTTCGTACAGTTTTTATCATAACATATAGTCCCATATCCTTATGGTCCTGAAAGGGTTAACGAGTGCAAAAGAGATAAATCGACGGTCCCTACGTATATAAAGACATGTCGAAAATGGCATTTTTTTTAATTGCATCATTGGCTTTAGATTATCTATGCGCACATACTGACATACGATTTTTTTTTAAACTTTATTTATTTACCTTGTTTTACAAATCGTATAAAAGAACAAGTACTATAAATAAAACGAATAAGTGTCGTTGATACGGACATCTGTTACATATCTTTTTGTACGATGTTTTAAAATGCGTGCCACTCGGTGCGAATGCGGTCTTGTATAGGGGGTTGGTATAGGGTTTGTATCAAGTTTCCTTCATAATATGCTCCCTCTGTCGGCTCTTACGATGATATGGGGTGGTGACATTCCGTATTCTTAATCCGTCACCACACGGACAGCGTATAAAAAGGTATAATAGACATGACTGACATTATTATCGGCGTAGAAACGATCATCTATCAGTTTTATCAAGAAAATGTAAAAATATTAAATTTGTGTAAATAGCATTATAAATCTCTTAAAACTGTTAAAATATTGTAGAAAGAAAATATTTATTATTGGTCATAGAACTATTTCTAGGGCGTGTTGAACACAAATTACGCTCTCCTGTAAACCTTGATTTTTGACTTGAGCTTATGTACGTAGGAGCCGTCGAAATATAGGTTTTTTCTAAGATGCTTATTGGTTTCAAAGCTACGTCTTCTATCTCGGCTGGTCAACACGCTATTTTGAACGTCAATTGTAGGAGATTGTTACTCTAATGTTAATGTTACCTCTATGCATAAAAATAACATTAATCTTACCTTTTTATAATAAATAATAAACTTCATTGACATCTTAAAATCATAATGAATATATAAATACTACAATCAAACCGATTTATTCTTAGTGTACACAAGCCTATTGGAAAAACAATTTATGGATCACACAAAGTGTTGTCTCGTATGGGAACCAAACTCACCACAATCGGCACAGTGTCAAGCGTCGCTTAAACATACATACATACATAGACTAACGCCTGTTTCCCGGAGGGGTAGGCAGAGACTACGGAATGCCATTTGCAACGATCCTGACATATCTCTCTTGCTTCATTCACTCATCAAATTTCTCATGCATGCTCATCGGTCAAGGGTACTTCTAACCTGTCCTTTTTTTAGGATGTCTTCATCGCTTAAACGACTACACCAAACATGCAGTGATAGTTTATTTTCCTTCGCATGAAAAGTAACATTTATCTACAGCCGTGTACACTCAGATAAGAGAAATCAGTAAAGTAAAAGCCGAAAATATCAAAAAGTTATTAAACCCCATACCAGTCACAATTTTCTGTACCCTAACTACGGAATTCAATATTCGATCTATAGATAGATCTGTAGATTAGATTCGTTTTTGACATAAGCTCCATACAAAATAATTATGTCAAACACGAATCTCGAATCTCAAAATCCATGTATGGCTCGAATATTGAAAATGGCCGTAATCATTTATCTTACGATCGTTTGTTAGCCAACAAGTGAAAAAACTTAGTAAGACTGAGTCACGAGTGCTTAGTTTCTAAACTGGGTCATTGTGCGTAGGTGGTGACATAGCCCTAAGTATAAACCTAGCTAAGAAGATTAGCAAATATAAATTAGCACTTTATAAATGTCCTAGTAAGATTGGCCGTTAGTCTGTTTGATTCCAATTAGTTCCAACGTGAACAACGGTCTCCACTTATGTCTAAACCTGGAATATGTCGTCTAAGTGATATGCTTCCTAGATGAAATACTAGATGAGCAATTCAAAAATTTTGCTTTGTGAGGACTTTTATGCGTTATTTAATAAAAACAGAGAACATCATTTCATTGAAGTCGTCACTTTTCGCACTGTCCATATCTTAATTTGATGTTAATGTAAACTATATATAAATGTGTCCAATTACTTATAAAATTATTTTAATTTAGCTTTTATAATGTGTGTGTTTTATACCGTTATGTGATTTTTTATTATGACAAGTAAATTTCTATGCCTGAAATAAAATTCGATTTAATTAAATTGAATTAACCCGGGTGATAGAAAAGTGGAATTAGCCGTTAGTCAAGTTTCTTCGAACCATGTCCGAGACGTTGTGGGTTCGGTACTCACATATTTAATGTATACCATGACACCCCAAAACGATAGACAAAGATCTTCTTGACAGCCGGAAACGACGGTTTAACGTCCTCTTCCGGTCACAGGAGAAGTAATAATTAACAATTTAATCATCATCCTGGTATTGTTATCCTAGACAGAACCCAGGGTCCGCTTTCTAGTCTAACCGGTTTGGACTGAATAATTAGCTTTTCCTGTATTAGGGTCTGAACTCTATACCCTACTTTTAGCAGTCTGTTGGGTTGCACTAAGCTATAATTGCATGTGAGTTGCTTTTATTAACCGACTTCAAAAAAAAGGAGGTTCTCAGTTTGACCTGTATGTATGTATGTATGTATGTATGTATGTATGTATGTATGTATGTATGTATGTATGTATGTTTGTACGCGATTATCTTGCGTTTGGCTAAACCGATTTTGATGCGGTTTTCAGAAAAGTATTTGTTACACTTAGGAGAAGGTTTTAGGCCCTTAACCGACTTCAAAAAAAGAAGGTTCTGAGTTTGACCCGTATATATGTAAGTTTGCCCACGATTAACTCGAGTTTGCCTGAACCGATTTTTATGCGGTTTTCCGAAAAAAAGTATTTGTTACACTTAGGAGTAAGTTTTAGTATTTTAACCGACTTCAAAAAAAGAAGGTTCTCAGTTTGACCCGCATACATATATTGGTTCTTAGTATGTTTGTATGTATTATGTGTGTGTGTTTGTACGTGTGTACGTGTTTGCGCGCGCGCGCGCGTGTGTGTATTTGTCTGTGTACGTGTGTGTGTGTGTGTACGAGTGTGTGTGTGTGTGTGTGTGTACGTGTGTACGTGTCTATGTATCTGTGATTAACAAAAAACAAAGAAAGTCGGTGAAAGAATCTAATGCGAGAGCATATTTCTCATTCTTGTCATTTCGGATGAGGCTCTGTCGTGGTGGGGATGGTTGAGTAATTTTTTCGAGTCAATATCACTTAAAGCCATGCCTTTTAGGGATTCGACCCGCCTCAAGGCAACATAGCATTGGCCTATAGCAACGATTTTAGGCCCTAAGTCCGCGGAACTAAGTGTACATCCTTGCAACTTGTGTACTGTCACAGCCCAACTCAATATGACTGGCAACATCCGCCTCTCGATATCACCATAACCGCGATTGCCTTGATAGGTCGCTGGCACTGGAGCTATGGAAATGTATCCATCATCATCTTTAAGGCGCAATGCTATTGATGGATCATCAAATAATATCAAAATGGCATCAGGCAGTTCACCTGGCTCAAGTTGATCTCTTCTTAGTGCCGGCCATTTAAATCCTTTAGGAACATCCATTGCCCCGTTCGCTAAGCCATCCATTATTGGCATATTTCTCCGGAGCATAATATGTGAGCTCACAGCCAATTCAATAGCATGTACAAGTCCACCGCATTTGTTTGGATCGTACTTCCGTATGTGGCTGATTCCCTAGACTCATCTCTCTCTTCCAGCATGAAGCCTAAGCCCATAGGCACACAGAATAAAAGTAGGTACCTATGTCAAAGTCATGATAACAAACTGATACTAGCGAAAACTTATCACTAAAATAATTGAATCTAACTATAAACAAACTATTAATTAGCCCAAAACTTAAAGTAAATGGAGTACTTATCACTAAAAAGTATGAAATAAATAAAAGAGTAGTTAACACAAAACCAAGTAAACGAACGAAACACCTAACACTAAAAAGTATGAAATAAAAATAATAAGAAAACAAACAAAACGAAAATGAAAACTTAAAAATCGCACCAAAAATGTTTACTAGGTATTTAGTTTCTTTTTAAAAAAAAGAGAACCGCCTTCAAAAAATCGACCCACTGAAAAGAACGAAATAATTTTTACATACGCTAATACATAGTATATAACTTATACAAAATACTTAGTTTTTGAAGTCGGTGCCAAACCATCAAAAACAAAAAACCAGCCAAGTGCGTGTAGGGCCACGCGCAATGTAGGGTTCCGTAGTTGCCCATAATGACTTGCTGCAAAGTATTAATGTACAACAAATCCGACTGTTTATTTTGCTGAAAAAATAATTTTAATAACACTTTTATAAGAACCTAAGTTTTGTTAAGAAAAATACTACGTATGTATCCAGTTATGTACTGTAAACATAAAATGTGGTTTCCAAGATATACTACTACTAAAGCCTTGGCCAAAAGTATTGAGCACCCATGTCACCATTCAGTTTTTTTAACAGGGTCAAACTGAAATGAAATGAAACAATTTTTATATGTTTATATCATTATTTATTAATACATAATCAATATTTTGTGGGTCCACCTTTTGCTTTAATTACGGCAGAGATTCCTTTTGGCATCGAGTGTACTAGTTTTCTACAGTCTTCAGCCGTTATCGCGTTCCACTCCAGACGCAAGCAGCGTTTTAGCTCTTGTTTGTTGTTAATAGTGTGGCGCCGGACTCTGCGCTTTAATAAACCCCATAAATGCTCTATGGGATTAAGGTCCGGGGACTGGGCGGGCCAGTCCAGAAGTTCAATTGTATTTTCATGAAACCATGTCATCGAGCGAGCAGACTTGTGGCACGGGGCGTTATCCTGCTGGAATTTAACGCCATCCATATTTGTGTCTCCAAAAAGTGTGGTGAATGAAGGCAACAACGCAGATTTTAGTACATTTATGTACTCATAATAGAGCTAAAACGCTGCTTGCGTCTGGAGTGGAACGCGATAACGGCTGAAGACTGTAGAAAACTAGTACACTCGATGCCAAAAGGAATCTCTGCCGTAATTAAAGCAAAAGGTGGTGAAAAGTATTTCAGAGTTCATGCGGCCCTCACACACGAACAATTCGCCAACTCCACAATCAGTCATGCAGCCCCAAACCATTACGCTGCCGCCACCGTGTTTTACAGTTGGTACTACACACTCTGGTTTAAATTCTTCACCTACCCGGCGCCGCACAAAAGTCACACCAGGTGTTCCAAAAATCTGCAACAACGAGAAAAATATTGAGTCCCGAGAAAAATATTAAATTAAAGTAAAGAGGATTTTTTTCAAAATGTTTATTAAATATTGTAAGGACATTAAATTAACTAACTTACCTCAAAGTTTGATTCGTCTGACCACACGACATTTGACCAATCTTCTGCAGCCCAACTTCGGTGTTTTAAAGCCCATTCATATCGAGCTTTCTTGTTGTCATCCGAGAGCCATGGTTTCTTTCTGGCTTTACACCCTTTCAAACCAGCTTCCTGAAGTCGTCTGCGAATTGTGCGAGCAGAAATTGATTTCCTAATTTCTACTGATAATTCAGCAGCAAGCTCGGAAGAAGGTTTTTTTCTATTTTTAATGACTCTCTCATTAACTGACGATCTTGACGGCCTGTAGTGATGCGTTTGCGCCCGGTTCTAGGCCTATTCCGATGAGATCCGGTAGCAGAGAATCGCTGAATAGCATATTGCACGGATCGGCGCGAACATATCACAGTTCTAGAAATCTCTACTTGTGATTTCCCTTGCTCATGCAGAACCTGTATCTGCACACGTTTTTCTAACGAAAGTTCGTTTCTTTTTGGCATATTATAACGATATCACTCCAATCTTCCGCAAACAATCACCAAAAGCAAACTAAACCACTGGATGTGTCCACAACGAAGGGCAGTAGCGAACTGATATATAAAGTCAAAAATTGCAAAAATACCAAACTTTATGGCACCCAGGTGTTTTATTGCTTTTTGCGGCACAAGTAATTATTTTTAATCCTTTTAGATGCCGACAAAAGAATCCTTAAACAATAGCTTTGTTCTTTCCAACAATTGCTGTGCACCTGCGAAATTTTTAGGGTGCTCAATACTTTTGGCCATACGTAGTACCGTAGTACATTACATACCAAAGTACGTATATCTTTAAGATTAAGCCAGCGCGCCAAATGTAAACTCACAGAAATAGGTATTTATAAGTTAACCGATGATTACTCGTATACTAGTTATATCTACTTAGCCGTGATAGTTTTCCTTTTAAATTCGTTATATGTACTACATTTGTAATTTTTTCACCTCTTCCAAATTAATACATAGTTTAGCCGGCAGAGGGGAGGGGACACTTGAGTCTAACAATTTTTTTCACTTCAAAGCTTGATATTTGACAAACCAATCACTTGATCGAAAAATAATTTGAGCGAACTAATAATATTTTTTTAAAACCTATCCAATGATACCCCACATGCTGGGGTACTCAACCAAAAAAAAATTCAACCCCACTATATATGTAGGGGAGATACCCTTAAAAAAATATTTTCCTAAATTTTATTCTACAGTTTTGTTGCAATATCTTATGTCTATATTCATGTCAAATATCAGCTTTCTAGCACCAGGCGTCTTTGAGCTAGGCTGCGGACGGACAGACGGACGGACATGACGAAACTATAGAGTTCCTTGTGGACTACGGAACCCTAAAAAAGAATACTGGCAAACGAAGAAAATAATACGACGAATATATCACATCAATAAGGCCTCAAAAAATATCTGAATTAATAAAATTTAAAATAATCTACCTAACTCTTAAAAGCAACATATATATAAAATATATAAAAAGTGTGAAATAAATGCTTAATTATAAAATAATTATTATTATATTCAATCTACTTAGTACTTACAGCCCAAAATGAAGATTTTGGGCTGTAAGTACTAATTAGATTGAATGTGCTGCCTGGTTTGGAAAGGATGACGCCAAACAATAGGCTTTTAGAGGGATTTGGTTTGACTTCAAAAACTAAGTATTTTGTATAAGTTATATACTATGTATTAGCGTATGTAAAAATTATTTCGTTCTTTTCAGTGGGTCGATTTTTTGAAGGCGGTTCTCTTTTTTTTAACAAGAAACTAAATACCTAGTAAACATTTTTGGTGCGATTTTTAAGTTTTTATTTTCGTTTTGTTTTTTTTTATTATTATAATTCTGTTTATGCTGACAATTCCTTTCCAAATGACCTCCATCACCACTGCATGGTTTGTTTTTCATCGTATTGTTCAGAAACGCTGTATTGATATTAACGTGGTGCTAATGAAATGTTATAGGTAGATTGATGTACGTTTTTTCGTAATTTGTCAAATGGATTATGTAAATGCTATTGAGATGATACGAAGCGGAATCGCCGAACAAAACAAAGATCAATCGTACGTAATGAAGTGTAAATATTAAAATGATTTATGGTTACAAAACTTTAGGGCAAAATAAAAATAATATTTTGGTGGTTTTTAGTTGCTGAGTCAGCTTAAACGTTGGAAGGTCAATCACATACATACATACATACATAGACTCACGCCTGTTTCCCGGAGTGATAGGCAGAGACTATGGAATGTCATTTGCAACGATCCTAACATACCTCTCTTGCTTCGTTCACTCCCATCAAATTTCTCATGCATGCTCTTCTGTTTAGGGTACTTCTGACCTATCCTTTGAGTAAAGAATTGTGTGATAAGAGAGTGGTGTGGGGTAAAAGAAGATGTGAGTGAGAAAGGCATATTCAGATAGTTTGGGCACATAGAGAGGATGGATGACGAAAGACTGAAAAAGAAGAGATATAAGGTAAGTGTGAATGGGATAGGACGAAGGGGAAGACCTAGAGGGACGTCCTCTGACCAAATTGGAGACATCCTACAAAAGGACAGGTCAGAAGTACCCTAAACAGAAGAGGTCAATCACTTTCTCTTCTATTCCATTTTTCTTAAGAATAAAATATTTTGCTTAGCTTTTTTTTTAAAGTTATATTAGGGTTACCATGTAACATGTAGTACTCCGCTAACTTTTCTGAAGGTAAATTAAAATACCCCAACTTATAATTATTTTTACTCTACGTCGTATGGTTTAGGCGGTCGCCTCGCTACTTCGCACTGCGCCAAGTGAAATAGATTCGGTTTCCAGATGAGAAAAGATATTGTGTGATCTATAAATAATTATATCAAGTCTGGGTATACTTCGTGTCTGCTGATTGAAAATTAGTAAGATTTTTTGTAAGTTTGCAATACATGACGTATCTACTCCTAGTGCCGGAGTTATCAGTGTAAAAAAAATAAACAAACAATCTTTTAAGTATCTTTTGGCCATTTTTATCATCTACCATAAAGGGCACTGTTAACTTTTATAGTGGTAAATAAAAAAATCTCCAAGCAATTGTATCCTTTTCAATAATTCAACAAGGGATTTCCTAAAAACCACTTGAAACTGTTGCCCCTAACAAGCTTTGTGATTGTGGATCTAACGTTACACATTACTGAGGCACAACGGATTGTTCCGAGGCCTATACATGTAATCCACACAAGATTGCTTCGACTTACAAAAATCTCAATGACAGTTTACTTCAGCAGTAAGCTAGTTAGGCAGTGTTTCCATTGAAGATGAATGAGGTAGTTGTCTAGTATATACATGGATAGTATTACTGTGTTTTCGCTGAGTGCAAATCAAATGCAATATGCTGGTCTCAGACCACATGCCAGAAGGAAAACACATGACGCCCTTTGTGGTCACTGAAACCAAAAAGCCCAGCACGTCAATACTTCATAATATGTTACATACATACAGGTCAAACTGGTAACTTCTTTTGTAGTCGCTGAAAAAGACTTTTACTTACAGTGTTATCTACATATTTTACTTGATCCGAAATATGAAGACGTGTATTTACTAACTAATATTCCTTTTTTTATCTTCTACACAATATTTAGAGTTATAAGTCTACCTTTTATTATTATAATTTTTACTTCATCTAAGCTTCTTCTACGTTAGCAGCGCGAGGAAAATGCCTACTAGATGAGGCAACTAAGGTCCGCTCATCTTTAACAAATACGCAGCCTTACAAAACTAAGAAGCTTACCTATAATGCGAAATACATGCAGATTTGCCATAACAGTGCCCGCTTGCGAGTACAATTAGAAACGAGCTTTATCTAAAACTAGAAGAAACGGCTGAATTATATATAATGTACTCCCTGTCTACCAATGGATTATTAATAGCACCAGTGTTACAAGATACAGGCACGTTTCAATTTTATTGTTTCATATTATAATACTCTTGCTGGCACGTGTAAAGTGTAGATTGTAGAACTAAAATATTTCTGAATAATTTCTAAGGTCTACTGTTGTTATTCCTACATAGCTCATGATACTCTCCTAGTTATTGTTTGAGTGCGTCAGTTAGCCTTAATAAATAAAGTAAAAACTTAAAAACATTATTATAAGGACAAAGTACTCATCAATAGCCCAAACTCGATAAGGTTGTGACGTTTTATTGCAGAGTTTCTATGGCCACCGAGCTCCATCACTAGATCAGCTTCATGACATCATAAAATTGACACGCGTTATACAAATGCATGACAATTACTGCTCAATAGAAATTTAGGAAGTGGGTCAAATTTATCTTGCAAGATTTCATTACAGACACTTTTTTTATTCTCACATAAATTATATTTAGTGTGTCAGTTAGCCATAATAAATGTTATCAATATCCCATTTATGATATCTAGTCCATTATACGTTATATTTTCATAAAATAAGGACGTAAAGAAAACG
The DNA here is from genome assembly GCA_944739405.2 of Euclidia mi. Taxonomy (NCBI): domain Eukaryota; kingdom Metazoa; phylum Arthropoda; class Insecta; order Lepidoptera; family Erebidae; genus Euclidia; species Euclidia mi. The sequence goes on from OX123188.2 coordinate 94,416,515, forward strand.
AAAGGAAATATGTATTTTCCTTTCGTTAGTTTTTACTATAACGAAGTATTACAATGTACTCCACCTACACAAATCATTATCCAGCAAATATGTTAACATAAGGCTAGTACGTGTATATATTATAATAATTACACTTGTTATTTACTCCAGTAATGTTGTCGAATAATGCCTCCTTAGTTTTATTAATTATATATTATATTACAGGATTTATATATGCTTTGCCTAATGTCAGAAACCTTGGTCCTAGTGTAGCTCTAAGGGCCGGTTTTTTGATCCCTAGTAAAAGTCAAGCTTACCATTTGTTAATCTAACTATAGTTAAGTCTTTACCTAATGGTTATCTCATGTTTACGTTTTTTGATACACATTTTAACTATGGTTAGAATTGACTATAGTTAACTATTGTGACGTCGTGCCTCGGCGCTTGCGAGCCCCACTACGATGACGCACTGCAGTGGGGAGCCTCACCCGCTTGCCGACCATATATATACCAGCGACACACGTGGTTGGGCCCTTTCTTCTGCTGGGAGACACGCCAAAGCTGAGTATTCATCCGTGGACCTGTGGAGTGTCAACCTACGACCTACGCCCTGGATACTTGTCTAGTCGGTTAACCTCAAGTGTCAGTTCTTTTATGTAATCAAAACCATTGTGAATCTGGAATATAACGCGAGTTTAATCTTTCCTGGTGATATTTTTTATTTATTTCCCGTCAGCCACACTACCTAATCTGTTTTAAGTGCGGCACAAAGGGTTTCAAGGTGTCAGACTGCCCCAATTGTAAATCTAAGTCGACCCCTACAGTTTCAAAAAACTAGTTAATAAGGATTGTGGAAAATCAAATTATACAACTAATTGTAATAAAACAGAGTGGAATAATTGGTTGGACTTTTTAAAAAAATTCTTTAATAGCTATCATATTTCCTCAATCCGTAATTCTAAAGTAGAATATTTACCTTACGTTACTCTAAAATTAAACGGAATACCTACCACAGGTCTTTTAGATTCTGGATCTTGCGTTACAATTTTAGGTAATAATTTGCATAACTTATTTTTGAAAGACAATGTTTTGGATAAATCGAAACCTTTAAGGTTAATAACAGCAGGCGGCGAACGATTTGAGTCCTTGGGATCGGTGTCCCCTACACATCTTGTTTCTTATGATCATCTTACAGTCGACCAGAGAGCTACCGCTGACAACATTATTTCTAAATTTACCGATATTTCATACGAGAAGCGGGGTCTCGGTTGCACAAATATTATTTCTCATCCAATTGATACAGGTGATTGTCCCCCTATTCGGCAAAGATTTTATCGCATGTCTCCCGATAAACAAAGAATATTAATAAAGCATCTTGACGACATGCTCTCAGAGGATGTTGTTGAACGATCCGAAAGCCCGTGGTCAAATCCGGTCATTTTGACACCAAAGAAGAATGGTGAACTGCGTTTCTGTTTGGACAGTCGAAAATTAAATTCCGTTACAAAAAAAGATGCTTATAGCTTGCCTTATATTTCGGAAATTTTAGATAATCTGAGAGATGCTAAATACTTGTCTAGTTTAGACCTGTCTAAATCTTTTTGGCAAACATTAATTAAAGAAGAGGACCGTTGCAAAACAGCCTTTTATATTCCCACGCGTGGCACATTTCAATTCAAAAGAATGCCTTTCGGTCTTACGAATGCGCCAGCTACTCAACAACGATTAGTTGATATTTTATTTTATGGCCCAGAATTTGAAAATAAGGTTTTCTGTTTTATCGATGACATAATCTGTATCACGTCCAGCTTTAGCGAGCATATTACTCTTTTATTACGCATTCTTGATAAACTAAAAAGCGCTAATTTAACAATTAATCTCGAAAAATGTCAATTTTTTAGAGATAAACTAAAATATTTAGGCTATGTTGTCGACTCTAGTGGATTGCATCCCGATCCGGATAAAGTAAATTCAATGAAAAATTATCCCACTCCTTCTAATAGAAAAGAAGTACGTCGATTTTTAGGCGCAGCCTTGTGGTACAGGCGTTTTATACCGAATTTTAGCTCTATTGCTGCACCCTTAAATAAGTTAACATCTCAAAGTAAAAACGCACCTCCATTCTGCTGGACGACAGAGGCTAATGAGGCGTTTAATAACCTAAAGAATTGTTTGATTTCCTCCTCGGTGTTGGCTTGTCCTGACTACTTGCAACCGTTTGAAATACACTCAGATGCTAGCGATTTTGGTCTTGGCGCGATCCTCTGTCAAAGGTTAAATGGTGAGGAAAGAGTCATAGCGTACTATAGCAAATCACTCAGTAAGCAAGAAAAAAATTACAGTGCCACAGACCGCGAGGCCCTGGCTGTTCTATCTGCTATAGAACACTGGCGTTGTTACGTTGAAAATGGTAAAAAGTTTATTGTTTACACTGATCACGCTGCTTTGAAATGGTTCTTGACCTTAAATAACCCTACTGGCCGGTTAGCCAGATGGGGAGTTCGCTTATCTTCCTATAAATTCGAAATACGTCATCGTTGGGGTTCCGATAACGTTTTACCCGATTTTCTGTCTCGCTCTTTACCCGTTTCTGCTATTGCTAATGATATAAATATAGATATTAATTCTAATCAGAATTTACCAGTTTCTACTAATGATCCTTGGTATTTAAAAATCTATAAAGGCTGTTTAAGTTCTCCGACTTCCTTTGTTAACTATCAAGTAATAAACAATAAATTGTATTGTTTTAAAAAAACATTAAACCCTCTCGCTAGAGAATTTCAATGGAAAGAGGTTATTCCGTCTGACCAAAGAATTGACATTCTAAGGGAGAATCATTCTTCGCCCACTGCTGGACATCTGGGTATCTTTAAGACATACAAACGTCTTGCACTTAATAACTTTTGGCCTGGTATGTACTCCGATGTTGTCAAGTTCGTCAGTTCATGTGAACCTTGTATCACCCATAAACACCAAAACCACCCAAATTTAGGTCTAATGGGAAAACCCAAATCATGTCAAAAGCCCTTTCAGACGATAAGTATTGATTTGATTGGTCCATTGCCCCCCAGCAGAAAACAAAACACTTTTATATTTGTGGTCAGTTGTTGTTTCTCTAAATATTGTTTGCTTTTCCCCATTAAACGGGCAACTGCAGAAGTGATAACAAAAATTCTCGAGGAAAACGTATTTTTGGTGCATGGAATTCCATCTACTATTGTTTTGGATAACGGTAAACAATTTATTAGCGCAACCTTTAAAAGTATGTTGTCAAAATATAAAATTCCAAATTTGCATTTTACACCGTTGTATACTCCCCACGTTAACTCAGTTGAACGCTACAACAAAACCATTATTACAGCTATTTCAACTTTCATAGAATCTGATCATCGAATCTGGGACACTTTAATCACTAAGGTTCAGTTCGCCCTTAACTGCGCAGTTAGTGAGGTTACTGGTTATTCTCCTAATTTCCTTGTTTTTGGTAGGGAGGTCATAACATGTGGTTCTCAGTATATTGACAAGGAATTTAATTCCAATATGGTGCTTGAACCACGGGACGGCTATGCCGAAACTTTAGGCTACTTATCCTCTATTTTCGAAAAGGTACATTCAGCTCTGTTGTCGGCCCACCAACGAAATTGTTCATCTTATAATCTTCGCCGTAAACCGGCAGAATTCAATGTCGGTGATATAGTATGGCGCAGAACGTTTCTACTTAGTGACAAGGATAAATACTTTAGCAAGAAATTGGCGCCTAAATTTATTAAATGTAAGATTGCCTCAAAAAAATCACCCCTAGTATACAAACTTAACGACATGGCCGGTAAACCTTTAGGAGAATGGCACATCAAAGACTTAAAGTTGATTAATTACAAAGAATAATAAAAGCATAAAAACAACAATGTAAGACGCATATCTATACTAAGTTATAATTACCTACATAATCATTTGCGAAGGCCAACAATGGTTCTTATGTTTTCGAGTCGAAGCCCACAAGATAATGTATTGTGTTGTGTTAATGATTTATGTAAACATGCTAACATAAAATGAATAAATGTTTCAGTTATAAATGGTAATAAAGTTTATTACATGTAATATTGTTACAAAGAATCTGTTGTTTATCTAACTATCAGTTATGGCTCAGTGGTTAAAAGGTCGTTGTAGGATCGGTCTGGTGTTCGATTCTCGCATGTGTATTTTCTATAAATGCATATTGATTGGCGTGTTGTATTTCGCCGTGCCTTGTTCTGAAGTTCTGTTGTTATTCTTAATTCTGTATAAATTCCATAATCAAATTGTCATTATAGGTACTTTATAAACATTCAGAGTAATTAACCGTGCGTCGCGAGCTCGGAACAGTCGAATAGTACCTACCATTTAGATCGTACCTACCTAGTTGTCGTTATGACGCACGCGCGTTCACTCAGCGACGCGCCGATAAATAAATGCCTAACTAATGATTCACCATTGTTTACATTCAAAAGGTGTTTACTGGTCGTGTTGTAGTTATTAATTAGAGCAAAATATTTATTAAATTCTTTCCTTTGACATTGGGCGGTCCGGTCGTGTCTGCGGCTTATATTATTTTTGTTCATCGTTACGAAAAATCTGTTGTTACACCTAACTATATTCAAAAAGTTTACTTATCTAGTGGCAAAGGCCGAACCCAAGATTTTTAAGTCGTAGGGCTAGATCAAGTTCTTATATCTACAAATCATTATTACCTAATAATTACCCTAAGCGCTTCTCCATAGATTGTTATCTTTGCTATTGGGCCATTACACTGGCCTTGGCATTTACATGTAGGTATGTGTGATGAATTATGAATGATAAATGTTTATGTTCAAGTTCAGACTGCCGTTGTACGCGTGAAGAATGCAAGCGTGGGTCATTATTATTTAGGTATACTAATTAGCGTTTAGGGTTGTCACTTGTTCAAGGTACTCATGCCCCTGTTTTCTCTAATTCCAGGGAGTATCTTCAGGGCTGCTACGCCCGTTGGGCTAGGGAATTTTCCTTAGGGAAAATCCCGACCTAACGGGGGGGGTGTGTGACGTCGTGCCTCGGCGCTTGCGAGCCCCACTACGATGACGCACTGCAGTGGGGAGCCTCACCCGCTTGCCGACCATATATATACCAGCGACACACGTGGTTGGGCCCTTTCTTCTGCTGGGAGACACGCCAAAGCTGAGTATTCATCCGTGGACCTGTGGAGTGTCAACCTACGGCCTACGCCCTGGATACTTGTCTAGTCGGTTAACCTCAAGTGTCAGTTCTTTTATGTAATCAAAACCATTGTGAATCTGGAATATAACGCGAGTTTAATCTTTCCTGGTGATATTTTTTATTTATTTCCCGTAAGACAACCTAATCATCTCTTTTTAATTGCTCGGCGAGTGATCGATCCCGGCTATCCCGTGAAAATCAATCACTCGTGCGACACTATGTTGTCATTTCAATGAACACTGCTCTACCGATAGAAGAGTAGGGGGTAATTATTTTTATATGGTAATATTTGTACATTTTGACAGATAGTGCGAAAATTAACTTCAAAGTTGTCATAACATAAGTCATTATTTGTTACTTGTCAAAAGATAAAGAGTAATCTCGTGGTTGTTTTCAAAGGTAATTTTGTGGTGTATTTTTGTAAAAACGACGTATTTAAGTAATGGAATTAAACAAAGCAGAAAACGTGAAGTAAGTAATCTTTGTAAGCTGTTTAATGAAAATTTGTATTTTATACGTAAGTATAATTTGCAAATAGATATCTAATGTTCCTAATACATTATATATTTACACATTTGTAATTAAAACGTTTTTCCAGGGATCGTACCGCCAATTGTAATAAAGAAGAGACAACAAAGTTCGCTTAATTAAAGACTTTCCCATCAAAACCTCAAAAAAACTGATCATGTTAGTAATCAGCAAAAAGAAGCAGCTTGGCGGCGTCTTGCAGAAAAATTCAACTCGGACGGAGAGAGATATAGGAGCATAAAGCAATAACAACAAAAAATCAATAACATGAAGAAAACAGCCAGAAAGGTGAGCATCTCTATTAAAATTTGACTCTTTTATTTCAATATTAATCTTACATATTTATTTCCTCCTTTCAAAGGAGAGGCCTAGTCCAGCAGTGGACTGTTAAAGGCTGATGAAGAGAGAGAGAGAGATTTATGGTGAATTATGAAATACAATACTAATCATATTTAAGGAAATGAGAGCAGAAAAGAGAGGCAGGAAGCAAACCGGAGGTGGACCACCACCACCAAAGCCATCTGAGACTACGGAATGGCTAAACTCTATCATGGGAGAGTCAATATCGGGTCTGCCTGCAATATATGATAGTGACGCATTAGGTATGTACCACCACTTTTGAGTGTGACACGCTACACTTAGATAGGAGCAGGAAGGGGACCCGCAAATGTTATGTCAAAGATTGTTGGTATAGTTCTGTAAATAACTTCGGTCATGTTATTCAGTTTAAAATGTAGCTTAATAATAGATATGTCTTGTTCCAAGATTGTGACTACCTACATATGTACTCGTATATCAAATTCAATCTTCCCATTTGTTGTAGAGATCTCTCTAAAATGTATGGGATAAAATACCAACATACTTGCCATTCTGCATTGATGCCCCATGCTCTAAAGCCTAGCAATAATTACCTAGTTGTCACATATTTGTGTCTTGGCTCCACACTCAATTATTGTTTAGTGCCTCTAGTTGGTACTTTGCTAAACCAACCCAAAGATGAAAGAAAGTGTACTCCATATAAAATATGTTATATTTATATTAGTAAGATAATACCTACTTAAGTAATTTAATTTCTTTGTTTTCAGCACGCAGCTGCAGTAAGAAAAAAAGATTTACACCTCAAGAAACAAGAAAAAAAACTAACATGTCATTTGGAAAGCAAATCAGATTTAATTATGAAAAGAAAGGCATGTGAAGAAGATTTGAAAAAGTATGCAGGAGAGGAGCATATATTATACAAAATTTAAATGAAAGAAAAGAGATTCACATGAACAAAATTACACTTATGCAAGAAAAACCCAATTTATACATTAAATAACAGCAAGAACTTCATAGTCTTGAAATTTAATTTAAGAAAAATATCATAAATTGCTATTAGAAAAAGCTATGTAAAAAAATAATGAAATAAAATAATCAATACTTTTCTAAAGCACATTGTTTTTATTTACACTATATAGGTACATATTTATAATAGGTGTAAGTACTTATAACTTCTGGGAATTGAAACATTATTCATTTGATGTCAGCAACGATGAAAAGTGTGTCTCTATTAATTCCTGCCGGTACTGTTGATCACTACTGGTGGACGTTATAGTACTCAAACTACTTTCCTCCATATCTTGCATTTCATCATGAGCTAATGCTTCCCTGGTAGAATATCATTTTTCAACACAAATATTGTGTAGAATAGCAGTACTCACAATTATTTGTTGAACATTTTCTAATTTAACTCTTAGTTTTGATCCTACACATGGGAACCTCCGCTTCCACACACCAAAAGTCCTTTCAACCACATTTCTTGTCCGTATTTGACTCTCATTGTATAGTTTCTCAGCAGCTGTCTGTGTGTTTGCCAGCGGAGTAAGCAAGTACTTTTTTTAAGGCATAGCCACGGTCACCCAAAAAACAGCATCTGCCATATCGTTGTGATTGCATTATATCTTTCACATTGCCGCTATTAAAAATTGTACTGTCGTGCACAGATCCTGGCCATCTAGCAACAATATTTCTTATTTTTAGGTTTGCATCTGCCAAAACTTGGGTGTTGATAGAAAATACATCTTTTCTATTTCTGTACAGCTCTGCATTGTCACCTCCTGGGCTCGCTATCGATTGCTTCTATCATACTAGGAAATTTGGCAATTCTATAAAAAGCACCTATCACTTCTCTTATATCGAATTTGGCATCTCAATTAATCGTTTTGATTTCAAACAAATTTGTCTTGGTACGGCATGAATAGCTTTGCATACGGTGGATTTGGATACCCCAGACAGATCACCAGAACATTGTTGCGTATTCCCAGTGCCTTAAAGCGTAAAGTTATTAGTAACTGTTCCAGTGGTGTAACGGTGTGATTTCGCTCAGTGAGTGTTTTTAATTCAAACTACGGTTTGTTTCGAAAGCCGGTAGCGCTTGCAAAAATCTGTATCGTCCCAATGCTCTAGCGGTGAATTCCGTGGTCTAAATACCTTCGGCCTTCTCATAAGGATATATTCCATAAAAATTTCATCATCTGATGAACTCTCCAACATATCAAAGCAACTTGATATTCTAGGTACCTACGTTTAAATCCATATTATTCACCAATACAACATCAAATAAAATCACACGTAACAATGGCAAAGCAAAGTTAACTATCCGCCATCTTGCTAAACCCTCGATGGAGCAATGGTTAAATATTTTGACCAATGGTTACTTATTTGACCATTAGTTATCTTAACTAGAGATCAAAAAACGGGTTTTACGGAAATTTAACCATTTGTCCTTATTTTTAACCATTGGTTCACTTAACTAGGGATCAAAAAACCGGCCCTAAATGAGGATGTACTCGAAACATCTGAATCTACATTATTTCTAGGAATAACACTTGATTTGAAATTACAGTGGGTTGCGCACGTTACATATCTCTCAGGGAAACTTAGCTCAGCTGCTTATGTCATTAAGAAGGTTCGTAGGTGGACTGATGTTAGATACGGCTAGATTGGTTTATTTTAGCTATTTTCATAGTGTTATGTCATATGGCATGGGTATTATTATGGGGTAGGGCTGCTGATATAGAAAATATTTTTATATTACAAAAACGAGCAGTTAGGGCCCTTAACCAGTTAAGGACAAGAGTCTCACTCAAAGAAAAAATAAAAATATTGGTATTCTTACTGTAGCATCACAACATATTTATGCCAGTGTTATGCATGTACGACTACATATAAATTCTTACAAAATGAATACCTAGTGACATACACAATATTAATACTAGGAACAGGCACAAATTATGTGTACCGTATTTCCGTTTACACAAAACTTATAGCTCGTTTATTGGGCTTAATATAAGAATTTATAATAAAATACCAAGTAATATTTTAGACTAGCCGTTAAGGTCGTTTCAGACAATAGTTAAAAATAATCTTTTACTAAAGGCACATTATAAATAGTCTGAATGAGTATATTGACGACAAAGACGCTTGGAAATAAATATTCTTTTAGTGGACCACATTTTTGTTTATTAGGTCAATAAGCAGTTTTATAGTGTAGTTAATTACCGTATTCTCTTTTTATACTACACTAGCTGACCCAGCGAACTCCGTATCGCCTTTTTAAGAGTTTTTATTTCATTCCCTTTTTTCCAAGCCCCTTTTCCAAAGTAACCATTGACTTAGCGCTTAATCTCTTATCATTCCAGGGTCTATAAATGATGCAAAAACAAACATAGATTTTTATATAATATTGGATTCCCAATTCCTTAAAATATCGGAGACGATACCCATATCGACTTAAAAAAAAAACCCGTCCACCATCTTTGATTTCCTATCCGCCATCTTTGATCACGAAATAGATGTTGTATTTGGATTCACCATCCCTTCAAACATCGGAGACGATACCCATATTGATTTTTAAAAAAATAACCCATCCGCCATCTTTGATCACGAAATAGATGGTAATTTTGAATTCCCCATTCCTAAAAATATCGAAGACGATACCCATATCGACTTTAAAAAAATCCCGTCCGCCATCTTTGATTTCATATCCGCCATCTTTGATCACGAAATAGATGTTGTATTTAGATTCGCCATCCCTTAAAACATCGGAGACGATAACCATATTGATTTTTTAAAACTTTCTCATCCGCCATCTTTGATTTCTCATCCGCCATCTTTGATCACGAAATAGATGTCGGATTTGGATTCCCCATCCCTTTAAATATCGGCGACGATACCCATATCGACTTTAAAAAAATCCCGTCCGCCATCTTTGATCACGAAATAGATGTTGTATTTAGATTCGCCATCCCTTAAAACATCGGAGACGATAACCATATTGATTTTTTTAAACTTTCTCATCCGCCATCTTTGATTTCTCATCCGCCATTTTTGATCACGAAATAGATGTCGGATTTGGATTCCCCATCCCTTTAAATATCGGCGACGATACCCATATCGACTTTTAAAAAAATCCCATCCGCCATCTTTGATTTCCTATCCGCCATCTTTGATCACGATTTCCCATCCGCCATCTTGAATCACGAAATAGATGTTGTATTTGGATTCCCCATCCCTTCAAACATCGGAGACGATACCCATATTGATTTTTAAAAAAATATCCCATCCGCCATCTTTGATCACGAAATAGATGGTATTTTTGAATTCCCCATTCCTTAAAATATCGGAGACGATACCCATATCGACTTTAAAAAAATCCCGTCCGCCATCTTTGATTTCATATCCGCCATCTTTGATCACGAAATAGATGTTGTATTTAGATTCGCCATCCCTTAAAACATCGGAGACGATAACCATATTGATGTTTTTAAACTTTCTCATCCGCCATCTTTGATTTCTCATCCGCCATCTTTGATCACGAAATAGATGTCGGATTTGGATTCCCCATCCCTTTAAATATCGGCGACGATACCCATATCGACTTTTAAAAAAATCCCATCCGCCATCTTTGATTTCCTATCCGCCATCTTTGATCACGAAATAGATGTTGTATTTGGATTCACCATCCCTTAAGTCCTCAGAGACGATACCCATATTGATTTTTAAAAATTTTCCCATCCGCCATTTTTGATTTCCCATCCGCCATCTTGAATCACGAAATAGATGTTGTATTTGGATTCCCCATCCCTTTAAACATCGGAGACGATACCAATACTGATTTTTTTAAATTTTCCCATCCGCCATCTTTGATTGCCCATCCGCCATCTTTGATCACGAAATAGATGTTGTATTTCGATTCTCCACCCCTTAAAATATCGAAGGCGATACCCATATTGATATTTAAAAAATTCTCATCCGCCATCTTTGATTTCCCGTCCGCCATCTTGGATCACTAAATAAATTTCATATTATTAATCAGCGTCCCGAAAATCTCGAAAACGATACCCATATAGATTGTATCCTATTCGTTTAGCCTTTTTTTTGCCTTTGACCCAACCCTCCCCCTTCTCGTTTGACCATTTTATTATTTTTGTCCGGCCCCTAAAAGTTGTGGCGTAATTTTATATAGCCTATAGCCTTTCGGAATAATTGGGCTATCATAGGCAATAACAATTTTTAAAATCCGACTGCTAGATCCTGAGATAAGCCGACATTATGTTTTAGCCTTTTTAGCCTTTTGCCCGGCCCCAAAGGGTCGAAGCGTTATGTTATATAGCCTATAGCCTTCCGGAATAACTGGGCTATCGTATGCAAAAAGAATTTTTCAGATCTGACCGGTAGTTCCTGAGATTAGCGCGTTCAAACAAACAAACAAACAAACAAATAAACAAACAAACAAACAAACTCTTCCGCTTTATTATATTAGTATAGATTTTCATTCTTGTTCTACTCTTTTTATTATAATTTAGCGGATTTATAGGCAAGCTAATAGTTTGTAAATTGCTGCAGGTTAATATACTGTTACTTGCCGGTACATGCTGTTCCACCATAGCCCTGAACAGTCATGTTCGCGAGTTGCGTACATTAAAAGACGTAACGTGGATGCTCCTGTTTCACCATATTCACTTTGGGAGGCTTACCAAATGAACATAATTTATTGCTTGAGTGTGATATCAATATATTTTTTTTTGCATTATTAGATAACTCACGATGTGAAACAGTTGCAGCTCCTTACAAAGATAACATGTGAAACCATTATACTGGCAGTTAAAAGGAGTGGCCACGAGTTTTATTGCCCGTTCTTTCTCGTGGCTCTGCCTATTGCATTGCGAAAGTGGCAGTAAATGTAAAATGTAGAATCATCTAGTAATTAACTTTAATTTTTGACGTTCATAAGCGTCACTTTATGGCCTAAATGAATAAATGATTTTGACTTTGATATATCCACCCACAAGACTTTAGTACACTCCGAGAGCTTATTTTCTTAAGAGCCTAACTTACATTGAAAGGCAGAGTAAAAATATTTTTTGTTTCCCTGTTAATTGGACATCGTTGAATAGGGACTGTAACATGCTCTAATGCTTTTCTTAAAATGCTTTAGAAGTAAAACAGTATTTATTTAGAGTGTTGTGTGAATAAGCAGTATATTTCCATCTCCAGCTACATAGACGTTGTAAAGGCATACGTTACATATATCTTCCAGATAAATAGAAAACTGAGTCGAGGCTTGTATGAGGTAGCCTTCAAATTAATATATCAGGAACTTATAAGCCAGCGGTAAAACTGTCCATAAATATAATAACAGAGTGCGTTAATACATATTTTTGCCAAATAATTGTTCTTCCATGAAATTGTTTATAAGTAACTTGCATGTGTTAGTTGACTTATTTGTTTAATTATTTCCTAACATTATTTTTTTTATCGAAGTCCGAAGACAGGGGGAGGACACGATAACCCTTGAGTCAGGCAACCTGTTCTACTTTCCAGAAGGCGATCAGCCCTCTCAGGGCGGTGTCGGTTTCCTCGTTAACAAATCTCTCGCTAACAACGTTGTAGAAATCAGCAGTGTATCGACACGGGTAGCGTACCTGATATTAAGGATCACCGACAGGTACTCCCTGAAGGTGGTACAGGTATATGCGCCGACCTCGACATACTGCGATGACATAGTCGAAGCCATGTATGAGGACATTACTAAGGCTCTACATCATACCACCAAGACACACTACAGCGTTGTTATGGGGGATTTTAATGCCAAAGTGGGAGTACAAGAACGCGGCGAAACGAGAATCGGATCCTATGGCGTGGGTTGCCGAAATCACAGGGGGCAAATGCTGGTCAACTTTCTGGAGTCACAGGGGCTTTTCTTAATGAACTCCTTCTTTAAGAAGAAGCCTCATAGAAAGTGGACATGGCGAAGCCCCGATACTGTGACAAGGAACGAGATAGACTTCATCATGTCTGATCGGAGGTATATATTTAGAGACGTCTCAGTGATCAACAGGTTTAATACCGGTAGCGATCACCGACTTGTCCGAGGCACTCTAAATATAGACTTCAGAGCTGAGAGGCTTCGCATGATGAAATCTACTCTTAGACCTACTGCACCTGAGCTAGCAGTTGGATCCGAAAAGTTTCAACTAGAACTTCAAAACCGTTTCGGACTGCTGGAAACCCATGGCACTGTTGACGAGAAAACCGACGCTGTGGTCAAAACGCTACAGGATGTGTCTCGAAGGGTGTTTCCCGGAAAAAGCGTTAACAAGCAAAGTAAACTCTCGCTCGAGACTCTTGAACTTATGAGGCAAAGAAGGGGAATGTCATATGCGCAGACGTCTTCGACAGATGGAAGAAACCTAAACCGGAAGATCCGGAAGCTGGTGCGACGTGACCTCCGATGTTCCAATACCCGCGCCATTACGGCTGCGATTGAACAGAATCGAGGCACCAAAGTCTTCGCTCGCCAGCTTGGTAGAATTCATCTGTCGAAACTCAATACTGCGGATGGCAAAACCGTAACCTCCAAGTCCGAGATTCTCGCTGAAATTGAGAGTTTCTACAAGGATTTGTACGCATCACGGATGCCTAAACCGACGAGACCCAGCGATGATGACCACAGAGCCCAACTCACGCGCCATTACATGGAGGACATCCCTGATGTCAACCAGGGCGAGGTAAGAGTGGCTCTCGAGCAGCTCAAAAACAACAAGTCTCCAGGGGATGACGGAATCACCACAGAGCTCTTAAAAGCAGGTGGGACAGCAGTTCTGAAAGAGCTCGCGAGCTTGTTTAATTCCGTTATCCACCAAGGCCTAACACCTCAGGCGTGGAGTGGGAGTGCGGTGGCTCTGTTTTTCAAAAAAGGTGACAAAACCCTGCTGAAAAACTACAGACCCATCTCACTCCTGAGTCACGTCTACAAGTTGTTCTCGAGAGTCCTAACAAATCGCCTCGCCAGAAAACTCGACGATTTCCAGCCACCGGAACAAGCCGGGTTTCGAAAAGGCTACAGCACCGTAGACCACATCCATACTGTTTGGCAGATTGTACAGAAGACCAACGAATACAATCAGCCGCTGTGTATGGCTTTCGTGGACTACGAGAAAGCCTTCGACTCCATCGAAACCTGGGCGGTTCTGGATGCTCTGCAGCGGTGTCGCATCGATTGGCGCTACATCGAGGTGTTGAGATGTTTGTACGACATGGCCACTATAACCGTTCAGCTCCAGGACAGTAAAACCAGCCCCATTGAGTTGCGTAGAGGGGTGAGGCAGGGGGATGTAATATCCCCTAAGCTCTTCACCAACGCACTCGAAGATGTCTTTAAGACGCTGGACTGGACTGGACGGGGCATAAACATTAATGGCGAGTACATATCCCACCTTCGGTTTGCCGACGATATCGTCATCGTGTCAGAGAGCCTGGAAGAGCTGAGCGAGATGCTGCACAGCTTAAATGGAGCCTCTCGTCGGGTCGGTCTCGGCATGAACTTGGATAAAACCAAGATTATGTTCAACGAACACATTGTGCCGGGACCGGTTTATGTCAACGGATCGATGCTCGAAGTTGTTCAAGAGTATGTCTACCTTGGGAGAGTAGTCCAGCTTGGTAGAAACAACTTCCAGAAAGAAATCGACCGCAGGATCCAGTTGGGTTGGGCAGCGTTTGGCAAGCTACGTCGAGTTTTCTCTTCGCCCCTACCGCAATGCCTGAAGACCAAAGTCTTCAACCAATGCGTCCTACCTGTTATGACGTACGGTGCCGAGACGTGGACACTCACAGTGGGACTAGTCCACAAACTAAAAGTCACGCAGCGAGCTATGGAACGGGCTATGCTTGGCGTCTCTTTGAAGGATAAAATCCGAAACGAAGTTATCCGACAAAGAACCAAAGTTACCGACATAGCTCACAGAATCAGTAGACTCAAGGGGCAGTGGGCTGGCCATATCTGTAGAAGGACTGATGGCCGATGGAGCAAGTGTATCCTAGAGTGGAGACCACGTCTCGGCAAGCGTAAGGTAGGGCGGCCCCCGGCTAGGTGGACCGACGACCTGAAAAAGGTGGCTGGGACAGACTGGATGCGGAAGGCTGAGGACCGTGTACTGTGGCGCGTGTTGGGAGAGGCCTATGTCCAGCAGTGGACTGCGATAGGCTGATTGATTGATTGATTGATTTTTTTTATTTGGCCTCTATGTGTCTCACTGCTGGGCAAAGGCCTCTCCCTTGTTTATAATAATTATAATTAATTACATACAATATGTAGACTGCCTCGTTGGTCTCGCGGCATAAATGTGCGCGTGGGATTGGGAGGTCTCGGGTTCGATTCCCGGGTCGGGCAAAAGTGTTATTGGGTTTTTCCGTTAGGAAATTCTCAGTAGCAGCACGGAGTCTGGTAATGTGCCCGGTACGGCAATAGGCTCGCCCCCTAATACGTGGGACCTAAAAATTCATGGCGAAATGTGGGTGTAATATTACACCTCTGCCTACCCCTTCGTGGATACAGGCGTGAGTCTATAAAATATAATATGTAGTTCGAAATATTTTTACACCTTAAAGTTAACCTAAAAGTTCAATCTATTTTCAGACGTATCTACCAAATATAAGTTAATATTGACATGATAAAGAAAAGCTAAAGACATATCTAACACAAGTTTGTAAATGCCAGAAGCAAAAGACGATATTTTTGTAACACAAGAAATAAATATTTGAACAGACTCAATACGTCAATAAAATACATTTCTGGCATCATGTAATTACG
Source organism: Euclidia mi (assembly GCA_944739405.2). NCBI lineage: Eukaryota > Metazoa > Arthropoda > Insecta > Lepidoptera > Erebidae > Euclidia > Euclidia mi. Next base: position 94,432,386 of record OX123188.2, read on the forward strand.
TGTACAATTTTTTTATCTTGAAAAGACCTACGAGAGTTCTTTCCAGAAGGTTCGTTGGTTATTTCTACAAAACTAAGTTACTACCAATATATTCAGTTTTATCGTTTCTGTAACATTATTTTACAAATAAGTGATCATCATCATGGTCCAAATAAATGTTATTCCAGTTGCATCCAAAAGCATTGACTTGCAATCTGGGGTTCACTTTCTAGCTGAACCAGATTTGATATAATATTAGGCTTTAGATCTGGTTAAACAAGATAGCAGATCCAGGCTCCAAACCTATAGTAGTCTCCATGAACTAACGTTATCTAGTTATGATAAACACTCCTAAAATATTGAAATTAAACTACAGTTTACGGATTTTATAGCGTTGTATTGGTTTCACTAAGTTATTACATTTGAAACTAAAGATCTAGAAACTATATTTTTAATTTATTACTAGCCGACGTTTCGAATTCTTTACAGAATTCATGTTCACGGCAGACTGAGGTGATATTTGTCTTTTTCTTGAATGTATAAGTTATCTCAAAGTACCCGAACATTTTTCAACTACTGGTGTTACTATTTACGCAGAATGAGCTCACAGTGTCCTTAGGTCTTCTGGTGACTTTGTCCTTCTTGGGTTTCATTAGCCTTATGACAGGGTCCTAAGCTGGAGGAACATTCCAACCATCTTCCCTATTGAAATTAGGGTGTTTTTTAATTTTAATTTTCGCTGCTCGGCCAATCCGAGCGATCCTTTCATGAATCCCATCCCATAACGCCTCGCTATTGGCCGCCCTGCTCAACGGTGACGAAGAAAGCACTGGAAGATTCGAAAAGCTCGGGAACTGATGTCCGCCGTGATGTGTAACATTCGCGTAAACCCAAGAAGATACTCCTAAAATAACTGCTTAATGCCATAATAATAAATAATCGTATTAACAAAAGTAAACATATACTATGATTGATTATGCGTTTGACTGACTTTAACGTGGTGATAACATTCCAGTATTGCGTCTACTTGCCAAGCCGCACCCTTGACTAATGTGATTAGCGGAGCAGGACAATGGGCGAATATTTGATACTATGTATTGTATACATTTACCTTACCTTGACAAAATATACCTTTTTTGTAGACAATAAACAAAGCATTTAGGTATTCTGGTCTGCTATTTCTTTGAGTTCTATGATTCGCAGAATAGAAAAATAGGACGATACATAATTCTATTATATATTATTGTCATAATTATTTTTTTATTTATTTATTTACTTGGGATAGACAAACAGTTACATATTGTGTCTTAAAACTAATCTTACAAATATGCAACCCACACCGTTATCCACAACTTATAATTAATTAATATTATATTATGTATTTTTAACATATTAATTACATTACATTTTTGTTTATGAATTACAAATTATTTTACAGGTTTTAAGAGAACTCGGTTCATACCTTTCTGTCTATTAATATCTATGGCATGACCATGAACAAAAACAGCAGACGTCACGGCGAGTCAGCGAAATGCGCGGCAAACAAAATATGCTGTCTTCGCGCCGCTCATCGCACCGCTTATCGCTCCGCGTATTACTCCATTCACTGTCACTGTCGGGACTCGGCCAAATCCGATAACCGTCGTCAATGTCCAGTAGTGTGACTAATTTGTCAGCTGAACGCGTCCATTTCGTTATGTAAGCCTAGGCTTCAAGTTGGTTACGTACCTAGTTTTTGTTAAATCATTTATTTACATATTACATTTTGTAAAGGTTACTTTTCAAACTGGACTTTGGACGAAAGTTTATAAATAGTAATTTGGCAGAAAATATGGGATTGCATTATTCCAACCAGTTTCATTCCAATATCTGATTTTGAGCGCTTTAATTTTAGAAGGGTGCTTGCTTTCCATATTGATTACTTCAAGTTTATAAAAGTTTCTACTGCAAGTAAAACTTTTGTGTTAAGAGGGACTTGGTGTTTAAGTTTATTTAGTAATTAAATTATAACATTTAGTAATGTTGTTTTAGAGCATTTCAAATCTCTTTTATAAATACTCATTTAAGAATAATATCACTTTAATCAGTACTTTCAAGAGCGATACGCCCCAGCCTAAAAATACTATACGAATCAAATCGAACAATATACCAAAGTTAAGGAATTCAATGGGTTGTAAAATTATTTTTTGCAAATGGACTTCCATCAAATCACTCGTCCTTTTACTTTGTGGCCGTTGTTTCATCCACCCACTCAAAACGAAGTATTCGATACCACACTTTATCAGATATTTCGTTACTTGGTTTTTAAGAACGTTTCAGATTACTATTTTTATGATTTATTTGTATAAAGTCACGCCAGTATCCCCGACGGGGTTAGGCAGAAGTAAAATACACCACCATTTCACCGTGTTATGATATTTTTTGTCCCACGTAAGGTGGCGAGCTTATTGCTGTCACCGGGCACATTTCCAGACCCCGTGCTGCTACTGAGAATTCGGAAAAAGTCTGTAGCACTTTTGCTCGTCCGGGGAATCAAACCCAGAACTTCCAATCAGCAGACTCATACGCTATCCACTGGACCACGGAGATAATTTTATTTGCTGTATTAGTATTTATTTTTCATTTCCTGGCATTTTGCCTGTAAGCCATAGTTCAAAGTTGAGGCCAAATTATTTATTTCAAACACGTAGTGTCTGTTTTGGCACTCCTAGCTACTTCATCAGCGTAATTTGAGTCAGATTTATCAACTTAATTCGAGCGAGTAGACACTAGTTAACTAGCTACGTATTTGAAATGTCGAGCCAAGAAGAAAATGTTTAGGAAATCGATACCTATTTACGTAATTATTTTTAACTTACATATTGCCTTTGTATTTTATGACCTTTTAATAATAGGAATGATAACATTCAATATGCAAATATGAGAATAAGAAATAAATTGATTTCGATAGATATGTAAATGTCAAGTTCAATCTTCAGTATATTATATGTTGTGAACCGAGTGACGACATACGGGTTACAGAAAACATGACGACCAAAAATAAACTTATGTCAATTTTGATTTTTTGATTCGCTATTTTGATTTTGTCATCGTCGTAAGCCTTGTTTTAATGTTATTGTTAAATTTTGATTACAAACATATTTGGCCATGTAGTTTTGTAATCATAGTAACTTTGTGTAAGTTATATTATTTTGACATTTGAAGTGTTTTGAACAATAAATTAACACATTTACTGCTAAAAAGCTCGAAAGTATTACATTTTTCATCTCCGGAATTTAAGTGTTTCACCATATAATCTTAAATAGTACGGGAAACTCCTGCTAACTGAATATAATCCACAGCAGTAGCCGTACACAGTAATCGTTATAACTAGCACAGCGGCAATTGTTTTAATAACTTTTTTAATGGCATGAGCAATATCGCAATGATCAGGCAGCAAAGTCTGATATTAATATTTATTAATGAATTTATTGTAATTATACGATCTCGTTGTTTGACTGAGTGAGTGAAAAATGTAATTAATACCTAAAACTATTTTAATATGTCATCATCTGGCTCAGTCATCCTTTGACGGAAGATGGCGCACTGGCATTACAAATTTCACCAGACTGAAACCTCAGTAAAATATCAAATTTAGATATCCATAAGCTTTTGAGACTAGAAATAGACATTGTTTGTTTGATGCAATAATTAAATGCGAATATTTTTTGTTGATCCAGGAACTTGATACGGCCACTTTGTATGCTTGGACTCATTAATGCTTCATCAACTATCCGGCATGTCAGATATTCTCCATAATGTTCTGGAAAGCCAAGTAAAGTTTCCCAACCTGAATTTGTCCAGCGTAGTGTTCCTTATCATTTTCATAGGGGAATTGACCCAACATAGTATTATAATATGCCTACATTAAAATTAAATGATATCACAGCATTAACAAAATACATTTTAATAAGGGGTGTTACAATACTAAATGTCGTTAAAAGATATGAATGAGTCCCAAATAGGGTTCCGGGCAAGGCTTGTGGTTTCATGTCAAAATCCTTGTTAACGTAATTGAGGTTTTCTCACAAATAGCTTAGGACACGTCCGAGCTAAAATTGTTCGTAAAAGAAATTTTATTCATTTTCACGATTTTGCTTATTTTATAGTGGTTTATGAACTTAACAAAATACATAATTTGGCGTGTATTTATTATGACTTTATTGTTTCCTTTTTAAAGCAGGTTTTCTATTTAAAATACTTGCTAGGTCCGCTGTTAAACCCGCGTTATTTACGGCCACTGCTGAGCATTCGAGGCTCACAGCGTGATGTTTTATAGCCTACATAGCTTTTCTGGATTAATGGGCAATCCAACACAAAAATATTGATTCAAAACGAACTAGCTGTTCCTGCGATTAGCGCGTTCAACCAAAGAAACAAAGCATATCTTTAGCTTTACAATATTAGTATGTCTATGCTGTAGTGTATCTATATACATAAACACTACTTCACTGCTTTTAAGGATATAATATCGTGATACGTGTACTAAATTTTGTTATTATTGTAGCTTGTAGCTTAGCTCTCCGTGGGTCTTTCAAGAATGCGGTTAATATCTTTACTTTTAAATCTTAACTATCATAACATGCTTCAACGTGAGTACAAACTTTAATTCTACTAAGCTCATAATTGTATAACATAACATTCTTTAGTTTAATCTAACGGAAGGAAAGAGGAACCCACCACGCGCCCTCGGATTGACCACCCCAACTATTGCAACAGAAAAAGGTTGACAATACCGAACTCCTAACGGCTCAGTCGTTGCCCATCGCTCCTGAGGATGCCTCGTGCAGAGGCGAAACACGTGTCGAAGAATAGTCGGCGCATACAGCGGAATACTGCAAGTCAGGTATCTTCCTGGAACCCATACCATTCCTATATCCCTTATCCTTTTAGCGGAGTTCGTTATTGTCAACCTTTTTCTGTTGCAATAGTTGGGGTGGTCAGTCTGAGGGTGCGTGGTGGGTTCCTCTTTCCTTCTATTAGGTTACAATGGAGTTCCGCCAAGTAACGCCTGATTAAAAATAAATAAAGATTTAATTCCTACAATTATGAGTTCACAGATTTAACGTTGTAGCATTAAAATTATTCGGTAACGCTGCACTTGGCGTTATGGTCTAAGCGGGCAGCCGTCTGATACTACGCCGAGTGTTATGGATTCGATTCCCATTTGGGACAACACTTTGTGTGTTCCATAAAATACTGTTTCAAGTCTGCCTATTCAATGTGTTAATTGTGTCCACTGATTACATGTTTGTAAGGTCCTCCGCGATACATGATTTATTACTAGTGCGGTAGTTTTAAATAAGAAAAAAAAAGAAGCTCAACAGCAATAATGATGGCGGGTTGTAGTGTGCTCCATTAAACTAAATCAAATTGTTATCAGTCGCTCTTCTCGTCGCTCTCGCTAACGCTATGCTAATCGCTTACAAGAGGACGCTACCTTACATTTATCAGACGGTAATAATACGTTAATGGTTTCACATAGGTAGTATTATTTGTGAAAGAAATTATGTCAAACGAGTATATTGAAAATCAACTGTTCGTAATAAAATTTAATGAGAAATTGTTTTTGATTGAAAGTGTAGAGATTTTGGCCGAATCAAAGTCAAAATCCTTTTTTCATTTGGGTCACAATGTGACGCTTATGAACGTCAAAATAATAAAGTTAAAATAATTACTTAAAGATTCTACATTTACATTTACTGCCACGTTTGGAAAGCAAGGACGTAGACCCATGAGATATAACGGGCAATAAAACTCACGGTCACTCTTTTTCATCGCCAGGTTTTGCATAATACACATAATTTACATTTTGTAAGGTGCTGCAACTGTTACACCTTCCATATCACTTGTTTATAATTCTTGTACATAATAACACTCGAGCATAATACTTAATTTTAATTTTGATGTTCATTTAGTTATGTAGCCTTTTCAGAATGTATGTTGTAGTCACTAACATGATTGACAGCTACTAAATGAAGAATTAGATACCCCAGTATTTTTGTAAGCGAATTCGTACCTAGGTGATAAGGTACTTAAAAAAACTACTTACTAAAAAATGGTCGCAAAGTTCTAATAAGCTATCTAAAACTAAACATTGGGACCAAAAAAATGTCAATAAACAAAAACAATCAGACTTGGAACAACAATTTATAGAGCCCACAAAGTATTTGGCATGTGTTTGGATCAATCCCACAACACTCGACGTTGTGTCAATGGGCAAGACAGCCACCTTAACCGCCATACGTGCATCAAACGTAAAACTAAATAAGCAGTACACCGACACCTGATTTATACTGCAATGTATTTACAAAAGCGGCCATAGCCCTGTGCTGTTTGTAACGGACTGCCGAGATGATAATCTTGGGTTCGATCCCCAGGTACCCCGAGAACACACCTCTGACTTTACGAAGTTATGTGTGCATTTAATTGTTAATTATCGCTCTCTTAAATAATGTGCCCGGTAGATGGCAATAGGCTCGTCCCCTATTATGTTTGTTGTGTATTTACAATGACTTGCCCTATGGTGTGACTATCTTCTCATGATATTTTTTTTTTGCGATGTCAGGTTAATATAAAGTATCAGCCAGGGTGTTTTAGTATATAATAATCGAACAGAAAGTGAATAAAATAAGTCTCTTACTATGCACCTATTAATCGAATTTAGTCAAAGAACACCAAAACATGCATTTTATTAGTTTGTTTTCCGCGCAGGGAAGTAAAACTTTAATTCAATCAACATAATCTATAAAAAAGTTATAAAATCGGGCTGATTTACAAAATAACAGTACAAGCCCATGTTGTAAAAAGTTTTACGATACTAAATTGGGTTCCATTAGGTCTACATGGCCTTATTCAGTAACGGAAATTTTTGGTTTATAGATACTTTTACATGTTACCAAGTAACCTGATTACCAGAACGCATATGTTATTTAGATACTGCATTATCTAAATTCTACTGTCATTCCATTTGTATCCAAGCCGAAAAAAAAGAAATCAAATTATTTCTAGACTAACCAGATTTGATAGAATATGATCTTTTGTACGGACCACTACTATCTGACCTCCGCAACCACGAAGGATGTCCATATACCATGATGGGTACCATAATTATTGGATACGGACTCAGTGTAACGACTGGCTAACTGAGACCGACGGCGCAACGTGCTCAAGGAGGCGTAGGGTATGCAAACATTTAAAATATAATAATGCTAGCTGCTAACAAAGTTTAAATTTGAAAACTTTCAAATTCGGGTCGTGGATAAGAAAGATAGACGTTTAAGTACATTTATAATTATTAATATCTTTATAGTCACTCTGTGGCAAAAGATTGTTTCTGTCAATCTGGTTAGATTAGAAAGTGACATTAAAGTCTTGGATTACAATGGAGACGACGGAATTTTGCTTTAGATATTTCACATTTTCGTTAAAGCTTGCAAATATAGTGGTGATCTGTCTTGTAGAAATATAAAATCAGATAAACTGACAGTTTCAAATTACATTCTTACTTTATTGAGCAAATCGCCTCAATTTCAAAAGACAGACAGATAAAAATGATCCAAAACTAGTAAAACTCAATAAAAATAACCAGATTATATAATGGAGATAAAACTGATATTTCTAGTAACACGATATTAAAATTACATTACCGAGAAGATTGCTCTAGACATCATATACGTAGGTACTTAACACGTCCCATTAGACTGCCTGAGTAGTGTGAGCGGTGAATTTGCAAATAAGTAGGTATTGAACTTCATCTGACTTTGACAGTATTTTCTGCTTATTGAGTTTGAATTGCGATAGTAAACTAACCCATTGTCCTATATACGCTATGGCGTTGATTGGTTTGTGACGGGAGCCAATGACACACTAGTATAAAGGATATAATAGCTACAAATGAAAATAACGATAAATAAAAGCTTTGTTCGCGCTGGGTACCCCACGCGCTAACGGCCGAACAAAAACAAGCCCGCGTAACCTGGTGCAGAGAAATTACTGTAAAATTTGAAAATGGAGATAGACGTGGCATATTTAATATAATCACCGGAGATTAAACTTGAGTGTATCAGTATGACTCACTAACTAAGCGTCAATCCATGGTTTGGGTGTTTCCGGATGAGGAAGCTCCTCGAAAGGTCAAACGTGGGCGCAGCGTGGGCAAGAAGATGGTAACCACTTTTTTTGGTGCGAGTGGTCATGTGGCAACAATTTCTATGGAGCCCCAGAAAACTGTTAATGCTCAGTGTTACAGTGATGTGTCTTTCGTCATCAGCCCTTAACAGTCCACTGCTGGACTAGGCCTCTCCTTTGAATGGAGGAATTGGCCTACTATACCACGCTGGCCAAACGGGTTGGTATAGGGTTTATATCAAGTTTTCCTTCTCTTACAGTGCTGTTCTCTGCGTAATATACTCCCTCTGTCGGCTCTTACGACACCCATGGGATGATATGGGGTGGTGAAAATTCGTATTCTTAATCCGTCACCACACGGACACGGATGTGTCTTTACCGACTCTGTTTAATTTTTTATGCCAAAAACGTCCAAATACAGGTTTGCTGGGACTTTTTTGCATCATGACAACACATCACCTCACAAAGCTAAATCGACGCAAGAGTTTTTGAAGAGTACAAAGATCTAACGATTGAGCCACCCGCCTTATAGTCCCGATTTAGCACCTTGCGACTTCTTTCTCTTCCCGAAAGTGAAACTTGGACTTCGTGGAATTAATTTCGACAGTCCCGAATATGCTCGAGATGCATTCATAGCAGCGATGGAGGACCTGCCTAAAGAAGATTATCGCCAATGCTTTAATTCTTGGTTTAGGTGAATGAATCGTTGTATACAAACCAATGGAGAGTACTTTGAGAAAATTTAAATAAATAAAAAGTGCTATCTTTATTTGTTTTTTTCTATCTCGAAACTTTCCTAGTTACCCACGTACGACATTCTTGGTACTTGGTTATAAAAATATTGTTATCGATATTATCGTATTGTATTTGATTTCTTGTTGATTTTTTTACTTTTGCACTCCCATGTGGCTGTAAAACTGTACTGAATGTTAAAAATATATAAAAAACACATAATACATCTATTAATTTGTATTCTTTTTTTTTTAATTAATTAATTATTGCTCGCTTAATGGTGTGCCCGGTAGATGGCAATAGGCTCACCCCCAATTACATTGGGATCGAAACATAATTGGCGAAGTGTGGGAGTGTAATACACCTCTGCCTACCCCTTCGGGAATAAAATTCGTGAAGTTATGTTATGTGTCTTTTTTTTAAAGATAATTCTTGCACTAGGTATAAATCATGTATCACGGGGGAATATACAAACATTCTATTATCGGATGACTTAAATTACTTACACACTTAGACGCCAAGTATAGTGTAGCTATACGGTTGGGTGTAGGAGATAAATGAAAGGTTCGAGATCTGTATGATGACTGCATTTATTCAATCGATTACATGGTTATATATAGTTTGTATAGAGTACATCGAAGCATCAACGTTACATATAATATGGGCATACCTTACATCTTCCCATTAGAAAAAATAAAATAAAATACAAATTTTATTTTATGCTGTTCAATACAATACAGCTTGGTTATAAAGAAAAAAGTAATAAAATACAAAGGAATATAATATCTCACCTTTAAGAGATTAGCTAATAACTAAAATACAAAATATCATATAACAGTATAAAATATAGTTGTATACGTTTATAAAATACATTTGTTATGCATAGGTATAGTAAAAAAACATATTACAGGTAACAATATTAATTAGTATATTTAATGCAGAACGTTGAACCTATTATCTAAGACGTCTTAATTGACTATCAAAACATACACTAAGCATAATAATTGCTGAATACTACTTTATTTACATATACTGAATACATGATATGTAAATAAAGTTCACTACTTGATATTTTAGTAACATGAATTATGTTCTACTTGAGAAAGCATTTTACATGATTAATTATAAAATGGTTTTGTTCTATTCTTGTGAACCAAGTCAATTTTACCATTTATATTTACTTCAACATTAGGTGATAGATCTCTTATCACTTTATAGGGACCAGAGTATAAGCTTGTGAGCTTGTTGCCAGTTTCATTTTTAATTAATATCATATCGTTAGGTTTATAACAAACCGGATTAGTATACCTATCATACCTACTTTTTAAAGCGTGTTTACTTAGCATTCGTGCTTCTGCTTGTGATACTTGTAAACGATATTTGAGTTCTAACGGGTAGTTATCGTGGTTATACAGTGGATCTATTGTATTAGTTAAGTTCGTAGGCAAATTACATTTCTTACCATAGACAAGCTCAAATGGTGTAAAATTTGTTGACGTATGAACGGAATTATTATAGGCAAAGCACCAAAATGGTAGCCATGTACTCCAAGTTTCGGGCTTACCGTCAACTTGTATGCGTAAAAATGCACCCAAACTCTTATGAGAGTTTTCTAATGCACCGATGCTTTGGTGATGGTATGCTGTAGAGTTAAGTTTATTAATATTTAATATCTCACAAACCTTTTGCATGGTGTCCGCCATAAATTCAGCACCTCTGTCTGTTGCTATCTCTTTCGGGACTCCGTGTTGCAGAATAAAATTATTAACAAATGTTCGCGCGACCTCAGCAGCTGTTTTGGAAGTCAATGGGTATGCACATACATATTTTGTCAATTCACATTGAAGGGTTTTTCATCTCTATCGAGAGGACCTACAAGATCTAAAAATATTTTTTCAAATGCTTCATGAGCAGTAGAAGTGATGGTCATTGGTTCTTTAACAATAACCGTATATTTTTGCTTTTGGCATTTAGGACATTTTTTCACAAAATTCTTAATATCTGTTTCCAGCCCGGGCCAAAAATAACTCTTTTTGATATTATTGAACATTCGTCTTATGCCTGCGTGGCCACTGGTAGGCAAAAGATGAAAGTCGTTCAAAATAACCTTTCTGTCGTCTTTGTTCTCGACTCTTATTACTTCTTTTAGAATACACAACCTTGGTCCTTTCCAATCTGTATGTTTCTTTATTTCACTCACTAATTTATCTACAAAAATATAATTATTTTTATTTTTGATGAAGTATACTTCTTCTACATTTATTTGATTACAAAAATCGCTCAGCTCTCTCGCAAATGCGGCTCGCGTCATTTGTGATTGAGTAGCTGGATTTATAAATATCGATAATAAATCAGATATATATATGAACGTATTTGTTTCAAACGTTATTTCGTTATCTTTTCTTAACTTCTCTAACCTACTAGTGTCTATAAATCTAAGCTCTACCGAATTTTTGGGCTTGAAATTAGTTTCAACGACTTTAGGTTGATCAGGCCTTTTGTCAGTTGGAACAATTTCATCCGAAGAATTCGTATATTCTAATTGCCTTTTCTGTGCACGCGTCATAACGCACACGCATACATTCATTTCCTTAAGTTCATTTGAGGATATAGTTAAGCGAGACAATGCGTCTGCAGCCGCATTCTCTTTGCCTTTAATATATTCAATAATAAAGTCATACTCTTCAAGTACAAGTCTAAATTTAAGTAACCTGCTCGATGGGTCCTTCATGTTAAATAAGTAAATTAATGGTTTATGGTCGGTTACTATTTTAAATTTTCGACCATATAAATATGGCCTAAAGTGTTTAACAGACCAAACTATAGCCAACAATTCCTTTTCGATGGTCGGGTAATTTTCTCAGCTTTATTTAGGCTTCTACTGGCGTAAGCAACTGGTCGACCATCAGAATTTGATAAAACGGCTCCTAATCCATAGCCTGAAGCGTCAGTATGTAAAACAAATTGATTTTGATCGGATAAATCAGGATATTGTAAAACAGGTGGTGACATTAGGCTTAATTTTAATGTTTCAAAAGACTTCTGACAATTTTCGTCCCAAATAAACTTAGCATTTTTCCTACTTAACATATTTAAATAATGAGCTTTATCAGCAAAATTGGGTATAAATTTCCTGTAGTAATTTGCAAAAGCAACAAATCTTTTTACTTCATCAGTTGTTTTAGGAACAGGATAGTTTTTAATTCTATTAATTTTTTCGGGATCGGGTGAGACACCGGCGCTTGACACTGCATGACCCAAATAAAGTATTTGTTTTTTAGAAAATCTCATTTATTGGTATTTAATTTAAGATTTACTTTCCTCAATCTTTCAAATATATCTTGAAGGTTTTCTATATGACTATTTAAATTTCGGCTAAAGCAAACTAAATCGTCCTGATACACTAAACATTTTTCATAATTTAATCCTGCCATGGCCATGGTCATCATCCTAGAGAAGGCACCGGGGCTAGTCTTGAGGCCCATAGGCATGCGGGTCATCTGGTACTGTCCAGAGCTGAATGCTGTGTATTTTCGACTAGAGGCATCCAATTCTACATTATAAAATCCTGAATTTAAATCTAAATGGCTGAAATAAAGACAGCCAGATAAAGAGTCTAAAATTTCTGTAATGTTAGGTAATGGAAATTTGTCTTCATGAATACAATTATTGAGTTTACGGTAGTCAATCACTAACCGCCATTTCTTTTCATTATTTTTATCAGTCTTTTTTGGTACTAGAAGGACAGGACTGGACCACTCACTGTTGCAAGGCTCAATAATACTTTGCTCGAGCATATGATCTATTTGTTTCTTAATTTCATTTTTCTGTGAATGCGGTACTCTATATGGTTTCGTATACACTGGTGAAATGTTCGGTTTTAAAGTTATGGAATGTTTATAAATGTTAGTAGTTGTCAACTTATCACCTGGTAGGTAAAATATATCCGAGTACTTTGCACATAAATTTTCTAATAATATCTGTTCTTCTTTATTTAAATGGTTCAGATTCAGCAATGAAAATAATTTTTTAACTCGATTAGAATCATTAATGGCTTTGGCAAATGAACAACAAACATATTCTTTTGCACTCTGAATAATTGGTTTAATGTCGTGCAAGGTTAAAGCTGATTCAGTAGTATTTAATATTCGGATAGGTATTTTTCCGTCTACGGGATTAACTAATGCGCTAGCTATGAAAACCCCTTTACGCAGTTCTGATGCGCAAATAACGCTCTCTTCTGTAACTGAAGTATGTATAAAATGCACAGATTCCGACCTTTCAGGCAAATGTACTTTATTACTGCTAAAACATGAAGAATGCGTATTACTGTTTGTAGTCAAGGGTAATATCACTTTAATATTATTGTTCCATAAAGTTAATGTTCTATGATTAACATTTAGAACCGACTTGTATTTGTTTAAAAAGTCGTACCCAATTATTGCACTCGCCTTAGGAGGTAAGGAATTCAAAACATAAAACTTGTGAGTTACAACATGACACCCGAGAAGTAAGTCTAAATAAACATATCCAATAGTACGGACTTTGCCTCCGATACCGCTGACAACTGTATTCTGCTTAGAGATAGGAAGATTTTGCGCAAGTACATGCTTATGACTCACGACTGAAATCGATGCGCCTGTATCAATAAGACACGTATAAATATACTTATGACTACGTAACTTAACATAACAAGAATTACCACAAGATAATATGATGCTATTAGTCTCGAAAAAACTGATTCCTATTTTCAGATTCATCACAAGGATGAGAGCTTGAACTTGTCAAAGTATGTACGTGCCTCGTCCCTTTGACCTCTGAATTGATTAAAGTTGGACCTACCTCGATTACCATAGAAGGTTCTAGTCCCGCGCGAGGTATTCGTCTGACCTCGCTGATATTGCGCTGGAGTATTGCCCTGTTGCCTAGGAGAACCTCGCTGGTACCTCCCACGACCAGCATGCATTCGCTGCTGAAAGTGAGTGTTGCTCGAACGCCGAGGAAAATTCCTGGAATGTGAATTAGTATAACGATTAATGGTCATTATTTCGCTAGAAGTTACCGTGGAAGCAATATCTTCATCAATCGCACCCTGTACAGCGTCCTTCAAGGTGTCATAATTCCTTGCGGATATAATAGTGCTTAGGCGACGATTTCTAAGGCCTTCTGCAAAAGATTTTATTGCCTGTTTTTCATTCAAAGACCTTAAACTCTGAATATTAAGATCGCAGCCCTCAGCTTGTGTGATCGTCAGATCTGCAAACATTTCTGCAATTTGTTTGCCATATTCATCTATACTCAAATTATTTTGCTTATGATTATACAACCGACGCTGAATAGCCGTTGCCGATTTTCTGGGTAACAGTCGAATTCGCATGTCCTTGATAAGTGAATCAACATTATCATAATTAGACGATAACTTAAGCTTAGCTGTCTGAGAAAGCCTGTTTTTTAATACGAAATCAATAAGCTTTTTCTGAGAGTCCGCATCAATTTCAGATTTATAATAACTTATACCATCTATTAACTGCTTTATACTTGATTCATCATCTGATGCAACTGGCAATAAGCTCAAAGCTATTTTTATATTGAACTTCTCCATTATTCCTAACTTATTTTCTTCTAAATTTCCTGAATACGATGTCTCAGTACATAAATCTAATATACCCTTATATAAAATGTTAATATCTTTACTAATCTTATTAATAAAGAACAAATCTTCCTCTTTAAATTTGGTTTTAGATGTCTCTATCGACTCTAAACAAGAACTAAATTTTTTATATAAAGTATCTGCTTCTTCTAATTTAACAACAATAATCTTACCCTTCCTTCTACTAGGGCCAATTTTGATTAAGTACTTTCGTAATTCTAATAATTCATTGTATATTTCACTCAGTTTTTCAGCCATAGGAATTTATAACTTTGACAGCAACAAGTATATTCTACAAGTACCTAATTTATTGAATAAAATAGCAAATACATACCTCTTGTACTTGAAATAAGACAATAGTACTGCTTAAAACAAAAATATTAAAGTCTCTAAATTATTGTCCAAGCACCTCCATAATTTTGCAGATTAACGCGCACTGGTTTTATTTACCGATTATTATTGATAACGATTCCGCACTAAATACACCATAATATAGAAACCGACACAACTATTTACCGCACCTTTTATGATATTTCCGCATAATTTCGATTGACCGCACCGCACTATTTTCCATCATGGAGAGACCCGGCTCTTTACTTTATGCATTTATTACCCCGGACTCCTTATTTACGCTTGCAGCTGCCTCGATATCGCGGGGACGGCGATAATACATCGACCTTGACTTCCTAAAAGAATGCCTGTGTATCTCCTCTGTTATCCACGTTCTGTGGCATTTTCTATAATTCTTCAGGGCAAAATATCCCAATGTTATTGCCAAAAACACAGTTATGACAATAAGTATGATGTTTGTGATACTCGCATGGTGCTGGAGCTCATCAATTCCGCTATTGCTCGCATTTCCTGCGGCATCTTGCGCCAGGACTAATTCTTCTTTAGTATTTGTGGAACCCATTATAGCAAACACAAAAATACTTATGATGTTGTACAACACGAGAAACATGAACGAAGAAAGTATTGCAAGTGCCCATATTGTTCGACTTATCTTACAGCGCGTGGGCCGTGGACACAAGAATTTGCTAACGCAGCAGATAGCTGCCCGTTGGCAGGGTCGCCATATACGGTTGGGTGTAGGAGATAAATGAAAGGTTCGAGATCTGTATGATAACTGCATTTATTCAATCGATTACATGGTTATATCTAGTTTGTATAGAGTACATCGAAGCATCAACGTTACATATAATATGGGCATACCTTACATAGCAACCATTGCATAGCTTAAGCCAGGTAACATTCAAACCCTTTTACAACAAATTTAGAAAATCTTTAAATATAAACATAATACGTTTATTTGTATCTTTCAATAAACACTTATAAGCTCATAAGCTTTTAAAGGATCAGAGACCATCAAAGAACTTCAAAAGCTTACAATGAATACAAAAAATAAACGGTAAATTTCCAATACTTATAGGCCAGTCGTTCGATGGTTTAAGCCAGGAGAGGGCACTGATATACCACCAGCATTTATATTCATCAGCAGAAAAAAGAGCGCTGCTTTACCACTTAATACCAACTCACCGCAAAGAAAAAGTCGCCTTTTCAGGTAATCTCAGTTTTATGATCAAGGAATAAAGCTCAACTTCCTAACTGGTCATTTTATTACTCAAGTCGATAAGTTTACGACATGTCCTCGGCAAAGAAAAATGCTTTTACTCAATTAACGGTGACATGCAAATTGACAAGGGAATAAGAAATTTAAGGATAACAAGTGAGCGTTTGTGGCAGTGCAATAACGATACCAAAATTGAATAATCCATTTATATAAAAATAGAATGGCTGTTTCCATTTATGCAATTCAATCTTCATACTCGTCTTAAAAGTAGAGTTATGTTTATTTTTTTATTTCTAATATCCTTATATATATTTATATATTAAGGTCTATTGTCCGTGAGGTGACGGATTAAGAATACGGAATGTCACTATCCCATATCATCACCTGGGTGTCGTAAAAGCTGACAGGGAGAGCATATAATGCAGAGAACAGCACCGTAAGAGAAGGAAAACTTAATACAAGCCCAATACCAACCCGTTTGGCCAGCGTGGTATAATAGGCCAATTCCTCCTTTCAATGAGAGGCCTAGTCCAGCAGTGGACTATTAAAGGCTGATGATGATGATGATTATGGTATATCTGGGTGATGGTGAGCCACTTTTCATCTACATATCAGCCTTGAAACGTCCACTGCTGGACATAGGGGAGGCCATATGTTCGAGACATAGACCGATCTTGGACGCCCGCATGCAACCGCTTGCCTCAATTTTAACCAGATGGTCGGTCCGCTTTGTGGGAGGCCTACCCCTGCTTCGTCCTCCGGTACGTGGTCGCCGCTCCAGAACCCTCCTACCCCAACTGCCATCAGTTCTTCAAGCTATGTGCCCTGCCCATTGCCACTTAAGCCTAGCTATTTGGAGAGCTATGTCGGTGACTTTGGTTCTCCTGCGGATCTTCTCATTTCTGATACGATCTCGCAGGTAAACACCGAACATAGCTCTCTCCATCGCCCTCTAAATGACCCTAGGCTGTCGCATAAGCCCTATAGTTAGTTACCACGTCTCGGCTCCTTAGATCATCACTGGCAAAACACACTTGTCAAAGACATATTATATTATGATATTTATTTAAAAAATGAGGTATGATAAATTATTTCCAATTGCTAAAATTATATGCTTAAGTTCATGTTAGTGCCAGATACAAAAAGTATTCATATAAACACTAAAAAGATTTTTACATTATGGTACTGATACATTTGAGCATTCACTTGTGATGAGCATTCGTGTGAATGTTACAAAACAGAAAACAAATGAGAGTGTTTTAGCGAGCATTCTTACCAACGTTCTGGTGAACCTTAGGATATAGAAAATACATAGAAACCGTGCTACAATGGTGGTTGAACCCAATTTATTTACTTAAAGATAAATAATATACAAATGATGTTTTAAATCTTCGTAGGTTCTCACTAATTTTAACTTGACTAGTGATCGGCTTATTCTGAATGAATATAGATATAATATCGATTATGTTTACAATAAATCCTTCGATTTGGTTTACTCAGAATTTTAATTTAACTCATTAACTAGACGGTACTTGGTGCCAACCATACATTGAAGTTACTAAAGTTTAATGTCTTTTTGATCAATCAGGTTAATATACAATCTATTTCTATGTTCCTGACTTAGTAGCATGAAATAATAAAATGCAGATCTCAATTTAACAGGTTTAATAAATCACACAAGTGTCTGTTCTTACGTTCAAATTTATTTATCAATATTTCAATATTCAAATAAAATCATTCAGATAGAATCATTCAGAAATCATCATCAATTCAGAAATTTTCAGATTTATCAACATTCTATTGAAATTAATTCGGAGTAAACTATATCTGAGGATTTATTTTAACCATGATCGATATTTTCTCGATATTCAATATGAGTAAGCCCATGTGGTTCGGCGATGCACCGAACCGTATGTATTACGCGATTTGGGAAAATATTAATATTGTGGACTGTATGAGGATGGGTTCTGATCGCCTAGAATAGGAAAGGGGAAGAGGAGTGTGAGTGAGTATAGGATATTATAAGGACATGCCTTACCTTGACAAAATGACGGCCTCCTGGTTTCTTCGTCCTGGTGTCTTCGAGAATCCTGAAGATGCACTGATGACTCCACTACACCCGCGGGTGGTTTAGTTCTCGTTTATATTGTAAAGCGGTAAAATATTGCGGTATTTGCATGTATTCGGCGCGGCGCGGGCGGCGTAGCGACGCAACCGGTCAGCGGGACGGTTGATTTTTGACTCCGTCGCAGCGTTATTGAATTCTGCGACCAATTAGAGCGAGGCGTGCCTTTGGGAGGGAATAGGATAGAAAAGGATAAAAGATCGCTCGATCGTTTTGACACTGCGGTATGCAAAGGAATTTATTAGCTAGGTGTTAACATAATTAACTAGCAATGGAAAGAAGAAGAAAAAGAGAGAGAAGAAGGAGAAGAAAAAAGATAGATGGCATGGAGTAACTTAGACCACGATGACATGCGTAGTGCGAGTGCATAGATCGGAGATTCAGCAACCTCAGCAATCTCGGGATGAGAAACAGACTTCCGTTTGGGTATATCCTCGTCCTCTGCACTGTGGTCAAAGGGTTGCATGGGCCACTCTGACGGATCATGGGAAATCCAAGAGGGTCCATGATGCCACAATGGATGATGCAAAAGATTAAGTGGAGTAACACCACGAGACAGGCAATCAGCGGGGTTCTTAATAACCGCGACGTGATTGAAACAAGTAGCAGGAACAAGTTTAATCACTTTACTAACGCGGTTGGCGACAAAAGTCTTCGAGCTTAGAGGAGAAGAATAAATCCAAGCGAGCACTACTTTGGAGTCAGAAAACGCGTATATTTTATTGATAGGGTAGTGGGGCAAAACTGTGTCTTGAACCTTGCGGAGCAACTGAGACAGCAGAAGGGCAGCGCACAACTCCAGTCTCGCAACCGAAATAGTTTTAATAGGCGAGACCTTGGACTTGGCACAAACTAAATACACCGAGTAGTTAGAACCAATGCGGACTTGCAGATATACGACTCCGCCGTAAGCACGCTCGCTGGCGTCAGCGAAACCTATTAAGGCGCTGTCCTAAGCGACTGTTTTGGTAAATGAGGGGGTGAAGCAGGGGAGGTGAAGGGAGCTTAGCTCCGTCTACTGCGGGGCGCCCCCTTTATTCTCGTCGCGTGCGGCCGTATTCTGACGACATCCGTATTCCAATATTTCAAAATCGCAAGCAAAACGTTTTAGCATATTGAATTGAGATACTGATATTAAAATTTATATTACATATCAATCTGTTTGTACAATATAGGCATAGCGCAATTTTTGTTCTCAGTGCAGCCATGAGCAAAACTGGTTTACATTAGACGTTAAAGGTATTAAATGTTGACGAAAGTAGGTAAATACCTACGTGCCGTAAAATGATAAAAATAATTAAGTCAGTTCCATGTATGGAGAGGCCATTATTATGTTTGTTTTGTTTTAGTATAAAAATAGTGAAGCAGTTCAGATAATACCTACATCTAATTCCATTCCTGCCAGTTTTCAAATCTGTTTTGCAATAAATTGTCTGTGACATACGGGCGGACAGACAGACAGACATTGCGAATCTATAAGGGTTCCGTTTTTACAATTTTTGGCTACGGTACCCTAAAAAACACAATACTGCTCTACTAAGCGCAAAAGCCGTATCTCAACTAAAGCGAGTTACGAGATAATTGAAGTTTAGTAAAAGTTGATTTCTTTTATTTATTTATGGATGTTTATTGTTATTATAGGTATAATTATTATGGCAAAGGTTTCGAAATACGTCGCCGTTTTTAGGGGTTGTGAGTGATTGGAGAGGGAGCAGGGGAGGTCTTGAAACCCCTCTCACCATTTTCACTTGCCGGAAATACTTGGTTTCCTCTGACAAAAAATATCTCCAAACATGCATCGGTGTGTATGGCACTGCCAACTTCCACATTCATCACACTAGTTTAATAAACTATAAGGTTGTCGGAGCCCTGCGAAGGGCTCCTATTTTCGGATTAAGGGTCAAAAGAGAACTTAACATAACCTATTTATTTACTTATTACAGTCGCACCTAACCCAAGGCACTCGAAAGCAATGACGCACAAATTTGACATTAGCTGTCAATATGATCATTCCAAGATGGCAGTTTTGCGTTTCGTTTCACGTTTTTCACATAAAACCTAAAAATTACATTTGTAATACTGTAATAAAGTATAAAAACTATGTTCCGTTTTGCATAATTGCCGAAGTATTTATGAAATTTTGGAAATTGTTTAAAAATATTTAGACGCAACTCCGGCAGCCAAAATTACTTTTAAGGGATTAAAACGAACTACCTTAAGCCGCCTACACTACCAATACCCTCAAATTCAGGCGACTCGTTTCGAAACCCAACCCATTATTATTTTTCAAAATAGATGAAACATCAAAAATATATGTGGATATACCTTATTCATGAGATACTGCTATGTCGCTTACAAAATTATAGAATTAGAATTTGAGTTACTGCTTTTTCGTTAGCTCTCGTCATACATGTTTGTATGGAAAAATATAAAAAATTTCTTTCGCTTCAAATATGTGTTGTTTCAAAGAAAATAAATATTAAAAGATATTTATTTATATTCATTTATAATTTATTAACGAAATACAGAGTTTACAGCTCATCAAAAGTTAGCTGTCTGCTACAACCCGGCAGGTTTTCTTTATTCTCATTGAATGTTAAAGGCAGTGTGTGAGGTGATAAGGCTTCAATACTTATTATTTGCTGTTGTTCATGAGGCACAGTTTCATTTACTTTCCTTTTACGGCTCGGTATTGTAGAAATTTCAAGCACTGATGAAACATTTTCCTCTCCATGATCTCGTAATGCCATCCCTTGAGCATGATGAGAATCAACAATTTCAGGCAACTGCCAATTCATATAAAACGCCACAAGCTTCTCCCAGAAAACATCATCTCTTTCTATAATTTCTATTTTTAGTGGTATACTTTCGCCACTCCACACAGCAAATAAAACACTTTTGTTTGCGTGTAACGTGGCGTTGCCCCTGAATTTGGTAATAACAATTACAATATTTGTTTAGACTAGTCAGTTCACTTTTTTTTCACGTTTCCATATTTGTATTTTATTTGCTCTTATACTATTCTCCAGGCCATTCTTATAGGCAACTTTAGAACATTAAATTTCCACAATCGTGTTTGGACCTATTAATCCATCTGGCGTGGCACCAATAATCGAATAATCCACAAGGCTCGATTGTTACATTTTCTTGCTTCGCCAGTTGTTGCAAAGCCAGTTGTTCATTTTAGATTCCATGCGCAACTGATTTTACATTGCAAATATTTTATTTGTACAAAATATTTTTTACTAAGTTGGCTTTACTGCTGTTATCTCTTCTTTTTACCACTATACAAAAATTTCAATCTGTCAACATATTCTTACGCAATTTGAACCAGTCACTGCTATCCCTCTTGTAATTTTGCTTATAATATCACTACGGAATTTGAGTCAAATTTGTTAAAAAAATTGTTTGGTATTTCTTGGCTAGCTCTTGAACAGATCGTGTTAGGAATGGCTGAAGTCAAATGTGTGTAAGACATTGCAGAAATGTTATCTTTAACTTCACTGTAATTACAGTAATGATAATTAGTTACGTACTTTATTATTTAAAAAATACTATATCTTGTGTTATAGCAAACAGAGAAGTTACCTTCTTACTATATATGTTTATTTATTATTATAGAGGAGGAAGTTAAAATAAAAGGTGTATTTAAGTATACCTATTTAGTTTATATATATTAGTTGGCTAAGATCATAAAAATAAGTGTTAAAATATGGAAGAAGACATACCTAGTATATTTTTTTATTGTGCCATTGTAATAGGTATTGTTTGGTTTGCTTTTTATTTTTGTAAATTTATATGAAAATGAGCGCCTCTCGCCATCAAACGTAAAAGTTTGGCGAGCTTAGATATAAGAAAATATGGCTTGTAATCATTTTTCGTACCTAAAATAAAAAAATAAAAAAAACTTATAAATGATTGATTTTAGAAATTTAAAAGATATTGGATGTACTGAGACATACCTAATAGTTTATGAATAATCAAAGTTTTACCAGATGTACCTAAAAAGGTTTATGTTCAAAACACAATAATACAACATTCGTTACCGCTTGTGTGCGGATTGCGGAGCGCCATATTAGCGCTCTCATCATTATTGTTCGCCGTGGCGGCATCTTAGCGCTCCAGGCGCTCTGACAAGCTAATGAATTAGAAATATAGGTACATAAAATGATTCGATTTTATGTTATTACTCTTTCAAAAATTGAAAACTGTGGCAGCTATGTATTGTGAGAATAATTTATGTAATTATATTATGCATAATCGATAGTATATAAGTAACATAGTTAGTCATAAAAGACTCTTATGAAAATAATTTGTGTAAAAATGTTACATATTATTATTTCATAATCACTTGGCCATGGATGAATTTCTATTTTATTACGACGCTTTCTTGTACAAATCCTTCGTAGAACTTCATTTCTCTAATTGTCCATATTTTATTCTTCTAATTATACATTTATAAGCACAGAAACAATAACACATTAAACGCAACAAGAGTATAAACTTAGGTCCTAATTATATGTGCCCATAGTTACATGAAAAGCCTATTTGATTCAAAGTATTCAGTCTATAACATAAAACATGAAATTACGAACTCAAATCGGCGTATTATAATAACAAACAGGTTTACGTAAAATTTCGTAGCAGCAGCGGAGACGCAAGCGACATGACCTATCTCTCACAGGGCTCATAGCCGAATGATGAGGTCTGGGCGGGGCGTAAACTAGCAACTGACACTCAGTACACCGCTTATGCTAATAAGGTTTAAATTGCTGAAGCATTTGATGTTGATGGGATCTACCGAGCGTCAAAATCATAGACGTTTGGCAGATTTTATTTAATTTTACAAAATATACACGTATAATATGAAAATAAATAGGGTAATTCTTTAGTTCATTAGATTTCCTACAATATTATCAAAAAAATATGACAGCTTACGATCAAAATATTGCAAACAGTGAGACGAAAGATTATTTTCTGCCTCGATTTTGTGATTTTTTTACCGTGATTCTATTTTACGTACATGAAAAATTCTTTCAAAAGTCTTTTGTTCAGACTTTTGACTTTAAGCTCTAATTTTTGCTAGTTTGTAATATGTACCGTTATGGCTAGATGCGCGACGAAAAATTAGGTGTTTCACGGCTTCTGAGGTATAACAGCGCCTTAAGTTGATGGTACATCCATCTACCAACCCAAGATGACGCGGAATAGTAATTTGATTGAGCGCGGTAAACTCAATACAAAACTGGCTCCAAGCGGCGACAATATGGTCTGGGGGTGTTTCATCCGACTCACACTTTGATAGAAAAAGTTCTTTGATCAAGAGCTTGGCATACTAATAACATAATTGAGGGAGCCACAAAACCCATTATGTCCCATAGTCGAGCCACTGTGGACAGCATAGTGCGTTTGGTGCACTTATCATCTGGCGGTGAGACGTCAAACCGAAAACTATTACAGGATTTGTCCCAGCGTAAACCGAGAACTTTATGCGGTACAGACTTCTCAAACTCAATGTCCGGAGAAGCTTTATGAGAATCAGGTATGCGTGCGAGAACCTCCTTAGAGTTGCTTGTCCATTTGACAAGATCAAACTGGCCTCACTTGAAAAGCTGAATAAGCTCTTTAAAAAGCGAAATTGCTAGCGGAACGGATATGACACTACAGGCAATGTCATCCATATACAAAGCGAAATTAGCAACAGCTGCTGCGGCGGGAAAATGATCGCCTTCATCAGCGATCAACTGGCGAACAAATCTTAACGCGTGATATGGGCTTGACTTGAGTCCACACCAAACACAATCTAACTGAAACACGGATAAAGGTTCCTTATTGTTAAAACGATAAAATATTCGTTGAAATCTAGGGTCAGATTCGCAAACGCCGATATTGAGGAACATTTGGCGGCAATCAGCTGACAAAGCGATTTGGAAAAGACGAAACTTTATTATGATGTTAAATAAATCATCCTGTAGATTAGGGCCGGCATGCAAAATGTCATTAATCGACTGACCCGATGTAGTCTTACAACTAGCATCTAAAACCACAAGAAGTTTACTAGAGGTTTTTTCTTCGCGAACTACGCCGTGATGCGGGATATAATATGAAGGAAGAGAGTTGCCCTCGTTATTTACAACTACACACAAAAATACCTTTATTTAGGTAGTCACGAATGACGTCTTTATACTGCGTAACTTCAGTGATGCATCAAGTTTACGTTCCAAACAATAGAAACGTCTAAGCGCAGCAGCGTACGAGTCGCCTAACGAATAAGGGTCACCATAGAATGGCAACGCCACTACGTATCTGCCAATGTCGTCTTGAACAGTGGTAGCGCGGAAATGTTCTTCACACTCGAGATCCTTACGGCCCATTGAGGGCGGTGCGGTAATCTGTTCAAGCTTGCTCCAGAGACATACTCAGCTGGATAAACTCGTGCAGTCGTTCTGGCGGCGCTGGCGTGCGGAATATCTCCACCAACTTCAGGCTAGATCCAAATGGAATAGTCCTGCATGCCCTATACAGGAGGGTACGTTGGTCGTCATAGTACATGATAATGCTCCGCCGCTTTCATGGCCGTTAGCCATCGTGGAGAAACTGCATACTTCCAAAGACGGTACAACCCGCGTTGTTACCGTGAAAACTGCGAAGAGGAGCTACGTGCGCCCTGTTGTACGTCTCTGTCCTCTTCCAACTCAGTGAGATCTAGCCTACCTCTTAGTTTGTAGTTTTCGTTAACCGCTTGACCGCGCACAAGTGACTATTCTCCCTTTTTCGAAATGCCGTAGACCGCGCACAAGTGACTATTTTCCCTTTTTGGTTACAGCGCTATACTCGGTCTGAATTTACTGTTTCTTTCTATTACGTAATGTTTTAAATTCTTTTTCTCTGTTCTATTCAAATCATTGAACATTTCTTCATGCTAAAAATACGAAGCGAGTCTTAAAATCGTTAACCCGGAACGAAAAAATAATGTCAAATGCCACTCTTTGTTTCGCGCGCTCCGTGATTACGTGCTAATCGTATGCGTGTAACTAAATATTTTTATACTATGATACATGTTTTTTTTTATTTAATTCGGTGAAGATAGAATCTCTCTACAGTTAAAACTCATAAAATATGTATGTCATCGATTTACTTTTTAAAATAATCCTGTTTAAAATACACAAAGTGTTTTTTTCAACGATAGTCAATGTTTGCTGTAAATTTTAATAAATTAGAAAGTAAATATCAACAAAGAATTCATACGACTTGAAAGAGTCATTTATAAGGTTGAAGAAAAACATCACTTCAACTTACTCATGTTACCGACTTATCAACAATAAATGTTTATGTTAGCGCGCCCATCTGGCGAGCGGCGGCGCGACATTTTGTTTAGAACGTGAGCGGTCAAGTGAATTCGGCGAATTGGCGCTAGCGGTCAAGCGGTTAAAATAGTTTCGCTAAAGTTAATTTAGATTAATTTTAATATCATATCGCTGTCTTAGCCTATTGATGGGTTATGCGGTAGTACATCCAACATAGTTAAGTTCAATTTTATTTTTTTTAAAGGCAACCGTTTAGGGCCGGGGGGATATGGTAGCGCCATCTATCTTTTCCATTGCTAGTTAATTATGTTAACACCTAGCTAATAAATTCCTTTGCATACCGCAATGTCAAAACGAGCGACCTTTTATCCCTTTCTATCCCATTCCCTCCCAAAGGCACGCCTCGCTCTAATTGGTCGCAGAATTCAATGACGCTGCGGTATGCAAAGGAATTTATTAGCTAGGTGTTAACATAATTAATTAGCAATGTAAAAGAAAAATGGCGCTACCATATTTCTAACAACTTATGAAAATCTATTCGAATACTATCTACTGTCATACAATAACTAAGAAATGATTCCCTATTAATATCGAAGTAGCGGCAGTTTTTGAGCGCTCGTAAATGTTTTGAATACGCTCAAATAAAATATTGCGTTTAGCTTCTAAGATTGTCAGCTCTTTTTTTCCAACATGCGTGGCTTCTTT
Source organism: Euclidia mi (assembly GCA_944739405.2). Taxonomy (NCBI): domain Eukaryota; kingdom Metazoa; phylum Arthropoda; class Insecta; order Lepidoptera; family Erebidae; genus Euclidia; species Euclidia mi. The sequence goes on from OX123188.2 coordinate 94,458,623, forward strand.
TGTTGTGCCATGTTTACGTAAGTATAAGCTAATAAGACCGAATCAAAATAAGAATACCTAAAGTACCTATTATTTTACCTAAGTAGGTGTTTATGCGGTAGTTATTCGTAGTAGGCAACAACTATAAGGCGGTGGAATTAAAAGGTGCTTGAAATATGAGATTTACAAGATAACTATGATAGTTCCAGTAATAATAATTGGGTTAGTAGGTAGCTACATAAAAGTATATTACCTACGGATGCGTGCGGAAATAACCACGTAATGGGTATGTAAATGGACTAAGAGTATAGCTAGGTGCTATAACTACCTAGGTAGGTACTTCTAGAAGATACCTACATGCGATATAAACGAGAGGTTACGTATAAACGTAAATGAATCCGGCTTCGTACGGACCAAAAAATGGTTCGGCGATGCACCGAACCGTATGTATTAGGCGATTTGGGAAAATATTAATATTCTGGACTGTATGAGGATGGGTTCTGATCGCCTAGAATAGGAAAGGGGAAGAGGAGTGTGAGTGAGTATAGGATATTATAAGGACTCGCCTTACCTTGACAAAATGGCGGCCTCCTAGTGTCTTCGTCCTGGTGTCTTCGAGAATCCTGAAGATGCACTGATCACTCCACTATACCCGCGGGTGGTTTAGTTCTCGTTTATATTGTAAAGCGATTAAATATTGCGGTATTTGCATGTATTCGGCGCGGCGCGAGCGGCGTAGCGACGCAACCGGTCAGCGGGATGGTTGATTTTTGACTCCGTCGCAGCGTCATTGAATTCTGCGACCAAATAGAGCGAGGCCTGCCTTCGGGAGGGAATAGGATAGAAAGGGATAAAAGATCACTCGTTTTGACACTGCGGTATGCAAAGGAATTTATTAGCTAGGTGTTAACATAATTAACTAGCAATGGAAAAGATAGATGGCGCTACCACCATGTAAATTCGAAACGTCATTTGTTTATGTATCTTGCTCTTACACTAGAAAGAATTCTACTAGAAAGTGAAGTAAATATAATATTATTTAAACCTGCTATTGTAGTGCGGGTTCTATTTATTTTCTAAGGAATAGAGTGTTCGCTAGAAAGATCATGAAAATGTTCGTAGCAATTTCATAGCAGTTCGACAAAACAAAAAAGGCGAATGCTCGCTGTTCTGTTAGAAGTGAATGCTCAGGTGTATCAGTGCCATTAGACGCCTACAAACATCTTGAATTTTTCATTCACATACAAAGTGGCCTGTTAAGTATACATACCTACCTATACAAAATGGCCTTTTGGAATATTCATTCCATCATCCCGTTTCTCGAATTCCGTGTGTAAGTCATATATATTAATATCTTCTTCCATTTCTTAAAAGCCCATTCCCAACGTATTGGGAATGAGCGAGATCCGTATTACGTACTAATGTGTCAACTTTTATGTTTCCCATCAGTCGTGTAATTTATGTTGCTGAATCTGTATTTATTTATTCTAATAAAAATGTACGAAATTCGCTCAAGTGAGCAGCCGTAGCTACCTGTTATTTTTCATTTGTACAGCTACTCTTGGAAATAATATATCTGATCTACCTCGCAGAAGGAAAAATAGAAAGAGCGGATAAGGTTGACCCAGAAGGACTTATAAAGACCAAGTAAAGGAAAAATATAAGTAACGTCGTATCAAGAGATGAAAGCGCTGGCTGAAGATAGGACATCATGGCAGAGGCTCCACCGACAAGAGCTCACCTCCTAAATAATAATATTAAACCTAGCCTTCAATATAGCATTATAATCTTTAGATATGGCTCAGTATATCCACGTGGCTGCATTACTTTCACACGAGTTACAGACATTAATAACCTCAGTTGCTATACCTAGACGTATATTAGAAATAATACGTATACAGATATTATGACATCCGTGACACCACTGCGTGCAGCGAGGCGATATGAAAGCTGCAACTCGGTAGCTTTTTGTTTTTATAACGTGTGTTCTGTATTCGCTCATATATATTTGGATTTTATCATTGACGGCTTCACGCTTCTACATATTACACCACCAAAAATTAAAAGGTGTTCTAACTTTTAACAATCTTAGGTGCATAATATAAGTAAGTTAGGCAAACGGTGGCAACGAGTTCATTTGCTTTTACATATCTATTGAGCTATCTATTAATATATAATCATTAGAAGCATCTTGACTATTATTGGCTTTGTGACATAACATTAACGTACGGCGCTCTCTAGTGGATATAGGTATATATATAAATACAATAAAAATTGTTACCTAGTGAAAAGAAAATGTTCAATTTCTTTCCAACATTTCAATAACGTTGGCTGCCTCCTTCTCCTCTTCTACCGACTATGCCTTGCCCGACAAGGTACATAATACACATATTATTTGGTTATGCCTAACTTTTAGTGCAACATGTTATAGAATGGCGCGAAATAAAGCATTTGAATTTTAATTTTAATTTAGTGATCCGTTAGTTATTTTCATTTTTCGGTAAAAATAAACAAAAGCACAAACATAAATTTAAAAAATCCAACACAGAAACTTCCAATAAATCTAGTTAAATATCATAATTATGTTTGTAGGTCACAAAAGGAGACAAATATCAAAACCTATATAACATCTAAATGAAAATGTCTTTAGACAAGAAACATCTAGTTTCTTTTATTCATCTAATCAAAGCCTTCTCATTTTATTTCTTCAAGGCACTCGATGTCTGCACGTGTCGACCATGAATTACATCGCCCTTACAGGCGCTCGTGTCAAAGAAAGATCTAAATATATAGCTGTTTATGACAAAAGCAGCACCCAACACGTTTTCTTGTATAAATTGCATTAATGAAAATAAATAGAAGGGGTGCAATGGAAAAGTTTCATGACAGTTTTTATTGACGCATGCATTTATCGAAAGGCTTAAGGGGTGCTTTAGAAAACTTTAACGACATTTTTTACCGACGCAAATCTTTATTTTAAAGGTACATTACGCATTTAGTTCAAATTCCAGCTACGAATTTTATTTCACTCAGTAAAGAATGCAGGTTTTAGCTATGACTAGTCGACGCCAGCGGCTTCGCACGCACGTATTTTCGAATTTCCCGTTTTGCCCGATCCCGTGGGAATTTCGGGAAATCCCGACTTAGTGCACCCCTACGGTGCCTGTTTGTGTATCTGTATATATAAAATCCTTGCGTTTCCCACGGGATCGGGCAAAACGGGAAATTTGAAAATAAGTGCGTGCGGAGCCGCAGGCGTCGACTAGTTACCTATAATTGCAAATCCGTCACACGTTCGATGGAATATGTGAAAGCACTGTGTAAAGAGGCAGACATAGTTGCGTTGCAGGAGACCTGGTTGTTTCCACACGACCTGGCTATTCTTGGGCAAATAGATAGTGAATTTGGATTTACCAGCAAGTCAGCTATTGATAAATCCGTAGATATTGTGCGAGGAAGACCGTATGGCGGCGTGGCGCTTCTATGGCGAAAAAGTGCTTTTGAAACAGTGACTGTGTTAGAAACAAATAACGTGCGGCTTAGTGCTATCAAGGTTATAATTACGGGTCGGTCGTTCATCGTGTTTTCTGAGTATATGCCTGTGGATGCGCGTGAAAACTTAGTATTTTTACAGATTGTAGAAGTGAAATAAGCGCAATAGTTGAGAGTGAGAGTGCACAAGTGACGTCAGCGTATGTTCTTGGGGACTTAAATGCACATCCCGGAGAACAGTTTGGTAAGGAACTAGATCGTTTTTGTAGTGACCATCAATGGTCATGTGTTGACACTGAGATACTAGACAGTGCTTTTACTTATATAAGTGAGGCGCACGGTACCACCCGCTGGCACGACCACTGGAGGTGACTGCAGCCGCGAGAAAGTATGTAACCAATGTTAAAGTGCATTATGACTCATCGTGGTCTGACCACTTAGCATTAGAAATAAATTGCGACTTGAATGTATTGCGACCCCTCGTGGTACCTATGAAAACGTATTGTAATAAAATACTTTGGAGCGAAAGTGATGCTAACCAAATTGAATACTATCAGAAAATATGTAACGCTAAATATAAAGAGATATGTTTTCCTACCGAGTTAAGTGAGTGTTGTGATGGCATGTGTAATGATATTCGTCACCGTTTGATAATAGATAAAATGTACTCAAATATTATTAAAATAATGTGTGAAGCGGCCTTGAAAAGCTTTGGTTATAAAAAATCTTTTAGAAAGAGATATGTTGTGGGTTGGAATAGACACGTAAGTGCAGCTCACGAGAAAGCCAGGCTTCAGTTTCAGATTTGGCTGTTACTTGGGCGTCCGAGTATCGGACCGGTTTATGACCGAATGATACAGTCCCGTCATGTTTTCAAATCGAAACTGAAGTGGTGTCAAAATAACGCGGAGCAAATAAGAATGGATGTTCTCGCAGCTCACCACACAAAAAAGGATTTTTAAAGTTTTTGGAAGCATACCAATAAGCTTAATCCACAACCGTGTGTCCCGCTCAACGTCGAAGGTGTCAGTGAGTGACTTAATATTGCTAATATGTTTAGTGAAAGGTTTAGAGTAGTGCCGCCGTCTCGGCCATAGCTCACGGCGCAGGTGCCCCATGCTGATACTTGGAGGTCGAACAGAGAACCACCTCTACGCTTTTCTGCTAAGGAAGTAGCTTTTATTATAAATAAAATGAAAAAAGGTAAGTCCCCTGGTAAGACATGATGGTATCAGCATTAAGCATTTGCGCCATGCAGGGGTACACTTGTCAAGAATGCAATGTTTTATACTTTTTGTGTTAGACACTCCTATCTGTCCGAGGATTGTATGAGGCCTGTTGTTGTGCCAGTGATCAAGAACAAGACGGGAGATCCATCAGAGGTATCAAACTACAGGCCGATCTCGTTGGCTACTACTGTGGCTAAGGTGCTGGACAGTATGCTTGACATGCAATTAAGTAAACATATCCAACTTCATGATGCACAATTTGGATTCAAAGCAGGGCTGCCGACGGAAGCAGCTATTTTGAGTCTCAAGTGTGCTGTCCGGTACTACACAGACAGGAAGACGCCCGTATATGGGTGCTTCCTGGACCTATCAAGGGCTTTCGATTTGGTGCCGTATGAACTTCTCTGGGATAAATTAAAGCGTACAACACTTCCTAGGGAAGTCATTGGTGTTCTTGACTACTGGTACAGCAATCAAAAAAATGTTGTAAGATGGGGGAACGCTGTGTCTGAAGAATAGGTACAGACTAAGTTGTGGAGTGAGACAAGGTGGTCTGACGTCTCCTAGGCTTTTTAACGTGTACCTATATGAATGAGCTGATTGAGGGGCTTAGCAGTGCTGGCGTTGGCTGCACTATTGACGGTACCTTTATAAATAACATCAGTTTCGCTGATGACATGGTACTGCTTGGACCCTCAATCAGCAGTTTGCGGACATTGCTTACGAGATGTGAGGTGTATGCCGTGGCTCATGGGCTAAAGTATAACGTAAAAAAGAGTGAGTTACTGGTTTTTCTGCCCCGTAACCACAAACTTACCCTGGTACCACCTGTAAGACTCAATGGCGTAGCACTCACTAGAGTCTCAAAATTTGAATACTTGGGTCATTGGGTCACAGAGTATCTTACCGACGACTTGTATGTTGAGAGGGAACGGAGGGCATTGGCTGTCCGAGGAAATATGCTTGCCCGCAGGTTTAAACGAGACAAGATACTGCAGTGCGTCCGGCATGTTTATGGAGGCACGCGTAGACGATTATTATGACATAATGAGAAAACGAGCGGCCTCCATATTACACCGTATGTGGACGAGCACCAACAGCATCTTGAGAGTATTATCTGATAGACTTGACAGTCCTTTTGTCAAACATTGGATCAGTCTTCATGTGAACTGATTGATTTTATTATATTTTTTATACTTACAAATTAATTTTTACTAACATAAGTTATAAGTATGTACTACTAACATACTATGGATTTATTAACTTAAATAAAAAAATAATAATAATAAACACCTGTAATCTGTATTGTGTGATTTATAAAGAACATAATAAAGTAACTAACAAGCAATGCAGTGCAGTTATAGAAATTACAAAGTTCACAAGATGCTAATTCCATGACCGTAAAAAGAATTCAAATATAAACAAATTTAAGTCATAAACATTGAATACTGTATAATAATAAGAAGTCGCCTCCAGAGCAATCACAAATTTGACTCAAGCACAAGATCCAAATAGCACACAAACAAAAACAACGTTTTAAACAAACCGACCTCAAACTCCTTAAAATATGCATCATCAGCCTTTAACAGTCCACTGCTGGACTAGGCCTCTCCTTTGAAAGGAGGAATTGGCCTACTATACCACGCTGGCCAAACGGGTTGGTATAGGGTTTGTATCAAGTTTTCCTTCTCTCACAGTGCTGTTCTCTGCATAATATGCTCCCTCTGTCGGCTCTTACGACACCCATGGGACGATATGGGGTGGTGACATTCCGTATTCTTAATCCGTCACCACACGGAAAATATATAAGACAATAATTACCTTTTTTTTTTTTTTAACCATTGCTGTCCCAATGTTGGGTCTCCCCCATATTCTTCCACTGGTCCCTGTCTTTTACCATATCTTGCCAGTCTTTAATAAAATTGTCCAAATCATCGCGCCATCTTTTTCTCGGCCTGCCTCTTTGACGATGACACTCTGGTTTCCACCTTGTGGCAATACTTGTCCACTTTTCGGGATTCATTCGGTAGACATGCCCCGCCCAGTCCCACTTCAGTTTAGCAGCTTTAATGCCCACGTCTATGATGCCCGTCTTGGAGCGTATTACGGTGTTGCGAATTCGATCACTAAGTTTTAAACCTAATACGCTCCTTTCAATTGCGCGTTGACAAACTCCGAGCTTGAACTTTTGTGACTCGGTCAGGGACCATGTTTGAGCTCCGTAAGTTAGGACGGGCAAGATACACATGTCGATGAGTCTGCGTTTATGTGTCATTGAAAGATTGCTCTTTAATAACGCTTTTAGGTCTTCCAGGCATTTTCGACCCGGCGGTCGATTTCTTTTTCTTGCCTGTTCTCGAACGAGACTATCTGGCCCAAATAAATGTACCTACTCATCGACATAATGTATTACTTGCCCGTCTACCTCGACCTTTCGTTTGCATTAATTACCTATAACTAAACTAATTCATGTGTGCAACCTATCGATAGATTATAAATAATTATGTGCCAGCCCGTTTAGAAGCCGCTTAAAAAAAACCTCAGAATAAACCTTCAACCAGATTCGTTTCACCGCAGAAGTCTCCACACTGAATTCAAATTGCAGCCACTCGTAGCGAGAAATAATACCTTTTATACGTACCTACCTATCTCAAGCGCACTTGGGACCCTGGGCTGTGAATTGAAATGTTCCAACTACGCCAAACAGAGCGTTGAATATAAGATAGTGGCTCTGAACCAGAAGATTTGTGTACCCCTACGAATATTGCCGCAGCTTTGTAACGAGATGTGGTGGAATAGTGAGGTTTGAAAATAGGTGAAGATGAAAATATCTACGGTTAAAAATAAGCATGCAATAGAAAGATAACTTTCAAGTATTTTTGCTAAATCATTGTAAAGTACGATAAATGCAGTAAGTTGTATCTTATGTAGTAAAAATAATCATCATACAGACTTTCACAGTCCACTGCTGGACATATGGATCTACTAACGGACATCACAATTGCTTTGCGAGTCTGATGTTGAATTTTCCGTCTCCGCGCAAAGAAAGGTACTATTGTATTCACATTTTTTCTTAGTTGCAGCAAAGAGCAGGGCAACGCAGCCCTTATACGTAAAACATGGTAGGAAATGTAGGTAGTGACAATATCTTAATCCGTTAGCACACCAAGATTAGGAATAATGTTTGTTTTTAATAAGGGAATCAAATCTGCTGTCCACCGTTTACTAATCAAGTAACCGTAGTTGCTAGACACTAGTGATGCCAACAAAGTATTAATTAACTTCAAAGAATGATAGAAGAAAAATCTTCATTTACCAAAACTCTCCTTTCCCGTTCTCTCTCGCTTTCTCCTACAAGAAAAACAAAACTGAATCTAGAACGCTCTCACGCAATTAATTAGTTTTTAGGCTCTAGACCACGAATATTTTTATATATTAATGTTTTAAATATCACTTTTTCGTATTTTCATTGCTGACATCCAAAGTTACATAATACATTCGACAACGAAGCGTAGCCGCTGTTACTCATAGCTAGGCCGCAAGCATATTTCGGAGCCTATAATAGTTTTTCACTCAAATCGTAGTTGCTGACACATATTATACAAAAAGGACACTCCTATTAAACTATCATAGCATGTCTTAGCACAATTCACTACGTTCTATCACGAATCTAGCAGACCTAGAATTTTCTTATTTAGTTATTTGTATTTATAACATTCTTCATGCACGCTCATTCCTACTAATTACGACTAATCATAGCCCGATCTGTCTTCAGCAGTATGTACTTGATCTATTCAGAACTTATACCTCTCCCTACCAGCAGGCAATTCACCATGATTCGTATTAATTTCTTCATTGTGTGCAAATTCTGCCCAATCATTTTGGCCGGACTTCGTCAGAGCATGACTCAAGCGTTAATATTGCCCATCAAATTCTAGTGTCATGTCAATTTATAGAAAATTCTCTTAACCCATGGCTATCTTATCTACATAATAACTGATTTGTATGCCTACATATTCGTGCTGTGGTTTTAGATCCTATCCATATTAATTTGTTGGCCTTGCGTTAGAGGCCTCGAGGATGTTTGCATAAATCAGATCTAAGCGACAATAGGTACATAGAATATACCAATCTGCTGTGAGGAAAGGAATAATCTTAATTTAGGTAGCAGCAAAGCCTTTATGATTTCCGCAAAGTAAAAATGTTTTACGTTGTAAGTCTTTTATTCGTAGATTACCAGATGAAGATCTACAATGAACTCAAGTACCATTTGTACATGAATTCATTGTTAGGTTTTTTGCTCTTATACACAAATAGCTTCCATGTAAATCAAACATATTAAATATATCCATTTGATAATTCAGATAATATGAAGGTTTTTACATTTGGTTCTTCTTCGTTTTTCAGGATGTCTGCAGCAGGCTACTCGGGCACATTTATGATGAACTTCGGAAAATTCCTTCTTAGTGCACCCAGCGTCTCGTGTTCAATAGTTTCGGCTGTGCATTGCCTGTCAGTCAGTCAGTAACGCAATAATTTTAGGGTGCTTGTACACGGTGCATGTAGCTGGAGCAAGTAAAGGTGCGGGTTACAAACGTGAGTAATATGCGCAAGCTACTTGTTCAAGTTACTCACTTGTACTTGTACATGGTGCAAACAACTGGAGCAAGTAAAATCACGGGCTACTGTATGTACGCAAGCTGTATGTACAAGTTATTTGTTCGTGGTCATGAGCTACATGTGCATGCTATTCGCGCGGTAGCTTTATGACTTGAATCGCATCAAAATGTCTTAACGAACGAAAATTCTTTCAAAATCATATGTTAAAAATGTAATTTTGGCAGAATTATTAAATTTGCTGGAAGACGACCGAACATACAAACACAAATATGCAAAACCTTCTAAAGGAATTTATATGTAATTTTTAACATTTTATCGAATCTGATAATATTTTGTCAACATTCTCGTTATTCGGGTGAGCTGCTTGTGGAATTTAGAGTAAATATCATTTTATAAGGAATGCACTATAAATAAAAATAATAACACATTAATTTTTATCACATATTTTGTTCCAATATTTATTTTTAACCATAAATGCTATAAATACCTTAAATATTTCGGACAGCTACAAAATCAGCTGGACGTTTGCAGTTTATTTTAAAGATAAAAGCATTGAATATTATCCATTACGCACAGGTACTTTGACATTCATATTCACATCAAACACGATACTTTAAAAACGAAACGTCATCAAGAATTAAACACCACTCAATATCACGATGTCACAGTCCCGTATGTCGGTACCCTTTGACATATTCACAACACATTCGAGCCGCTCATTGATATCTGAATGAACAGAGCGTATAAATAATTAATGATGTTGTATTTATATTTTTAACTGTGACTAGCTAGTCTCAGCCAACAGCAGCTGGCTGCGGTTTAATCTGTGTTATATTCGGTATAACAGTACCAAATTATAGCCTATATGTACCCGTATAAAGTCTTTTATTATGAAATGAAAGTCCCATTAAAATCGGTTCAGCCATTCCATTAAGATTACCTCCGTCAAACAGAAGGACAGACAGACAAGAAAAAATCCGTCATAATTATTTTATTTTTCTTGGGTTTACGCGAATGTTACACATTGAAATTAAACTACAGTTTACCGACGTTTCGAAAAAAAAAAATTAGTTTCTAGATCATTCGGTTTAAATGTAATAATCAGTGAAACCAATGTAAGTAAACTGTAGTTTAATTTCAATTTAATTTAAAAAATACGTCATTTGCGACTTGGTATCGTGTAACTAACTACAAAATATGCACCTGGAAAACATAGTTATTTCAAAATCACAGACAGATACTTCTATTTGATTTATATGGATGTATTAACAAAATATCTGCGAGTACAAAATATAACGGAAACAGAATCAAATATTTGATACTTACTCAATACATTCTATCGAACTTATTTTGGTGAGTGAATCTTACAAGTGATGGTACAGATTTACTGAGAAACAATCCAATTACAAATAAAACAATCCATTATACCAATAACCCATGATAATAGCAAATGAGGAAATCGTTTTACCTACATCGTTTTTTCTTGTCATATTTATTACACGATTCATGAAATAGAAATGGCTATGGTTGAATGCAATCAGAGATGATTACGAAAATTGCTATAATTTATTTGTTTAATGGTCATGCGATTAGATTTTAAGCGTCAGAGCAACGTTATGTAGTAATCTATCGCCCAGAGACCTGACATGGCCGATTCTTGTCCTGGAACAAGAACTGGGACCGACATACGTACGTGCCCTACGACACACGGTAGCTGGCTAATCGGATTGGTATAGACTGTGGTGTTGAGTGTTTCATCTGTTCACAAAGATACTACTTCTTAACTTTTATTGAAACGCATTAACAAAGTTATTTGATTTTAAGTGTGGCACATGCAAATTACATAGTTGAATAATTTATCTACAGCTATTAAGATCAAGGTGACAAACTAAAGAAAAAGAAAACTTCTTAATATTGCCAGTTCGGATTTTATTTGCCCATAAGCTGAACAGAAAATTCATGAAATCCACATTATCGAAATATTATTCCATTATACTCAGATTAGCACATATGACAATGGATACTTAATACGCATTTATTTTCGAAAAACCAGTAGTGTCCCCCGATACCCACTAGGCTATCGCTACCTCAGCGGTGGAAAGTAAAGCGGATGTGCTCGGGTCAGCAACTATCCAGTAAGTAAATCCCTCTGAGTAATTCAACAATGGAGTTTACAAAAAAGACAACGTTACTAATCGATTGACTGTGATTCGTGTACATCATACATTAAGTCTTACTCGCGACTTCGCCTATTGCAAGACGGTCGAAACGTCGGTAAAACAGAGGTATTTATACCTAAAATAATTAAATATCGCGAGTAAGTTTTAATTAAATTGTACAATTCTAGTACTTACTTAGAAACGTTAGATTCACGTTTATTGTTCCAGTAAGTTAGTTGAAATACTAAGTAAGTCACTGTATTGCACCTGAGCGGGCTGGTAATAAATAGGGATCTCGATTGAGTGGCACACTTAGTCAGTCAGGCTTTAAGGAACAATTCACATGGTTTAGATTCAACTGTTTTTGCACGGGTTAAATTATATAGTTCACTGCAATGTTATATTTTTAGTTGCATTTTTCAGAGCGCGGAATTTTCCTTTTTGATTTGTCGAGATATAGGCCTCGTTACTTTAAATCAAAGTTTGTGGACCGCATCCCTTGTCCCGCAGCTGTCATCTACAAAAGAGGTGTAGAGTTCTCTGCCAAAATACCCTTGTAAAAAACTTTTTGTTGCAAATTAAGTTCTCTACTACTTATGGTCATAGACCCAAGAAACTAGTTTATGAACTAAAAATTCAAATGTTTGAACAAACAAATTTTATTTGATAGGATTCGTTTTTTAGGTGACACTGATAAAAAGAAGATACTCATAAATTGCAGAAAATTAGTAATGAAGCTGCTTTAATTTTTAAGATATTCGTTTTCAGCCTTATCAAACAGCGGTAGGTAAAGCAATTTGCCAATTTTTTTATAGTAAGTATATTTAACTTTTATCGCTTCGTTACCTCATGGCCCAACTCAGTATTGCCAAAAAGCCGTTTTCAGCCATGGACAGCTATAATCAATCAACAAATCAAATGTAAAATAAATATAAACAAGGAAGCTGCAGAAAACTCACGAACAACATTCCTCTGTGTAACACTTTCTGCAGTAAACGATAGCATTTATCTTTGGTCAGTATATCAACTGGACGCTATCAAACATGAAGATCTTATGCAACTTTTGAGAAGTGTTGAAATACTTTTATCTTTCAAACATATTGTAACAGTTTTAAAGTAACTCGTGTATCTTTTTTGATATAGCCAACTTTAAAAGCTATTTATCATCCGTTTGAGCCAAATAATCATGACTAAGTTCAGATGGTTGTTTACAAAAGTTGCATCTCAGATGTTTTGGCACTATGTTTTTGGTCTTGAAAAGATTGTATTATGTTTACTTCCCACTAAAGAATTTCACACGAAACAAGTGTATATAGATTGTAGATACAGTTATTTGTTTTTGAAAAAAATACTAATTAAAATATCGACGACCGGTTGGCGTAGCGGGAGTGTAAGAAACTGCTACGACGAAGGTCGCGGGTTCGATTCCCGCTCAAGTCAAACATTTGTGTGCATGAACATGGTTGTTTGTCTTGGTCTGGGTGTTTCTATGTTTAATATGTATGTATTTACAAAAAAAAACTATAAATTTATGTTTATCCATTATCTAGTACCCATAGTACAAGCTCTCTGCTTAGTTTGGGACTAGATAGTGTTGTGTGAATGTGGTAGAATATTATATTACACTAGAGGACGCCAGCAGCAACGCCTGCATTTTTTTTTAAATTTACCCGTTTTGGCCGATCCCGTGGGAATTTCAGGAAATCCCTTCTTAGTGCACCCCTACGGTCCTCAAGGAACATACATGCCATATTTCAGCTTCCTGCGCGCAATAGTTTCGGCTGTAGCGTGTCTGTCAGTCAGTCAGTAACGCAAGGATTTTATATATTAAGATTATATTAATTTCATTATAGCTGCAATTTTGTATGATGTATAGAAATCGCGAAAGTTTATAATCGTGCAATTTTGTTAATATTACAGCTGCAATTTAATAAATACATGAAGTCGAGTGTTATATTATTCTTTCATTTGTGTTGGAATCCTATAACTATATTCCTTGGTGCTCTGAAATATAAATGACGTTATTTTATTATTGTAAACATCTTAGACTGCCAACAAAATCGTGGATTTTGTCTTACACTTAATCTAATAATTATCTGCTACATAACTTAAATGTATGTATTCAGAACCTACTTTTTGTGCTTGTTTCATTTTCAACTCATTTGATCTAAATGTCATAGATATTTCACATGTTGGTTTCAAATTACTGCAATGTTCGAGGGTGGTTTTACTGTCGTTAATCCTACTTCATAACTTTTTACTTATGTGGTAAACGTCCCAATAGCCGTGAAATTCTGAACTTCGCTGACTTTGCAGGTCTGCTATGTGAAGGTTAATAGACTAACAAAAATGGAATTTACGTAAGTTTATAGACAATTTATTCTTGTTTTCATGCAATTTTATAGTTTTTAATTTATATGACTTTAAGAATACTTTAATTTAAATAAAGTTTAAAAAGACCCAATTGTACCAGTATCCGGTATATTTGTACCAGTAAACGTTAGATTGTCCCAGATACCGGCTAATTTTAACCGCGAATTTGAACCCTATTTACTTAATGATAAAGTTTATATTGTTTGAACTTTCTATTTAAATATTGTGTAATGTAACTGTTATATAAGTATATAAAGGGGTTTAAGAAAAGATATTTATTTTTATTGCAATGGATTTTCAAAGGAATTTCCTTTAAAAAATCCATTTCAAGTAAGAATTATAATCATCGTAATATTATATCTATACAACTTTTTTAAAACAAATGGAATAAGGTAATGAATAAAGATATTTTTGAACTTTTACTTATTAAACTTCTGACAGTAATTTTCATTGGATTAAACTTTTAAAATTAAACAACAACAACAGATCAAATCCTAACGTATAAAACAACTACATGAGCCCGCGGTTACACCCGCGTTATTTAAGGCTACTGCTCCGCTCTTGTAGCTCATAGCGTGATGTTATTTGGACTAGAACTAAGACTGAAAGAATTTTTGAAATCGGTGCAGTAGTTCCTGAGATTAGCGCGTTTAACCAAACAAACAAACAAAGTCTTCAGCTTTATATTGGTATCAGATTAACTGCAGGTACAAGAAAATATCGTATTAGATACTATGCGACCGGTGTGTTTGTGAGGCAACTCACGCACTAGGGATAAATCCTGTGTTGCGGAAGTCTTTACAAACATACAGCCAACGGGCAAGATGAGCACCCAGACTCAAAGGAACAGTTTATGGATCACAAAGTGTTGTCTCTGTCACTCTACGACTCGTCTGCTCCATCGGTCGTCGGTCGTTCGGCAGACGTGGCATTGTCACTTTAGCCTGCTTATACGGCGAGCTATGTCGGTAACTCCAGTTCCATTCCGGACGACCTCGTTGCGAATTCTATACTTTAGAGAGACTTCGAGCATAGCCATGGATCACTGAGCTACTTTAAATCAGTCCTACCGTGAGTGTCCAGGTTTTGGCACCGTATGTCATCACTGGTTTTCAACGCATTGGTCGAAGACTTTTGTCTTGAGGGTTTGCGAAATAGGCGACGAGAAGACCCGACGTAGCTTACCGAATGCTGCCCATCCCAACTAAATCCTCCTATCGATTTCCTTCTCGAAGCCGTGTACGTATACTGTTGCACAACTTCGAGAAAGGAACCGTCAACGCAGATCAGTCTCAACACGACGTGTTCATTGAACCTGACCTTCGTTTTATCCAGGTTCATGCCGGCTCTTCCGACGTCTCCGCTAATAGGACGATTCTGTCAGCAAACCGAAGGTATGAGATGTACTCGCCGTTGATATTGATACCTCGTTCAGTCCAGTCCAGTGTTTTGAAGACATCCCCATGTGCGTTGGTTAACAGCTTGGGCGATATTACATCCCCTTGCCGGACTTCCCTACGCAACTCTATGGTGTTTGTCTTTCTGTCTTAGATCTGAACGTTCGCGGTTTCATACAAGCATCTCAACAGCTCGATATATCGCCAGTCAATGTGAGATCGTTGCAGGCTGTCAAGAACTGCTAAGGTTTCCATAGAGTCGAAAGCTTTCTCGTAGTCCACGAATGCCATACACAGCGGCTGGTTATACTCATGGGTCTTTTGTACAATCTGCCGAACAATATGGATGTGGTCCACGGTGCTATAGCTTTTTCCAAACCCGGCTAGCTCTGGTACTTGGTCGTCGATTCTTCTAGCGACACGGTTTATAACAACCCTAGATAACAACTTGTAGAAATGGCAGGATGCACGCAATCAGGATTGAAATGGTCTGTAATTCTTCAATAAAGATTTGTCACCTTTTTTGAAGGAAGAGCCAATACACTCCCGATCCATGCCCGTGGTATTGAACCTTCGTGGATGACGATATTGAAAAGACTTGCTAGATCTCTCAAGATTGTGTCTCCACTTGCTCTGAGGAGTTCTGCAGAGATACCGTCATCACATGGTGCTTTATTCTTCCTAAGTTTCTCAAGGGCTGCCCGAACCTCGCTCTAGTCGACATCCGGGACGTCTTCGGTAAAGTGGCGCGTCAGTGGGGCTCTGTGGTCGTCGGTACTAAGTCCAGTTGGTCTGTCACGTTGAACTTATGTTTGAGTGGAACTCGTTTTTCAATTGAACTCAACTTTGACAACCCATCATCAAAATCTGGTTACCATATAGGATCAGAGTACAATATGATTCAAACGAGCCCAAACTCGATGGGTTTGTGTCGTTTTACTGCGGAGTTCCTATGGCCACTTTCCAGCTCCATAATGCGATTAGGTCTATACAAATCAAAAAACGGGAGCAGGGCACCGTATTTTTTTTATTTTTCATTATAAATGAGTATTTATGCCTCGCAGCGGCGGCGCTAGGCACACATATGGACGTCGGCGACATCAAGTTCGCGAGGCCCATTGACGTATATACAGGATGTTTGGTATTTCGACCAATTCCTTGAAGAAGGTTATATTTAAGGTCATTTGCAAAATATTTACCCCAGTCAACTAGGGGTCCAAATTTAACGGTTTCTGAGGTATCGAGTTACAAAGATTTTTTTAAATTTTCGTCAAAATAATAGAAATTAAAACATAAAACACTTTTTGGCTCTAAATTGTTACTATTAAATAATATTAAAAAAATAAAAATAAATAATATTAAAGGCCATACAACAAACTTAATTTTTAAGCAATTTTTTACTCGATCTTAATAAACAGGTAGAAACTTAAAAAATATTTAAGTATACATACAACAAATGTTATTTTCATTTATAGATGATGGTACCCTTCGTGCGAGAGTGCGACTCGCACTTGGCCAATTTTTTTAAATTAATTCTGTATAATTTTCAGAAAATCATCCAAAAGTATAAAACTTCGGACCCACTATTTTCAAAATCTTGAGATATTTTTACCGATTTTTTTTGTTAAGTTCAATTGCTAGCTGTTAACAAGCTTTCCAAAAAGTTACAATTTGGAGCCAATAAGGGAATAGTTTTTTTAAATTTCGATTATTCTGATGACAAGGTGGCAAATTTCAAAAAGATCTTTAAATCTCGATATCTCAGAAACCGTTAATTTTGGACCCCTAGTTGACGCGGGTCAATTTTTTGCTAATTACCTCAAATATTCCTTCAAGGAATTGGTCGAATTACCAAAGCAAGATAGACGATTCTGAATACCCGTAAAGTACCTACTTCTCAATTCTGTCAGGCATTTGTAAAAAATTTCTTTATCATCCCTTTAGCTTTTTCCTGAATAGTTCGGGGTTGGTCACCTTAGCCAGGATGATTGGCGAAACGAAAATAGGTAACTTGTGAAACCTTTTGCGAGGCCTTCTCAGGCGCGAGGCCGTCGGCGGTGGCCGATGTCGCCGACGCCTAGCGCCGCCACTGATGCCTCGTAATAAACAAATAAATTACGTTTTGAAATAGGTATGCACATCAAGCCCTTTCATGTGATACCTCTCCTGACTGACTGACTTTGAACCCGTTTCAAGTCTTATTTTTTTTTTGTAATTTCACAGCTTTCAGGGTTCTCCTTGAATTTGTAGAAATTGTGTAACATTGTTACTTGCCATATTTCATATTTCTAGAAAACGGAACTACTAACTAGTCAACGGAAAGTACCCTACGAATTTTGATTCCCTTGAGAGGTTCAAAATTTGTATTGTTTGTGGTATAAGGGCCGTATCTTTTTTTACGTATATGTAGAAATGTTATTTTTGGAACCTTCATGGGCTTTGATATCTCATTATGCCCAAGTCTGCTGTCCATCACCCAAACGAAACATGACAGTACAAATACTACCAAATAGGTACGGTAGTTCAAAAGGATATTATTTGAGAGGGTAGTAGGTACAGACTAACCGTAACTGTTACCTACCTACTTTTACAGTTAGAGGACAATGAAACTTAATTCAAGACCATAAGAACCATGTCGATTTTAGAATCAACTCGTAGTGTACGTCCCAGCATCAGGGAGAATATCTTATGTTATAATACTCTACTATTACACTACTACAGATTAATACACAGAGTAATAAGACTTATTGCAAGGCAATAAGGTGCAGTAACGGGCTTTGGTGCAACGGGTAGTACGAGGTTATGTCGTGTACCAGTATCCGGTAAAAAAGGGTATAATATTGCCGGATACTGGGTCATGTTGGGGTTTCTAAGTCCCAGTTAATGTAATATGCCAAAATACTTACTATTTTATTAAAATTTTCGCAGCTTATGGGGTATATCGCTAGATAATTTACTCAAATATTTAAACAAAGAAACACTGTCACTGTGCCGCTATCCGCAGCAATAAAATAAGCAAACCAATACAACGCGGTAGCTTCGTAGTTTAGTGACAGAATCTCGAAATTCCCCAAAATTGTTGCGTACCACACTTTCATTTTAGTATAGTTTTGCCGCCATTACAATTACTGACCAGCGTTAACATTATAATTATACGAAATAATATGAAGTATGTATTGCAATTCTCAAACTTTAATTTATCTTTCGTATAAACTTACAAAATGAGAAAAACCGACTAGTTACCGGGTACTGGGACACTGCCGGAATTACGTACTTTTACCTATAGAATGCCGCTTGCATGCACGTTTGAGCATCTTTTATGCAAAGTAATATTCTTACGAATGGAATAATACAAGGAAAAGGCAAATTTTAAGGTAAGTTTTCAATTCCTGTAAGGTAACAGCGGATTAAATGACGCTACGTTGGAGGTAATGCCTACGATAACTGAACAATTACTTACAAAAAACATTTAAAACCTAGCTACTGATATGTAAATGTTATAAATATGGTAACTGCCTATTCTTCCTGCACTAAAAGTTTGTTACTGATACCATGTATAATTTCAATTTTATCACGTTAAAGTTAACTTTATTTTACGTTTCAAGACTTTTATCGTGCACATAAATGTCGCGTGTGTCTCAAATTATATCAATTTGTTACTTGTTTTGTTATAGCGTATTTCCGTGCTCACATCACATATTAAAATGGTTCGCATGATTTCATTGGCTGTAGCAACAGCTTCGATAATTTCCAAATGAGGATAGTATTTGAATCATATTATCAAATACTAATATTTAAAGATGAAAAGTTTGTTTGTTTGGTTGAACGCGCTAATCTCAGGAACTTCAGGTCCGATTTGAAAATTCATTCGGTGTTAGATAGACCATTTATCGAGGAAGGCTATAGGCTATATAACATTACGCTATGAGCCACGGGAGTGGAGCAGTAGCCTTAAATAACGTGGGTGTAATCAAGCGCTCTTCTACTGTGTACATAATATGTATAATGACGGATTAAGAATACGAAGTGTAAAAGGCAATCTAAGGGAAAAACACGAAGCAATGAATATATTTGCAAAGAGAGCAAAAACTAGACATCAAACCGTGTACCAACTCATCCTGCCAGCATGTTTAAGCATTAAAGCAAAGGCATATCTTCTATTAATAATAATTTTATATAATTATAATTTCTTTTTTTTTGACATTTTCAAATTGACATTTAATTATTATTATTTATTTAGTGACATTTTAATTAGATGACATTTTATTGTATAACTTTTAATATTATTGTTTACAACATGTACTCAACCTTATGATAAAATGTAAGGAGCAAGTACAATGCGGGAATCAGTAAACTTTTCAACTAATATTAGTGGCAACCTGTCTGGTGGCTTAGGCTGGCATGCTTATGCATACACCTACTGATGGCGTGGAGGCATAATGATTCAGGTCGTGCTGGCTCCCTCAATCAAGGTTGAGCCGTACGATGGCTGTTGAATGCGGGCCATCAGCGGGCTGAGTCAGTTATAAGCGTCAGATGATATCCTGCATTGTACTCGCATCTAAACCTATTATGTCTGGACTTCAAAAAAATATAAACGAAGAGATGAAATGACAAAAAAAGCAATGACTCTGAGTTTGTTTCGGCCTTTTTTCTCAAGAAGTCATTTAGCTAGGAAAAGCCGGTTTCATCTAGAATAGGGTTTTGACATGTATAAGTGTTGTAAACAACCAACATGCAGAAATAAATATGTCTTTATGTCTTTATGTCTTTATGTCTTTATGTCTTTATGTCTTTATGTCTTTATGTCTTTATGTCTTTATGTCTTTATTGACTCAGAAAAAACTAAAAATTAACCTTTTCTTTGCGATCCCGTAGGAATTTCGGGCAATCCATTCTTAGTGCACCCATCTCCAAGGCACATACATACATGCATGCAATTTCTTCTAGCGCCCTTATAGTTCTACCTGTGTGTTTTCTGCTAGTCAGTCAGTAACGCAAGAATTTTATTTATACAGATACAAATTACGACGCTCCGCATAAAAAATACTGGGGTAAATTTTTTTACAAAACTTAAACAAATATAGGGTGCATAGGGTTCCCACCAAGAACTTAGGGTCCCAAGCCAACCTCACCTGCAAGTGGTGCACCTGCCGATTAACGGACGAGGCTCTGGCAAACAAAATGTCCCAATAAGCGGCAATAGGCTCGCCACCTATTACGTGGGATCAAAACACTGGCGAAAAGTGGGCGTTTAATATGCCTCTGCCTACCCCTTCGGGGAAACAGGCGTGAGTCTATGTATGTATGTATGTAAACAAATATCTTACTCATAGTAGTAGTGTTATGTAATAATAGACAAGGCCGTATCTACTGCCTATCCTATAACTTACCACAGCCCCTAAACTGAAAGCTTTAACTGGGTTGGTACTATAGTAATTTTGACTTTATTTGGTAAAAAGGAAACCTTCTAAACTTCAAAATATAGAGTTAGAGACCGAAGTATTTTGACTTCATTTAGTAAAAGGGTAAACTACAAAACTTCAAAATAGATTGAGAGACAAAGTAAATATTTGGGCATTGTTCAGAATTTGCCTAGAAAGACTGGAAAAAGTTTGCAGACGGCAGTGGAAGCATGATTGTATTCATCCAGTCGTTGTAAGCAAGACAAAAGTCAAACATATATTACTCTGATTCACAGCGATGACTTTAAACAAATCGATTACCTGATGTCTTCAGTGAAGTCCTGGATTAGACCTATAAAATTACACTCACTAATTTGGCCAAAATAATGATGAAATCTTTATAGTTACCAGACTCCAAGGCGTTGGCGTCTTCAGGACACTCTGCACGAGGTGCGGATTCACACAATTTTGCAAATGTTCAATATGTCACAAATTTATTATAAACCCTATTTTTCCGAGGTAGTAGAGCCTTGCTGATTTCAGCATGAATGGGCCGGCTCGACCGGGGAAGTACTACCCTCTCACAGAAAATCGACGTAAAGTAACACTACCTAGACTGTTGCGTTTCGTTCGGTGAGTGAGAGTGCCGGAGGCCCTATCCTTATTCCTTCTCCCTCATCCCACTCTTAATCCTATCCCTTTTTCCCAACCCCAAGGGGCGGCAACGCACTTGTGACACCTGTGGTGTTGCGGGTGTCCATGGGCGGCGGTAATTGCTTACCATCAGGCGATCCGTCTGCTCGTTTGCCGCCTATTATGACATAAAAAAAAAAGTTCAAAGCGGCAATTACAAGTATTTACACAATTCAATTCGCGAAGCTGATTTCACCATGTGCTTTCAAAAGGTGATATTTTACGAGAGAACAACGTGTTATTTTTCAAGCAAGGACGAAAGAGGTGATTATCACTAACTTATCAATCGCTCACAACCTTTGCCGGGCAAATCCAATAGCGACAATTGCAAGGTTATTACACAATTTAATTCAATTCTACAATTCGCGCGACAAGACAAACAGTGTGGTCAAAAGAAATTTTCCGGAAGCAAGAATGAGAAAGGTTTAACAGTTCATACTGTGACCAGAGTCAAAAATTACAATAGACAACAATATAATACAACTAATATAATCGATTCAACTTATCATAGACAAAATTTCTATTTGAAACAGGCATGATTTTTTAGAAGTGTAATTATAGACATACATAATTATAGATCAACACCAACATAAGATACTATCTTCCACTAACTTATACAAATGTTTTTCACACATTTTTGGTAATGATAATTTGACAGCTTTCGAACGAATTTTCTGTTATCTAAATTGCTAAAGATATTATAAAAATTGAAATGAACGATATTTTATTCATTTTCATACCATGGGTGCCTACATTAATATTTATATCTTAAGTAAATTATATATTATCTCTCAATTTACACACCAATTAGGCAACAAGTCATTCGTGTTGTCTGAAACAACATTATGAATAAACCCGACCTAATTTAAAGAGCAACAAAAACACACGTCATCTTGTTTATGTTCATTAAGCGAATAACATGATTAGAGGGTGGTTCTACTATAGCTGAGCGAGGCAGCTAAGCGGTGTGCACGATACACATACATCTATACTCAATATTATAAAGCTGTAGATTTTCTTAGGTTGAACGCGCTAATTTTAGAAACTACTATCGCCCATTTATCGATGATGACTATAGGCTGTATAACATCACGCTTTGAGCTACGGGTGTGGAGCACATAAATAACGCGGGTGTAATCGCGGGCTCAACTAGTAAATAATAATATCAGCACTGTTTATTATAAGAGAAATACTGCGTACAGGTTTATTTTCACTATGAGAAGGATTGAGCCGTTGTCTAACACCAGAGCCAAGTGTGGATTGGTACACTTCACATGACTTTCGAAAACATTACGAAAAACACTCAGACATGCCAATATTCTTATCATGTCTACCTTCACAATTTATCAAGCGATGATTTACAATTGAACTCGCACTTATCGTGTAAACGTCAGTGGCGCACGCTATGCGCTTTCATAGCAGTCTTTTAGTCACTCTCATCATCTTCGTCCTATAGTTATCCCGGTTGCATCCAATACTTATACGCTTTGGAGACCTGGGTCCGCTTTACTATACTTTTTTTCTATATATAACTGAATTTAACAAATCTAGATATCCTACAATTGATAGCAGCTTAAAACAAATTGTTAGCTGGCCGATGGAAAATACGCGTGTATTAATTAACAATCAGGAAAATTAGCTTAATTTGCGTACCGTGAAGTCTGCCGCACGCTAAATAAATACATTGTCACTTCAGTAGCTCAAACATGCCGCTTTTGCTGCGAGACAGCAATGAAAAAGTAGCTTTTTATTAATTTTTTACCCGACTACGGCAAAGCCTAAGGAGTGTTTTATGATTTTGACAAGCTATGTATGTGTGTATGTTCATCTGTTCCACAGAGCAGATCTGTTCCCTCACAGCTCCTAAGCTACTTATCGGAACTCGACAAATGAGGTGTTGTCAGATACGTCTTGATTGTCCGCTGAACATAGGCTACGTGACGTGTCACAAAACTCAATATAGCGCCCTCTAGCGCCAAAAAAGTTTTGTGTTAGAAAATAAAAATGAGATAAATACATCGTGTTTGGTATAATTTGAAAGGGCGTTACATGCAAATTTCCAAAATATTGGTCAAATTTAAAATGGTGCCCTCTAGTGGCCAAAAAATCATGTGTTAAAAAAATATTAAGATAAATACACATGTTACTTTGATATCTTTGAAAGGGCTTCACTTGTACTTATCAAGAATATTGCTTAAATTTAGCGTGGCGCCCTCTAGCGGACAAAAAGTCATGAGTTAAAAAATAAAAATTAGATAGATACATCGTGTTTGGTATCATTAGTAATAACATACCTAGTTCGTATTTAACAATTTAGCTTTTGCAAGTAAATAGTATAGAAGCACAGTGATTTAACACCAAAATAGTTTAAATAATAAAAAGTAAAAAAACTACGACAAAAAAATTGACGCTGAAAAAATATGAAACAAGATTTTCAGGATGCTGAAATAAAATAGGTTTACTGGAAAAATATTAACAGAACAAATATAAGAGCCGTAGTCACACGTTGTATAGAACCGTAACAAAACAACTAATTATGGGTTTGAATTAATACAGAACAACACTCCAATTCAAAATTATAATTACTTTCAGAATATAAGTTATTTATAGCATTTGAATTAAAATAAATAAAAACTCAGCTTCGAGTTTATGATCCATTGAGCAATATTGTTTTAGGATTAACTTTGCTCCGACGTAGATGAGAAAACAAAGGTTATATTGACTAGCAATCTGATAAGAAAGTTTCAGTATATATAATCATTTGTAATTTAGCGTTTCAGCTATATAGTGTTTTCTTGAATTTACGCGAATGTTACACATTGAAATTAAACTACACTTTACGGATTTTATCGCGTTATATTGGTTTCACTAGTAATCTTAATCCTGTAAAGAATTCGGAACGTCGGCTAGTAAGTCTTCCAGTTGTGTACGCAGGCCTCTCCTAATTGGAGTCACAATAATATTGTGAGTCAATAGGACGATTTGGCTTACTATACCACGCAAAAGGCAGCCTAGTGGAGATACCAACAGACTGCCATGCAGAGGGTATCGGTTTCGAATCCACGGCGCGCACCAATAACTTTTCGGAGTTATGTGCGTATTGAATTGTAAATTATCGCTTGCCCCGTGCCTCGGATAGCACGTTAAGCCGGCCAGTCCCGGCTGTCATGAAGATCTTTGACAGTCTTTATAGGGAGTCAGTACCTATAAACAAACTGACACTAGTCTAAACCATGGAATATAGCTAGCCCTTTGGGTTGCAGAGGTCAGATAGGCAGTCGCTCTGTGGAAAAGCTAATATTCAGTCAAATCCGGTTAGACTAGAAAGCGGACCCCAGGTTCTAATATTGGAATATACGCTAGGAGGATGATGACCACGCTTGTAGGTACAGGGTTTGATATCAAGTTTTTCGTCCCTTCACATAGATATTATTTGCATCGGGTATTTTCCCTTGACGCCTTTTATGAAACTCACGGAATGAATTAATGAGATAGTGTCACTTTGTATTCTTATACTGTCACTACACAGACGATTCCATGTAACATAGGAACAGATTGTGGTTTTTGGCCAATTGATAGCCGGCTGAAATGATCACCTGGATAAGCTCAGTGAATGGTCGACCCAGTTTTGAGATTAGCGTCTTTGGCGTGGTAGGGTAGTATGCGGTTTTAGTTTTTATTGGACATGTTTGAGGATTTTTATAATATTAAACAATAATCATTTCTGTTATTCAATACACTTAGAGAACATTGCGACTATTAACACCGATTGCACGTAAATGCCACCGCCATCTTACGTAAACCTTTTTTGCATGTCATAGGTTGCATGAAAAATAATGCATGATTGATGACATTTTTGTAACTTTATTTTTTTATGAAAAAATGTACTTTACTTAAGTTTCAACAAGAATTTTAGTTTAATTATTTTAGTAATAAATGTTATCGCACGATATTAGTTGTAGTACCTAGTAGACAAAAGTTGTATATAATAATCTACTTTATGCACAGAATCACAAAAGATACTTATAAATATAAAGGCCACTAACTTACAGAATTAAGTAACTTTGAGAGCGCGTTAATCCGAAGAACTTCTTACAAACTATACGATAATCTGATCGTTTATTAACTTATTCATTACCTTAGGCTGAGGTTTCGAAAAGAAGATAAATAAATTAAGTGTAAGGTAAATAATGTTTGTTCTGTGTAAAATAAAACCTACATCGCCACACTTGTCGTGGTGGGTCATATTATACGTAATCTTTGTATACTTTGATATCATAAATGCGATAGTGTTGTTCGTGTTTGTTCTTCTTTCACACCTCGACGGAGCGACGATAAGATATTATTTTGGGATACACTTAGTCACGTTAGAGGTCGGTAGCGTAGGCTTCTTTTATGCAATAACCGACTACCACGAGGGCGGAGTTACAAGAAAAGTCGAGTTAATTATCACATGCATTGATACAACCAAGCCACCTAATATACAAATACACATGGTTTTCAAAAACTGACTACGGTTCTAAACCTTAGCTGTCGAACCTGCTATACAAATACACACCTTTAAAAAGCTGACAGTTCAAAAGCGTAGCTGTCGAGAAATTGATTCTAAGCTCTTCAAGTAGGTACTCATTAATCGAAACGAATACATTTCCTTTTCATTTACTGATAAATAGAAAAAGCAACCTTAGGAGTTAATATTTTCCTTATAGGCCCTCACATCTGGCCATGTGCGTTCCTTGAGTTCATCTTGCGCCCGGCAAAGTAGTACAAAGTGAATACTTTGTACTGCTCGTAACACGCCTACATAATTTTTATATTTTAAGTAATAAAATGAGAAAGAGTAATCCGTTATATAAATATTGGTAATTATATTTTGCCGCTGCAACTTTCATTTAATTTTCATCGTGGGATATTTTCTCGTGAACCTAATGTTATGAATGTTA
Organism: Euclidia mi; assembly: GCA_944739405.2. Taxonomy (NCBI): domain Eukaryota; kingdom Metazoa; phylum Arthropoda; class Insecta; order Lepidoptera; family Erebidae; genus Euclidia; species Euclidia mi. The sequence goes on from OX123188.2 coordinate 94,484,913, forward strand.
TTTTGAGGTATAGTAACAATTTATAAAATAACCTGAAGATACGCCATAACTTTCGCATACCTACTTAGATTGAGATATTATTATGCTAAGGACTATAATAAACTTGTGTAACATTAACAACATAATTATACATTTATTTATAACCGGATCATCGCCAATAAAGAAGAATAAAATTTATTTAATGTCAGACGTTTCTCCCTAATGATTAGGCGCAGTAAAATATATTGGTGGCAGATTTCTTTCGTCTTATAAGTGACGCTAGGGACGAGAAAGCTTCTTACGATTCAGGCTTAAAGCCAAATATATATGACGTCAGCAACGAAAAGCTCACCTTTACAATTTATTAAATTTATTGACAAATTGCTATATGAATGGAAGACAATATTTAAATCGGAATTTGTTAGAAAAAAATATATTTAAAACAATTTTTGTTTTATTGCCACGAATAGTACAAACTGATTAAGTTTAGTGTAAATAGTAAAATGTCAAACGTCTAAAGTATACCTAATTGTAATTGGGTTTTCTTTTAAAATACTAAAGTGCAGCGATAGTACTTCTGCAATACTGTCAAATACGCCACCATAATAGTTTTTTGACAGTATTGCAGCAAAACAGATAGTTATCACGATAAAATTAGTAAGTTAATATCTATAAAAATAAAATATAAATCTAGAGACACATAATAAAATTATCCTGTATAATTAACACACTCACCAAAAAAGGTCAACGTACTGAAAATTATCAGTATAATGGCAATATATAAAGTACTTTGGGAATAGATTAAGTTTGGGGAAATTGCCGTGATCAATCTTATAAACCAATTGGTTCTGCAAATATTTAGGGACACATTCTTATAATTTTTTACTGGTTTTACAAATACCAATCCCAAATACAAAAACTAAACTGTTTGAAAACAAGATGTATCAAATTTATTAGTAGATTATATTGTATACGCCCCCACACGTTATATTGTGGGTGTACAAATGATGACTATTTTCGACGGCTACAAATAGAAATTATATGATTTCGTATACACATAATTTGTTTAAGTATATTCGTAGATGTCAGCCAGATAGTATTAATATGTCTTACACTACCACTTACCTTCTCATATACTGGAACTTGATGACGATGAATATCAGCAATGTATTCGCAGAAAGCGAAGCAGTCAGTACCACCACATATAACACAATTATCACCACATCAGGACTATAGAACACGTCCAAATCCAACTGAGGTACCGCTCCCCACATATCAGATTCGTTCCAACCATGTTCGAAACTGGTGTTCAACTTCTTCAAAGACATTTTGCACTGCACTTCAGTTTTTATGTGAACTCGATAGATGGCGCTGTTGCTTGAACCATTTTTGGACACTGTAATGAAAGAAATGCAACGTGAATATAGACCCATAAACATATAGATAGAACGGGATAATATTGTTTATAGATATACAGATAAGGCGATCTGTAAGCGTATATTATATTAGGGAAAATGTCACATTATTAGAAAGAGAAAGAACATAACATTTAGTATAGGTACCTTTGCCGTGTGGTTGACGACATAGAATACAAGTGTCACCACCCCCTATCTTCCGGTGGGTGTCGTAAGAGGCGACTAGGGGATAACACGATGCAAATACCATCTTTGCGTAGAGACGGAAAACTCGACATCAAACCACACAATAAACTGTACTTACGTAAGCAAACCCTATACGACTGCCTCGCTGGTCTCCCGTCGGCCCCGGGTTCGATTCCTGGGTCGGGCATGTTATTGAGTTTTTCTGTCACGAAATTTTCAGTAGCAGCACGGAGTCTGGAAATGTGCCCGGTACGGCAATAGGCTCGCCCCTTATTACGTGGGACTAAAGTAAATCTGGCGAAAAGTGGGTGTAGAGATACGCCTCTGCCTACCCCTTCGGGGATAGAAGGCGTGACGGTATGTATGTATGTGTATGTATAGGTACCTGTTTTTCATTGTAATTTTATCTGATTAGCTTCTTGATTGGCTGCTAATGTGTCGTTAAAAAGAAACGAGAACATCATTATTTTTCTTTCCCTCTCTATATTAAAACTTTTTGCTTGGATCACCTACTCTATTCATATTTATGTGTATGGTCGTGAATCGATTTGTTTAATCACCGCTCCAGGTTAACTAATGTTTTGTTTATGAAATGTTCGGATAGTGTTATATAAGGTGATTGCGGAGTTACATTCCACTCATTCCACTACATTCACACAACACCATCTAGTCCCAAACTAAGCAGAAGCTTGTACTATGGGTACTAGATAATGGATAAACATACATATATACTTTTTTTTTTAAACATACATATTATACATAGAAACACCCAGACCAAGACAAACATCCATGTTCATGCACACAAATGTTTGACTTGAGCGGGAATCGAACCCGCGACCTTCGGCGTAGCAGTCGCTTACACTCCCGCGGCGCCAACCGGTCGTCAGTCGAGTTGCTATTACATTTAATATAGATTAAGAACAGTTTTTGCGTTTGGACATTCCAAAAGCATAGTACTTGCGTAGTTGAGTTAGAGCAATCATGCTGTAACCAACAAAGTTCCGTTACTGTAAAAATTCTAACCGTCCTCTTTACTATTTCAGAGTAATATTGGCTAAGAGACCAAACGATATAAAATATATTATGTCTTACCATGTCTTAAACAATTGGCCTGGCACTCTTGGCACCTCTTGTACTTACAAGTCGCAAAAGTGGTAGTGTCAAAACATCGCAACATAAGACAGTAGACCATAGTACCCACCAGCAAGAACAGACGCAATTTATACAATTAATACACGAAACAAAAAATGCAAATTATCACCGACTGCTTCCTACACAGCTTGGCAGATAGCACATATATTTAACCCGGCGAGCATGAGGCAGGGTATGTCACACCCGGGTGCAATTCTAAATATGTGTATTTTTTTAAATATACGTCTGACAACACTAGCGCACTGAATAGCTGGAGCCAGGGGACTGCGGGAGGGGATAGTGGCGTGATCGCAGATTGGCTTCGAGCGTCGGCTGGAATATTGGTAACTTGTCTCGGGTACGTTATACCCTGCCACATGCTTAACGTATTTTTTTTCGTAATGTATTTTTTCTTGTTTTATATTATTTTGTCTTTGTTTTTGATCAATTTTGTGTGTTTTTAAAATCAGGTAATGTCTCTTGGTTTTTTAGTTTACCGACTTATTATTTTATAGGTTAGGTGTTTCAGCAGCTGCGACCAAATTTACTCCAGACAACTTAGCCGCAACGCTGAATTAGAAGCAAGTCTCAATGAGCCTTATGGCAGAATTTCAACTCTAGAAGACACAATTGTGGCCTTTAACAGTACTGCTACTCACAACTTATTCTCTGAGCTCCTGGGTGACAAAATTAAGGTGCTAAAAGCTCTCAAATGTAACTGTCTCAAAAAATGTTTTAGTAGGAATAAATTTAGAAAATTGTTTAAGTTAAATAAATTAATTAAGAAACTTAAATCTGGTCCTAAGTGGTCTACCAAATTGAGTCAGTATGCACAAGATAACTGTAAATTAAATAAAGAGTGTGAGTCTCTTTTATTAAAGCTTGAAGAATCAAATGAAGAATTAGTTTCTGGTAGGTTGTTATACGAACAACACACAAGTGAGTTGCAAGCACAAATATCAAATCTACAAGCTCAACTCACTAGGACTATAATGGGACACCAGAATGAGACTCATGAGTACATATTAAAATATGATGAAATTTCAAGAGTTGGTCGAGAAAATTTAAAACAACTTATCTCATTATCCAACTCTAGTAATTACTGTTCCAGTTGCACAACTAAGTGTGCGACTACACCTGCTGAATCAATAGAATTGAATGCACATGGATGTCAGTATAATACACAAAACAAACTGCATCCAGTAAAGACTGACAATAAGAATGTAATATTTTTTTCAGACCAACTGGGCGTGGGTTTGGGTAGCTTAATTGATCATCACACTGAACGACCAGTACAGAACTTTTGTTCACCTGGAGCACAGTCTTGTACCCTAGTTGATAAGATTAAGAATGCCGACTTGAATGCACAAACTAACAGTAGTTTGTGCATTGAAGTCGGCATTCTTAAAAACTACTACTACTGTTTTTGGAGACTAATGAGCTGTCACCATATGATATGATGACAGCATCATATCATATGGTGACAGCTCATTAGTCTCCAAAAACAGTCTCATAGAATTAACAGACTTAATGATAGATCTAAGCACAAAAATAGGATGTAGCTTTATTATTTGTGCATTGCCTTATTCATATGCTCTCACAGATGACCAAAACAGGCAGATAGGCAAATTTCATTTCTTATTATACAATAGGACATGTCATAGTGACAGTATTTTATTTTTTGACACTAATATTTTTATTAGTAATTTCTTTTTAACAAAAGATACTATGTATCTTTCTTATGTACATATGCTAAACTATTAGCATTTAATTTATATACTGACAGGAGTACTACTAGAGTACTTAGGAATTTGGTAGATAATAGTTATACCAATAGTAGTATTGACACATCTATTAGTTTAAACTATTAGATGAGACAACAGATAGGCATTCATGTGTTTTAAACTTAGTTCATCAAAACATACAAGGCCTATCTGGCAAAGAATTAGGAATAGACTTATTTTTAAATAAACATAAGATTGATATCTTATGTATTACGGAACATTGGTTGCGAGGTGACCAATTAATATTTAACAATCAACATTACTCAGTTATAAGTGCATTCGTAAGAAAGAAGGCTATTCGTGGTGGCTCTCTAATTTAGCCGCTTGCTTGCTCCGCGCCGCAACCCACGCCGGCCCCTCTGCCCGGCCACTTGAAAGCGATAACGATCAAATGCCCGCGCGTTTTTATCGCCTCGGTGCGCGGGTCGGGTTCCACACAATCGGTCCTTGTGACTCAATTTGTTTTGAAAGGTTGTCAAGTGTTATATTATTTATGTTTGTTATGAAACTAACTATACAATGTTATCTTTGTTTATTTAGATTACGACTCTGGTGTCGAGTGATGCTCGTTTGAAATTGAGATAGCGCGTTTTAGAGCTCGCTTTGTATTTATAAGTTTATACCTCAAAACTTAAAGCGGTGACATATCGTTTTTAATATTTAATTACGTTACTTATATATTAGATAATGAGATAAAAATAAAAAAGTAGGTACTCTTGTTTATACATATTTATGAATTACAGGCCTCTGATTCCAAATCATTACCTGGCGCCATGCGGCGTAATTTATGTTAAATTTGATAAGGCAATATAATGCACAAATAACAGTTTTAAACATACAAATAAATAAACACTAAATAAGTAGTCTCATATTCTTTTAGAACAAAAAGAAATCATACGGATAGCATTCACCACTTCTGAGTAATATGAACATTTCTGAAACAGTTCCCATGCTCTCAGTAAAATCACTGTTGCGCGCCAAAATCTACTTAAGGTCTCGAAAAAAGTCAAATCTTATATTTCATGCTGGAATTATTATATATACGTGTTAGTTATTTACATACCTTGATAAACACAATAGATCTTAAAGAATAAAACTAAATTTAACAGAAAAAACAGCACAAATACACTCACACATTCCGCACATTCCGCACCGACTCAACACTCAATGACAACATTGACAACGAACGTTTTTTTTTTTAATTTCTCTATGGAGTCGAAACTCGACTGGGATTAGTATGAGGGGAAATTTAACGTAGAAACGAGATACATAATACAAACTAAGCCCTAGAGTGACAGAGACGAGTATATTTCACTCTTTCGACCGCGGGAGCCATGTCATATACAGTATGACACGAGCAAAGTAGACTGAGATGCGATGTTATATGCCATATAACACGGGCAATGTAGTGTTTGAATTTTGTTATATGCCATATAACACGGGCAAGCAAGCGGATATGTATGTAATAGTTTGAAATGTAAAGAACGTAAGGATATAGCTAAACTTTCTATCGAGCGCACTGCTGAGATTTCTTGTGTTGAGCTTGAACAACATATAATAGTGTGTGCGTATCGACCACCACAAAGCGACTTCACTCAGTTTGAAAGCATTATAGAGGATGTTTTAAAACACATAATTTCTAGTAGGAAGTCTATAACCGTATGTGGCGATTTTAATGTCAATTTGTTAGAAAAATCACCAATTTGTACTAGGTTAGTTAGCTTATTTAGTTCATTTAATTTAAATGTTTTGTTCTCTGAACCAACCAGAATAACCTCACATTCTTCTACATGCTTAGATAATGTTTTTTGCAATTGTCTTTATTTAAGTAAGGCTGTTTTTACTGACTTGATATCGGATCACTGCGGGCAAAAGGTTGTAATTCCAATGAATACAACCCCTAAAGTACAAGAAATTACATGTAGGCCAATGACCTCTGCTCGCCTCAAACACTTTAGTAATGATGTTGCTGCCAAGATCGCCAGCATTGACTTAACCATTGATGATCCCGATGAATTATATAAATGCTTATTCAACACTATTAATGATGAGTACAATAAATTTTTTTAACAGAAGACATTTGCAAGAAGCATTAAAGTAAATTTTTGTGATTGGGCAACAGTAGGTATTTACAAAAGTAGAGCTAGGTTGTATGATCTGTATGGTATGAAGAAATACAATTTTAGTCCTGAATTTATTCAATATGTTAGAAATTATTCAAAAGTTTTCAAGAGGACATGTGCTTTAGCCAAATCCTTATATTTAAGCAATAAAATCAAAGAATCCAAGAACAAAATTAAAACTACTTGGAACATTATTAACAATGAGACTGGGCGAGCTAAATTAGTAGATAACAATTATGAATTAAAATTTGAAAAAATGGTGAAATTATTACTAGGAAAACTGATGTTGCTCAGACTTTTAACAATTTCTTCATAAACATACCAGTGAACACAACCAGCTGTCTAGATTCATGTCCAAGCAAAGCAGAAATGTTGGTTAGGGGCAATGTGAATGAGTGTGATGTGCTTTTAATTTTAAATATATTGACACCAATGACATACTGAAAGTATTCAAGACACTTAACAATAAAAAATCTGTTGACTTATGGGGCATTTCGGTTGAACTTGTTCAACACATTATTTATAGCTTAGCTCCATATTTAGCTGCAATATTCAACAGATGCGTAGATACAGGGGTATTTCCTGATCTAATGAAACACAGTACAGTGATACCCTTATTCAAAAAGGGATCCAAGAGCGACCCTAGTAGTTTTCGGCCAATTTCTATCTTGTCTGCTATTAGTAAAATTTTTGAAAAGATTATTTTGCATCAATTAGAGAGCCACTTTTACACAAATAATTTATTTCACAGTGAGCAGTATGGCTTCACTAAGGGTCGCTCCACCGTTGATGCCGGTGTAACTTTGTTAAAGCATATTTTTAATGCTTGGGAAAACTCGAAGGATGCCATTGGTGTTTTTGTGACCTGTCGAAGGCGTTTGATTGTGTAGAACATAATACACTTTTACGTAAATTGAAACTTTATGGTATTAGAGATACCGCACTCAATCTTGTTGCCAGCTACCTTAGTGATAGAATTCAGTATGTAGATGTTAATGGGAGTAGGTCTCTAGGTTTGCCAGTGGGAATGGGCGTTCCACAGGGCTCTATTCTCGGTCCATTTCTTTTTTTAATATATATTAATGATTTGCCGTTCTTTGTTCAAAATTTATGTGATATTGTTTTGTTTGCCGACGATACGTCACTATTTTTTAAAGTTGATCGCAATTCAAGTAACTTTGATACCGTCAATAACACTCTTGCACAAGTATTAGATTGGTTTTCGACAAATAATTTGGTACTAAATTCTAGCAAAACGAAATGTGTTAAATTCTCTTTGCCTAATGTCAAAAGTGTTCCTACTAATATAATTTTAAATAAGGAAACAATTCAACTAGTCGAATCAACCGTATTCTTAGGTCTAACTTTAGATAGTAAGCTTCAGTGGGGCGCCCAAATATCCTGTCTCGCAGTGAAACTTAGTTCTGCAGCGTTTGCAGTTAGAAAAGTTAGGGAATTCACAGATATAGATACTGCTAGACTAGTTTACTTTAGTTATTTTCACAGCGTAATGTCTTACGGAATAATGTTATGGGGTACAGCTGCTGATATACAGACTATTTTTGTCATTCAAAAGAGGGCAATACGTGCAATTTATAAGTTAGGTGCTAGAGATTCTTTACGTGATAAATTTAAAGAAGTAGATATATTGACAGTTGTATCGCAATATATATATGCTAACTTAATGTACATTAAGAAAAACTTAATTCTATACCGCAAAAATAGTGATTTGCACAGTGAACACTAGGAATAAGCATAAACTGGTGGGAACTAACTACCGTCTACATAAAGTTCAAAACTCATTTGCGGGGATTGGTATACGATTTTTCAACAAATTGCCTCTTGAAATAATGAATTTACCCATGCACAAATACAAACGGACAATTAGGAACTTTCTTTTACAAAGGGGTTATTACACTATTAAGGAATTTTTAAACGATAAGACACCGTGGGGATAGGCTTAGGCTTGTTTAACTCACAATTATTTTATTCACATGTTAAGTGGAATTGCCTCGTGAACACATGATTTTTGCAGGATTTGGATATTTTTATGATTTGTTGAATGTAGTTTAACATTATTTATCCCTGATCATATCATTGTTCACTTGTCACCTTCACAAAATTCTTTCTACATTTGCATTCCTTCACGCGTTTCACTAATTTATGTTAATAATAACGATCTGGAAAATAGAGGTAATTGGCGGTCATGGTCAGTATACCAATAGATTGTTTCTTACTGCTGGTTCGTATACCGTTGTCGTCATGCTCACTAAAATGTCATTTCTTGTGGTGGCGTCGTGTGTCGGGTCATCCCTGTCCCTCTAATATGGCGAGAGGGATGATGGCTGGCACATGCGTCATACTCGTGAACGGGTGCTACTTGCGATGACTGGTCGATGACGGTCTTGCGAGCTGGTATTAGATTCTAATATTTAACTGCATCATTTCCATCATGGTTCTGATCACTTTCGCGGATTGCCTGCATTATTAGGTATATATAATGTAAGTGGATGCTCCTGTTTCACCATGTCTATTCTGAGGAGGCTAACCAAATGAACATCAAAAGTATTATGCTTGAGTATTATTATGTACAGTAAATATATACAAGTGATATAGAAGGTGTAACAGTTGCAGCACCTTACAAAATGTAAATTATGTGGATTATGCAAAACCTGGCGATTAAAAAGAGTGACCGTGAGTTTTATTGCCCGTTCTTTCTCATGGTTCTACCTATTGCTTTGCGAACGTGGCGGTAAATGTAAATGTAGAGTCTATAAGTAATTATTTTATAAATTTATTATTTTGACGTTCATAAGCGTCACATTGTGACCCAAATGAATAAACGATTTTGAATTTGAATTTGAATTTATTTGTTTTTAAGTCATTCAGATGGTACAGAGTGCATGAAAAATATTCCAGTTTTTATACGCCAGCGAATCATGAATTAGCTTGGTGAACCAACACCTGAACGTGCAAATATGACTGGACGATTTGTCAAATGTCAGGACATGGTCCGGACTGAATGCCCAAACAAGAAAGATAGAAAAACTAAGTATTCCTGCAACATTTGCGCCAAGTCTATATGTATGGAGTATGCTAAGTTCGGATGTAAAAATTGTACTGATTTTGAGAGTAGTGACTAGTAACTTATGTTTGTAAAAATAATATCACTTTTGTTTTTTCTGATGGAAGATCTTATAATCTTTATGTTTATGTTGATTTAAAATGTTAAAAACGATTTTCTTTTTATAAGTGTTGATTTTTCTAAATCTCTAAAATATTTTTCCTATAATTAGACTGTATAAGAAAACAATGAATAAGAAATAATAATGTCATAATTTAAAACTTTTGTGCATAATTTCATTATAGTGATCCTCTATACTACACTATATGATTAATACAATTATATGAAACGTAATAGGATTAGTGTTATGGTACTTTATGTTCTGGATATGTCACACTCTGCCTCATTGTTGATGTAACTTTTTTCACCTCATGCTCGACGGGTTAACCATTAAACTAAACACAGTCATTGTTCATAGAAATAACTAAGTTATTACAAATCTGGATTTCGAATCCGTTGTTGAAATTTAAAGAAGGTATAAATACAATGAGTCTAAGTATAACAAAAATAAATCTGAATGGTTGATGTGCAACCAATTATCTATAAAACGGAATAATTATGTATAAAGTAAATGTGCAGGTGGGTAATCTGTATTTACGAAGCTATCACACATACAAAGATTAACGAATGTTGATCTCCGGGCGAATGGCCGCTGAACAACGACAACACAGCCTACTAGACTCCTAATGTCTTCAATTCTACAAACAAAAAATTCTGTCAAAGCGGTGAGGTATGCGGGGCAAGGGGGGCGACAAAAATGCATTCTAATTGGCCGGTTCAAATTTGCGGAACGTCATAATTCATATCTAGTGTTGGTATTGGTCCAAATTGGTCTTATATAAGACGTATAAGTCTACTGTGTTGTCCGAAAGTGTTCGCCTTACGTGCGGCGTCTATAAGGTTGGGTTGTCGTTGCCGCTGAATGACCGAATGGCCTCCAAATAGTCTGTCTACTTTTCAATCTCGGTCATAATTTTCTTTATTTATCTGTTGGCTGGTCTTGGATTGAGTCCACGTATGGCGAAGTGGTTGGAGTCGTCGGCTTGCTGCTTAACACTACAGCTGTAGGTTTGTTCCCCGCCCCACAGGTGGTGTGATTCTTAATAGTTATTTTAAGTCTAAGTTTTGGTTGTGTTTGTTATAAATACACATTATTTCTGGATTTGGCCTAATTAGTAGAGACATTTACATAATTATATCTGATTAAATATTTGTCAACAGTTCCTTGCCATACATATTTATTTATTTTCGAGAGTTGACTTTTCGAAAGCAAAAAAGGATATTTCTCGAAACTTTACAATTTATTTGAACATACGGTAGATTTTGTTCCCGACACTAACGTCACTGACTACTTAAGTGTTAATTAGTTTGTGACCCAAATGAATAAATTACTGACTATGTAACAAAGGTTGAACCCCTTTCGGGCCCCCAACAAAATATTTAAACTATGTACTGTAGTACTGACCACAAACAACGAAGCAGTTTATTAATAAATAATCTAATTAAATGTTTGTGTGTTTTTTTGCAGGAGAGCGCTTAATATCTCAAAATCTGAACCGGTTAGTTTCATAAAAAGGGAAAAAAGAATATCAAGGTTAAAACACAACATAGAGGCAAAACAAAAACTTGTACTTCATGCGCTCTGCATAGAAGAGAAGTATATACCAAGAAAAGTTGAAGTTGAACCAAAGGAGTATTCAGTATCCGAGAAAATAAAAAGAAATGGTTATCTTGTAAAAGAGCTCAAAGTTTGTTAGAAAGATATAAATTCTGGCGAAAAGAGCAAACTTCTTAAACATGAAGATTGAAGAGGAAGGCCATCATCAGACGTTAAATATCGTAAGTAGGTCGGCAATAGGGATATCGTAATGTTGTAAGACATAACATAATGTTGAGATAGGTGACCTACACATGACGTGGTCGAGGTGACGATGCGGACTCTAACAATACACAAAAGTATTCAGTGGCTCAAAAAAGTCATATTCAACTTAGTCCACTGCTGAACATCGGTCTACCTGCGGACAGCCTACCTCCTGCCCTAAAATTTGCTATACCTATCCATTCTAATTTGATATTTTTTTCTCAATAAGGGTGACATTTACTCTACGTAAGATTGAATGCTTGAAGTTTTTGACATTTGCGTGTAAGTTTACAAACATGTGTTCAGTTTTAAACAACTTGGAACTTTAACTTAAAACTTAACTTCATTAGTAAAACAAATAAATATGCTAAAGTTATATTTTGATAACATCATATCTCTTAAGCTTTTAGCGACGAGATAGTTTAGCAATCTTTGTGTTATTGTTATACAAATTGTATTTAACGAACGTACATACAGAATTCTATTAAAGTATTAATAACTAGTTTTTCCAGCACCTTCACCCGCGTGGGGTGAGTTATCAGTACAAAGGGATTTCCATGTCAGGTATATGCCTGTAAAGTTTTTTTAAAATCTGCTGAGTAGTAATTGCGAGAAAGATTAACAATCATTCAAACATCCATCCATCCAGCCAGCCTAAGAAACTTTCTCATTTATAATAGTAAAAATAAAACAGTTATTTTGCCCCAATACCTGTACTTTAGTGCCAAAACAGTTTACTAGCATGCTCGTACGATAATGGGCGGTTAATTAGAGACACAAGTGGCGATAGAATCATAATTAAACGTTCGAACTCCTAACCTTTAATGACTGGCTCACGTAATGGGCGTTAAGATAGATGGTGATTGCATGGCATGATTTATTATAGATCATGAGCGAAATGTAGTTTAAAGTAGCTTTTACATCAATAAGGCAATGAATAATAATCATTTCCTTATTGATTTCAAAGCTGTTACACTTAGGGTAATTGAAATTAGTTTGAAGCATTTAACTCTTAAACTTCTTGCAATAAATCCAACAGGTAACTTCTATCTTAGTTTGATTTCAATATGTAACATTCTTGTTAATTCAAGAAGATAATTATCATGTAAATAGGTAAAGCTACCTAAAGTAAGGTCATACAGATATTATTTTAAATATTCTTCGTAACTTTTCAGAATCTTTAGTTTAAAGTTTTGCAGTCTATACCACCATTGTCTTGACATTCTTTGAATATTATATTTTTCTATCTATTTAACATATTTTGTATGGAGCTTGTGTCAAACAATCTCTAGTAGCCAAATCCATCGATAGATAAAATATTTAAAACGGGCGTTAAATATTATTTTAAAGCTCTGCGCTTTGCTTAGAACGTAACTACTTTAGAGAATTATGTGCTTTAACGAAATGCACGAACACTCTCAACTGAAAAAGGATAATCTGTCCTTGTTGTGTGTGCATTGCTTTTATCCCTTAAGCGCTGACCTTTTGAGGGTGAAGCTTTAAGCTTTTATATATTTTAAAACATATACACCTACGGTATGTACAGCAGTACACTTCGTATATGTTTATTTATTGTTTAGAGAAAGATAAAGCGGACGCCTCACCGTTTAGTACTACGTCGAATGTTTAGAGTTCGATCCTCGCAGGAGAAAACACTGTGTGATTCACAAATTGTTGCTTCGATTTTGAGATTTTCCTAGTGCGGGCGTTGGCTCTTAACATAGGGAAAATATAATGGTTAAAAACAAACAGAGTAGCTAAAGCAAACCTGACTCATAATGGTTGTATTATTTTGCAGGAAGGGACGATAGAAATTTTATACAGATTTGGAATCCATACCTTAAAAGGTGCTAAGACTGTGTTTAAGATAGGAAAGTAGGTACATATAAGATATGCTTAAAATGCATTAAATCAAGGCTTTATAGAAATTTTATACAGATTTGGAATCCATACCTTAAAAGGTGCTAAGACTGTGTTTAAGATAGGAAAGTAGGTACATATAAGATATGCTTAAAATGCATTAAATCAAGGCTTTACAAGCTATCTAATATGTGAAATTTTCATGTCGTCACTTTGCCTTACATGACACAAAGAGGAGCAAAACAAATTAATTTACAATGCATTTCATTATAGTAACCGTTTTAAGAAAACAATATTGAAATAGTACTTACACAAAAAGAAACACATAATCCATAATAAATGAATTTTATATTGTGTGTCTAGACTATGTCTGTCAGCAACAAATTACCGTTTGGACCAACATGCTTTCTAAAACTAGCAAGATACTGCTACTGCCAAACCCCTGAACCAATCATAAAAATATGTTTACGCTGCATAAAAATATTTGATGATCACATCAAAACGATTACGATACGTAATGAAGTCTCAGCACACGCGCCAGCTTCACCGTGGTAACGTGGCGACAGCTGCTGCGATCCAATTATAGACGATTAAGGATCCAATGTTGCCGGTTTAATCATTAATGTAAGGGCTACCTTACATTGGCCGCTCGACGTGCGGCAGGCGGACATTCAGTGTGCGCCTGGCGTTCACATGGTACTGTAGTGACCCCAATCCGCTACTATCCTGTATCATCGCAAAAGTCATTACATTGGGCCTTGTAAAATCACGCCAGTCACACGCTTTAGCTTACATCTCGCTGCATACACGCATATTGTAAATGATAACAAACACTTCAGTACTGCAGTGTGAAAGCCGAGTGCACGCCGGACACACACCGGGTTCACGGTTGAGAACCGCGCACGCCCAACCTGAGGTCGGCCTAAGATGATCGCTGTAATGTATATCTAGAGACATATGAAGCGACCATGTAGGCTGTACTTTATCAGTTGATAAATCATTGATCTTTTAGGAGGTACCGTGCAAATGCATCGGATATTTTGATTGAAAGGCCCGAGGGAAGTGTAGCGTTCAAGTCTATTATTTATTTAGGAAATTTAATAGATTGCAGTGGCTTGGAGTATATGGAGAGAACATGTAATGATTGTATAGACAACTATAGATTGCATGGTTACGCATCAGTTATAAAGTTTAGGGGGTTAGGATATATCCCAATATAGTTCGACTACGGAGTCCTCAGAGCTTACAAATTCTGCACAAACTTATTTTACGGTATCATTATCAGCCTGTCGCAATTCACTGCTGGATATATAGGCCTCTCCGATGGTACGCCACTGGGCTTGACTTTTGGCTCTTCATGTCCCTATACATTTTATGATATACGAAAGACATATTATTACAATAGTCGTATAATATCGTCCGAATACTGTATTTCAATGCGTCATAGCTTTACTATTACTTCGAATCTTAATATTTCAAGAATTCAGTGAATAGATTCTGCTGCGTAAGCGTGCTCTATTGTTGGCCGCGCTGTGAATTATATTCGCATTAAATGACGTGCCAACGTAAAGCCGTAAATTTATACTATTTATCATCCTAATGCTACTGCTACACCTGCGTTAGCGTTAGCGTTAACGGCAACGGCCAACAACGCGTTAAAAATTCGCCTTTGTAACAATTTGTAATTTAACGCGTTAAAACGTTGGCCACATCTACGTAGCGCCTAAATTAACGCGCTAATTAACGCGTTAAGACGCAGGTGTAGCAGAAGCATAAGAAAGAAAAATCAGATAAAATAAACAGTAGCAAACGCTAATGTTTAAGTCACTGGCACAAGAACAACCAATAACTAGTACATTAACACTCAAATAGTAATAAAAAGTGATTCTCTTTTTTGTAAAATGTTGAAAAACACACACACAACATTCATAATTTTTTTCATTATTAGTAATGTAGTATCGATAGCCAGACCTATCCTACAGACCTAAACCTTAACACACACAAAAATATTTTTGGATTAATGTTACATTCGAGTTTTAAAATAAGCCGAAAACGTGCTCCTAAACTTCACTACAATGTATGCAACTATCGCGGCAGGGAACGAATTATGCAAAGAAAAAGGACCTTTCAAATCCGGGACAAAATGAGATAAGTTCAACGTTAAGAAGGTTATACAACTATTTGTAACTACGGCTCGGAGTTCAAACGAGGAAATTACATTACGCTTCACTTCATATCGCATAATGTGTTAGAAATTTAGCTGATTTTCTAAATCCCTCAAGAGTTATAGAGGTATTTGGGAGGGATATTGCCTACGTTTGCTTTTCACAGTCCACTGAGTTGCTTTACAGTATCACTGTGCCTCAATCAGAGGATGGGGTCTACTTTACCACGCTGACTAGCACGATTGGTTCCATGTTGAGTTAGAGAAAAACAAATAAAAATCACACATTTTCCTTATTTGAATTTGGAATTATGTTACTTAAAAAATAAAAATTTAAACTTTCAATGATATCAAAACCAGCCAGAGACAAATAGTATAGCCAAAGAGATTTTATTACAAGTTCATACATACTAGGTTGGGTTGTCGTTGTACATACTATAATGCGAAAAGACTTTTCCCCCAACCTAACTGACTACTTAAGTGTTAATTAGTTTGTGGCCCAAATAAATAAATAACTAAATAATTATGGCCGGCCCTTTTTCGGACCCGTCACAAAACATTTAAAACTGGGTACTGGAGAACTGACCACCAACAACGAAGTAACAATTTAATTAAATGTTTGTGTATTTTATGGCAGCGAGGGGTTCAAGGCTCAAAATCTGAACCGGCTATTAAAGAGTTTCATTAAGAGCGATAAAAGAATAGCAAGGTAAACACACAACATAGAGGCAAAAAAAAACTTGTACTTCATGCGCTCTGCAAAGAAGAGAAGTAGATAACATGAGAGGTAGAAGTCGCACCAAAGGAGTATTCAGTGTGCGAGAAAAATAAAAAGAAAAGGTCATCTTGTAAAAGAGCTCAAATTTATTGCAAATCTTTAGAAAGATAGCAATTTTGCTGAAAATAACAAACTTCTTAAACATGAAGATTGAAGAGAAAGGCTATAATCAGACGTTAAATATCGTAAGTGGGTCGGCAATAGGAATATCTTAATTTTTTTAAATACTGAAGCAAAGGGAGGGTACTTCTCGGAATCTAAGAATACACGAAAGTATCCAGTAGCGCGAAAATGTCAGCATTAACTCAGGCCATAAACACCCGTCTACCTGCGGCTTTATTAACCCCTTGTATGCCGGAACGCAGATCTACGCGAGACACAATAGCTTTTTAATTGTGTCTGGTATTCCGGCATACAAGAGGTTAAACATGAAACGTAAAGTTTACTTATAATGAGATACAGAATTACTAAAATTAAACTAAAAAAATATATAGGCAGCGATAGCCTAGTGGAAATACCAACGGACTGCCATGCAAAGGGTATCGGGTTTGAATCCACGGGGCACACCAATGACTTTTCAAAGTTAAGTGTGTATTAAATTGTTAATAATCGCTTGTCTTGTGTCTGTAGAGCACGTTAAACCGTCGGTCCCGGCTGTCATGACGATCTTTGACAGTCGTTACGGGGAGTCAGTACCCTCTAATAAACTGATACTGGTCTAAACCATGGAATATCCCTATCCCTTTGGGTTGCGGAGATCAGACGGCAGTCGCTCTATGGAAAAGATGATATTCTGTCATATCTGGTTAGACCAGTAAGCTAACCTCGGGCTCCAAGGCGTGCCAGTCTTGGATGCAACCGGGATAACGCTAGGGCGATGATGACAGAGTTACTAAAATTAAAGAACATTTCTTCCTCTCAGTCTTAGACTAAGTAATACACATACATATCAAAGTTTCTTAACATACCTACCCTAAAGGTTTTATTTTGTATACGCATATATTATCACACTCTTTAATATTTTGATAGATTATTGTAAAGTCTGTTCTAATTTGATAGAATATTCGCAACAAGGCGCATATTTTATATACGTAAGATTGAATACTCGAAGTTTTTGACGTTATTTGCGTGTAAGTTTAAAAACATGTGCTCAGTTTTAAACAACTTGGAATTTAACAAGCAAAATAAACAATGATATTAAAATAGTATTCTGAGAACAACTTATCTCTTTAATTTTAGTGACGAGAAAGTTCAGCAATCTTTGCGTTATTGTTCAATATTAAGTATGTGTATTTGTCGAACGCGCTAACAGAATTCTATTAAAGTGTTAATATAGTGTTTCCAGTGGTTTCACCCGCGTGGGTCTATCATTAGTACAAAGGGTAGTCCATGTACATACATATAAGCTATATTACTGCGTAGTGATTTTTGCGTGCCGTGTGGCCGAGTGGTTGACGGCATAGAATACAAGTGTCACCATCCCCTATCTTCCCGTGGGTGTCGTAAGAGGCGACTAAGGGATAACACGATGCAAATACCATCTTTGCGTAGAGACGGAAAACTCGACATCAAACCCTATACGACTGCCTCGTTGGTCTCGCAGCATAAATGTGCGCGTGGGATCGGGAGGTCCCGAGTTCGATTCCTGGGTCGGACAGTGTTATTGGGTTTTTCTGTCACGAAATTCTCAGTAGCAGCATGGAGTCTGGAAATGTGCCCGGTACGGCAATAGGCTCGCCCCTTATTACGTGGGACTAAAGTATATCTGGCGAAAAGTGGGTGAAGAAATACACCTCTGCCTACCCCTTCGGGGATAAAAGGCGTGACGTTATGTATGTATGTATGATTTCTGCGTGCGAGAAAGAAAGAAAGATTTCTTTATTGCCACAGGTGAGACAACTTACAGTTATTATAGTTGACAAGCATTCATAAATCAATCCATACGGCTTGCCTTACAAACTTTCTCATTTATAATAGTAAAAGTAAATATATACAAGTAACATAGAAGGTATAACAGTTGCAGCACCTTACAAAAGTTTATTGTTAAAAAGTGTATTATTAAAAACCTGGCGATGAAAAAGAGTGACCGTGAGTTTTATTGCCCGTTCTTTCTCATGGTTCTACGCCCTTGCTTTGCGAACGTGGCAGTAAATGTAAATGTAGAAGCATACAGTAATAATGTTAAAATTTGATGTTCATAAGTGTCACTTTGTGATCTAAATGAATAAAGGATTTTGAGTTTGAGTAAAACAATACCTGTAGTTTAGTGCCAAAACAGTTTACTAACATGCTCGTACGATAATGGGAGATTTATTAGTGACACAAGTGGCAATAGAATCATAATTCAACTATCTAACTTCTGACCTATAATGACTGGCTCGCGTAATAGGTGTTAAGATAGATGGCTGGGATGGGAGATTGATGGGATATTATAAATCATGGGCTAAATGTAGTTTAAAGTTTATTCATTGCCTTATTGATATAAAAGCTATTACACGTACCTAATTGAAATTATTCTTACAGTAGCCTCGCATTCATTTGCTAATATATTGTATATTAGGCAAAATATAGGTTTATTTTTTACAAAAAGTGACATACATAACATAAATACTCGAAACAGGCATAAGTTATATGCTCTTATCATCGCTTACATAAAGTTAATAATTCTTTTGTAGGGCTAGGTATTCGTATACACAATAAAATACCAATTAGTCTTCTAGAATTACCATTTAGTAGGTACGTTTAAAAGTAAAATAAAAGACTGCCTTATTAGGAAAGGTTATTATACCATTAATTATTATTTCAGTGATAAGGATAGATGGTCACTTACACTAGCCAACTCTTGATCTTTGTACTTATTCAGAATTTATATAGATACCTTGCATCTCATTTTTTTTAATACAATATCTAGTTCATTTAAATAACTATTCATGTATTATTAGGTCACTTACTACATTTACATTTGCATTGTTGTTCCACTAATTTTATAAAAAATTTGCTGTAAGATGAAGAATAACTTGTGATTATGGGCTGTAAACTAACGTTTTTGTAATTTTGTGTATTCATATACCGTCACTTCTGTAACATACATTTCCACCATAGTTCTGAACATGGTTACAAGTTGTCTGCCACAGATTTGAGAAATACTACTTCTCTAATCTGAGTTGTCTACATTATAAGACGTAAGTGGATGCTCCTGTTACACAATATTCACATTGGAAGGCTAATTAAATCACTTAATTTAGTAACTGCATTAATTTCTAAAATATTATGTCTGTAACTAATTACTATTTACAAGTAATTAAGTACAATGTGAAACAGTTGCAGCTCCTTACAAATATATAAATATGTACCATAATATTGGCGATTTAAAAGAGTTGCCACGAGTTTTATTGCCCGTTCTTTCTCGTGGTTCTACCTATTGCTTTGCGAACGAGGCAGTAAATGTAAATTTAGAATTATTAAGTAATTTAATTTTAAAATTGACGTTCATAAGCGTCACCTTGTGACCTAGATGAATAAATGATTAAAAAAAAAATAATGTGAGCATTTAACTCTTAACCTTTTTGGAATAAATTTAACAGGTAACTTCCATCTTAGTTTAATTTCAATATATAATATTCCTGTTAACCCAAGAAGATAATTATTATGTTAATAGGTTACTACCTAAAGTAAGGTCATAGGTACAGATATTATTTTAAATATTCATCGTAACTTTTCAGAATCTTTAGTTAAAAGTTTTGCTGTATACCTACACATATACATACCACCTTTGTCTTGACACTCTTTGAATCTAATATTTTACTTTAATTTCTGCAGAAAAATCTATACATTCCGACTTCGAGTAACTCGAGACAAATTACAAATGAAAGCGTTTAGAACGAAGTAACAAAAATATGTTTAAAGACCAATAGCCCGTTTTTAATATTCTATCTATTTAACATATTTTGTATGGAGCTTGTGTCAAACAATCTCTAGTAGGCAAATCCATCGATAGATAAATATTTAAAGGTTTAAAGCTCTGCGCTTTGCTCTGAACGTAACTACTTTTTAGAATATGTTTTTTTGACGAAATGCACGACCACTCTCAACCGAAAAAGGATAATCTGTCCATGTTGTGTGTGCAGTGTGTGCATCGCTTTTATCCTTCAAGCGAACTTTTGACGGTGATGCCTTAAGCTTTTATATATTTTAAATCATATACACTTACTGTATGCATGGCAGTACACTTCGTATATGTTTATTTATTGTTTAGAGAAGGATAAAAGGGCCGCCTCGCCGTTTAATACTACGTCGAATGTTTGGAGTTCGATCCCCGCACGACAAAACACTGTGTGATTCACAAATTGTTGCTTCGAGTTTGAGATTTTCCTAGTGAGGGCGTTGGCTCTTAAAATAGGGAAAAATATTATGGTTAAAAACAAACAGAGTAGCTAAAGCAAACCTGGCCTGAAGGGACGATAGAAATCTTATACAGATTTAAAATCCGTACCTTAAAAGGTGCTAAGACTGTGTTTTAGATAGGAAAGTAGGTACATATAAGATATGCTTAAAATGCATTAAAACAAGTTTTTATAAACTGTCCAACATGTGAAATTTTCATGTCGTCACTTTGCCTTACATGACACAAAGAGGAGTAAATCAAATTGATTTACGATGCATTTCATTATAGTAATCGTTTTAAGAAAACAATATTGAAATAGAGTAACGGTAAACGGTTGTACCTACTCACGTATTATCTTTGGTCGGAGTAGCCCGACTAGTTTCGGACCATACGGAGGTCCTTAGTTATGAGCATTGAAATAGTACTTACACAAAAAGAAACACATAATCCATAATAAATGACTTTTATATTGTGTGCCCAGACTATGTCTGTCAGCAACAAATTACCGTTTGGACCAACATGCTTTCTAAAACTAGCAAGATACTGCTACTGCCAAACCCCTGAACCAATCATAAAAATATGTTTACGCTGCATAAAAATATTTGATGATCACATCAAAACGATTACGATACGTAATGAAGTCTCAGCACACGCGCCAGCTTCACCGTGGTAACGTGGCGACAGCTGCTGCGATCCAATTATAGACGATTAAGGATCCAATGTTGCCGGTTTAATCATTAATGTAAGGGCTACCTTACATTGGCCGCTCGACGTGCGGCAGGCGGACATTCAGTGTGCGCCTGGCGTTCACATGGTACTGTAGTGACCCCAATCCGCTACTATCCTGTATCATCGCAAAAATAATTACATTGGGCCTTGTAAAATCACGCCAGTCACACGCTTTAGCTTACATCTCGCTGCATACACGCATATTGTAAATGATAACAAACACTTCAGTACTGCAGTGTGAAGCCGAGTGCAAGCCGGGCACACACCGGGTTCACGCTTGAGAATCGCGCACGCCCAACCTGAGGTCGGCCTAAGATAATCCTTGTAATGTATATCTAGAGACATATGAAGCGACCATGTAGGCTGTACTTTATCAGTTGATAAATCATTGATCTTTTAGGAGGTACCGTGCAAATGCATCGGATATTTTGATTGAAAGGCCCGAGGGAAGTGTAGCGTTCAAGTCTATTATTTATTTAGGAAATTTAATAGATTGCAGTGGCTTGGAGTATATGGAGAGAACATGTAATGATTGTATAGACAACTATAGATTGCATGGTTACGCATCAGTTATAAAGTTTAGGGGGTTAGGATATATCCCAATATAGTTCGACTACGGAGGCCTCAGAGCTTACAAATTCTGCACAAACTTATTTTACGGTATCATTATCAGCCTGTCGCAATTCACTGCTGGATATATAGGCCTTTCCGATGGTACGCCACTGGGCTTGACTTTTGGCTCTTCATGTCCCTATACATTTTATGATATACGAAAGACATATTATTACAATAGTCGTATAATATCGTCCGAATACTGTGATTCAATGCGTCATAGCTTTTCTATTACTTCGAATCTTAATATTTCAAGAATTCACTGAATAGATTCTGCTGCGTAAGCGTGCTCTATTGTTGGCCGCGCAGTGAATTATATTCGCATTAAATGACGTGCTAACGTAAATCCGTGATATTTATACCATTTATCATACTAAGAAGGAAAAAAAGTCAGATAAAATAAACAGTAGCAAACGTTAATGTTTAAGTCACTGGCACAAGAACAACAAGGAACTAGTACATTGAAACTCAAATAGTAATAAAAAGTGTTTCTCTTTTTTGTATAATGTTGAAAAACACAAACAACATACATAAAACTTTTCATTATTAGGTAGTAATGTAGTATCGATAAACAGACCTATCCTACAGAGCTCAAACTTAACATCCACAAAAATATTTTTGGATTAATGTTACATTCGATTTTAAAATAAGCCGAAAATGTGCCCCTAAGCTTCACTACAATGTATGTAAATATCGCGGCAAGAAACAAAATATTTGCAAAGAAATAGGTCCTCTCAAATCCGGGACAAAATGACACAAGTTCAACGTTAAAAAGGTTATAGGTACAACTATTTGCAGCTGTGACTCGGAGTTAAAATGACGATATCACAATTTTGGTTCACTTCATGAAGAATAACGTATTAGAAATTTAGCTGATTTTCTATATTTTCCTTCAAAAGGTAAGGAGGTTGCCAATATTTTTGAGGGATATTGGCTACGTCTACTTTCACAGGCGACTGAGTTGCTTCAGAGTATCACTGTGCGGCAAACGAAGGGTTTGGTCTACTATACCACAACCACACTGACTAGCACGGTTGGTTTCATGTTGAGTTGCCCGTCACTTCACAAAGATATTATTCGCTTCGTCCCACTGAATCTTTCATGCTTAAAACAATGGAGCCGAGATGCTGGCTGGTTACCGCAAAAGTTATTTAAAAGACCAATGTAATATTTTATACTCAGATACATACTTATATTTGCAAATGATTAAAGAATGACATTTGCAAATGAGCAAAAGTTACAAATGCATAGTAAATTCCATTATTTATGTAAAGCTTTTATAGGATACTAGCCAGCACAACGCACGGGTGAAAATTATTCTGAAAACATTCGAATATATACGTACATATTTGCTGCCAATATTTTTCACGTACAATTAATTTTTGCTAGTTTATTATTCTCAAAGGGTCAAAGTGAATATTTAAAGGAAAATACGATGCGGCTCTTCAAAGCCAGCCAGATATTTTCGGCAAAAATGAAAACGTCACAGTAATATTAATGCTAGCCAACCAAATCGCCGACAACTTTTTTATGTAGACCCTGTACTTTGCTCGGGTTTTTGCTATCTTTGTAACAACTTTTATTAAAATGTGTTTTGCAGTTATAAAGTTATTATGGTGACGTATATTACGACTAGTGCAGCTTAGCAAGAGAGCGATCAATCAAACGTGTCGTCCAGTATTTAAGATAGGGTTTGTTAGTAGGCAACTCGCACTTACATTTAGACCGTGCATATATGTTGACATTATAATACAGGTAAAAAAGGAAAACTTATTTATTCCATTTAAGTAGGTACAAAACATAAAATAAAACTAAAACATAAACTTACAGACCTACCTACCATAAACACCTTGTAATTGCTCGTATTTTCTTCGGAAGGTTCCTTTTCATTCTACATATAAGAGTAAAAAACATAAATAAAATTAAAACAATTTCAATATGTTTTAGTAAAATGATTTCCTAATTAACAGCTCCAATAAAAATCTCGTCGTTTAAAAAATAGTAAAACTGGCCTTATGTAATAGTGAGTAAGCAATACAAGTCACCCTGCAAATTAATTCTTAAAAATTTCACTCAATATTTTGTAGATGCCGCCGTCGCGTTATCACATCATCATCCCAACTGCGTTCAGACTCAACACATTCGATTACATACATATATGAGAAAACTAATATACATAATATATGTTCGATTGGAAACCTTAGTCTAGACTCACAATTTTCTATGTACCGAGATATTTATTTCAATATGTACCGAGACTCACGCCTAGAATGACAATGCCTACAAGTGCCTACGAGAAAATTGTCTTAAAAAAATTATTAAGGTAATATAATATTTGAGTTAAACCATACATTTAATTATATCATTTTCTTTATCAAGACGCAAGACGTCTCAAGAAATCTTTTATTATGTAAGAAAATGTATTCATGGAGAATACGCCCATGGAGCAATTTAACAAAATAGGTCACTTATTATATATGGATGTACAAAAATTTGTCATAACCGATGATATGAACAAAATAGCGAATAATTAAAATAATTTTAAAACATTTAAACATTCTATAACTTGAAAATCTCTGAAACTTTTAAGTTTGATATGATTACATTGTTGAAAACACGATAATACTTCATCATCATCAGCCTTTAACAGTCCACTCCTGGACTATGCCTCTCCTTTGAAAGGAGGAATTGGCCTACTATACCACGCTGGCCAAACGGGTTGGTTTGTATCAAGTTTTCCTTCTCCTTAAGTGCTGTCCTCTGCATAATATGCTCCCTCTGTCGGCTCTTACGACAACCATGGGATGATATGGGGTGGTGACATTCCGTATTCTTAATCCGTCACCACACGGACACAATACTTTAGGTTTGGCGAATTTAGCTGGGAAACCTTTTGTGTAATTGTGCTGTAAATTGTGTACGATCAGGTCGGGTGACTTTAAATTTGACTGCACGGTTGGCGTAGTGGTTTAAGCGGTCGCCTCGCCGCTTGACACTGTGCCGAGTGTTGTGGGTTCGATTCCCACACGAGACAACACTTTGTGTGATTTATAAATTGTTGTTTCGAGTCTGGGTGTTAATTGTGTTCGTTAGTTGTATGTTTGTAAAGTCGGCGACACAGGATTTAGTCCTACTGCGGGAGTTGTCTTTAAATAAAAAATGCCAGAGAAAAAATTAAGAAGCTTATTTTATTATTTATTTAACCTAAGCAGATGTTTTGAGATATTTATAATCATTAATATTTACAAAATTCCTCCGTTACTGAACTTCTGAAAGACAACACAACAAAAATTTACTGGGCGTAAGAAAATGAAAATTTTGTTGCCTTGTTTGTTCATTGGGGAGCGTAGATTGCACTAATTAGGGATATCCCAAAATTTCCATGTGATTAGAAAGTAAAGGTTTCTTTTTGAATTGCGGTCGGTTATTCTCTAGTATTTTTATATTACTCAAAATATGTGTAAACGCCAGAATATTTATTTATTAGTTTAAGGATTGTCTACATTACATACACTAATACAGACAAATATAAAAAGACCAACAAACATTTCTAGTGCTGTAACACTTACAGACAACCACAAGATTCAGTGATTAACAAATAATGACAATATTAATTAAAAAAACATTGTGCAATTAGTTATATAAATACAAGAACAATATAATATAAACGTAGAAAACGTTTTTGATTTCTTCTTGACATTCAAAGTTACCCGGGCTGTTATACCGCTGAATTCAATATTCGATATTTTTTTTAGATTTTAGATACATATTTTACATAAGCTCCATACAAAATATGTCAAACGTGTATCTTGAATCTCCAAATCCATGGATACTCGTACATCGATACGTGATCCATGGATATGGACCTAGATCGAACATTGAACCCGGCTGATAAACAGAATAGCATTTTTTTTATTTAAAGACAACTCCCGCACTAGGACTAAATCCTGTGTCGCGGACTTTACAAACATACAACTAACGAACACAATTAACACCCAGACTCGAAACAACAATTTATGAATCACACAAAGTGTTGTCTCGTGTGGGAATCGAACCCACAACACTCAGCGCAGTGTCAAGCGGCGAGGCGACCGCTTAAACCACTAAGCCGTACACAATTTACAGCACAATTACACAAATGATTTCCCAGCAAAATTCGCCGAACCTGAAGTATTGTGTCCGTGTGGTGACGGATTAAGAATACGGAATGTCACCACCCCATATCATCCCATGGTTGTCGTAAGAGCCAACAGAGGGAGCATATTATGCAGAGAACAGCACTGTAGGAAGAGGAAAACTTGATATAAACCCTAAACCAACCCGTTTGACCAGCGTGGTATAGTAGGCCAATTCCTCCTTTCAAAGGAGAGGCATAGTCCAGCAGTGGACTGTTAAAGGCTGATGATGATGAAGTATTATCGTGTTTTCAACAATGTAATCCTATCTAACTTAAAAGTTTCAGAGATTTTCAAGGGTTAGAATGTTTACATGTTTTAAAATTATTTCAATTATTCGCTATTTTGTTCATATCATCGGTTATGACAAAATGGAATTTACAATCGGACAGAATTTTCAATTTGCGGTCAGGGGGAAACGTCCAAGTTTTGGGTAATGTTTCCATATACATATTTCCTATGGGCCCTTGGCATTGTATTGTCCGTCAAGAGGATCTTTAGAAAATTTATGGAAAAAGGTTCCCATCGACGCGAACAACTCAAATGCGAAATTTTAGTGCATAAACTTGAGCCAGGTGAATTTTATCACTCATACGTTGAAGTTATAGCATTTTGCAACCTTTCCCAGACGTTCCTATAAAACGTTATGTCTTCAAATGGACAAATAAATTTCTCCTATAAACTGTGACATCTAGAACGTACATAACATACTTACACGGTATGAAAAATACCAGGTAACCTTAATATTGAACAAACAAACTTTTAGTAATTTTGTTAGTATTTTCGCACGAACCTAAATTCAATATTTATGAAGTAACATTAGTGCTATACTCGTGATATTATAGCGAGTGGTAAATGTAACAACAAGTATAAGTATATTACAATGCTGTTAGTAACGCCATATATTTTTGGGTACAGAATTACGCATGTACTATAAATATAAATACGATAGTTGGCTTCTTTCAGGTCGTAAAAGAGCGATGTTACGATAAAATTTTTGATTTACGAGTCGATATTTCAAAACGGTTGGATCAGGCTTATTGTCTGCGACATATAAATTGTGAAGAAGCAGGTAGTTAGGACCTTCACCTTCATAAATAGTACAATCAAACAATTATGAAGCTACCTAAGGTTGACCGCACTCAAGAGAAAGGTACAGACTTAATGTAGGTTTGCCTACACTTACCGACGATTTAGAAAACCTTCCAAATGTATTTCTGTGGGATTTTGAATTATTTGTGTGTGTTTATTTTGTACAATTCTCTCAGCTTTCTTAGTTTACCTATCGATTTTTGCGATCATCAGACATTGTAAATATGCTTTACTTATTATTTGTCTTTCCACGTAATGCCATGTGTACAGTGGTCATATTTGCAAACATAGGCTGACTTCACACATCGGTATCAGCCAATCGTCTTCTTCGTGTCAATGAATTCTTTGAACTATATGACACCCGTATAATACTCGGCCAATGCTTAGTTGCGATATTAATGCAATCAGTTATTTATTTGCACAAAATGTGTTTCAGTACAAAATTCTATTTAAAGTTATTTCTCATGTATATAATGTAAATTATAAAATACAATTACATTAAATAAAGGTACAGGAATAATAATAACATTTTTATTTCACTCAATGTCGCAAATAACAAAATAAACGCATATTGCGGTAAATCTTTAATGAAGTACGACATATACTTGAAAACTATAATTTCATTTAATGTTACACACCTGCGATTACCCGTAACCTATACAAGCTTCAACAAGGTAATGCTGGTTTTCAAGCATTAGTGGTGCATCCCAAACAAACTGTTAGACTACCTATTATATATTTTTCAAGTGAGTTGGGTATATCCCCTAAGGACCGAGCCTACTCCCTAAAACCACCGCGGTGCCCTCAACATATCGATTGACAATCGTCCCACAAACTGATACCTACATTACGACATAGTACACCTGTAGAAACCGCTGCTATTTGATATTTCGTAATCTGTTTTCACCCAGTTAACTTGAAATAATCTTTTTGGTAATCTCATAATCCTGGCCTAAACTCCATTCCAGGGTAGTGGCCACGATCTTTAGGTTTAGTGAGGTGAATAACGACCGAGATTTACTGAATTAATTCGCTTTAATATTTTTCGGTGAAATGACTTATAATAACAATAATGAGTATAGAAAATGAAAATTTGTTGTACTTTGTTTTCAATAAATAATTCAAGCGATTAACAATAACTTTTCGGAGAGGTTAGCAATTAAAGTTAATGATAAAAAGGGTTAAAAACGTTTAGAAAATTATTGTCATTTTTGTACTTACTTATAAAAGTGATTAAGGAGATACAAATAACAAACACCACACTCGGCAATATTTAAACTATATATATATATATATATATATTTGAAATAAAATTGGATAATAAATTAATATGTTATCTGAAAGTTCCACAACACATCTACACGACCTTGAATAGAGGAATACTAGTAAAATAGCCAACTCTATAGTTAATTTTTCAACGTTTATAGTCTCGAAAATTGTATATTTTTGAGGCTATACTTAAAAGTTGAAAAATTATAAAAATGACAAAAGAACTTTTCAACATTTTCAAAGCTTCATCATTGAAACAAATTTGTCGTTACCAGTTGCAGAGAGCATTTTAAATTTCACTCTTTATCAACC
The DNA here is from genome assembly GCA_944739405.2 of Euclidia mi. Classification (NCBI taxonomy): domain Eukaryota; kingdom Metazoa; phylum Arthropoda; class Insecta; order Lepidoptera; family Erebidae; genus Euclidia; species Euclidia mi. Next base: position 94,513,891 of record OX123188.2, read on the forward strand.
TAACATCACGTGGGTGTATCAGCAAAATTTGATGCTAAAATAAACAACCAGTTCAATCTAGCGCCTGTTTATTAAAAAAGTTACTATATGCGTTGGCAGCGGGTGTGTGTATGCCTGCAATAAATAAACACTAAACTCATGTACTCATGTCAACTGGTAAGTTATGTTATGATGTTATTTTACGAGTTTTGTTGTCCTTGAGTGCACAATTTTTGTCCTCTTTATTATTTACCCACAGGCCAGGTTTGAGGACTTAGTATTGTGCTATAAAAAATTTGGGTGTGTCATATTGAAGAAGTTTGTGACACTGAAGTGACGTAAAAATGTGGCCAGTAATTTTATCATGTGTTCTGAAGAGGATGTAGCGTATACCATAATATATAAGTATGACGTGTTTGTTGCCTCAGCTTAGTGGATTTTGACAGATATTATATTAGTTAGCAAGTAGTTGTTTCACTTGTCTTAGCTGTCATATATAAAACTTATTAAAAAGTTTCGGTCGCAATACTTTTCGAGCCACTTTGTGCTCTAAACTTTCTCGAATGTTCGAGAACTAAACTCAGATCTGACGATCTTGACTGAGTGACCCGTAATAATAATAGTATAATAAGTGTTTATTACTGGTACGCCACAAGTCGTGGGGTCGATTTCAACCCAATATAAATCTAATTGTGTGTGATGAGCACGATTATTTGTTATGCTTCTGGTAGTTATGAAAATATAAATGGTGTATATAGGTACTAACCTATTTAAGAATAATGGAGCATAATATTTTTATCAGTTACCTGGTTAATTATCGCTTGCCGCATCCCTCAGAGAGCACGTTACCAGAGCCTTCGGTCCCGGCTGTCATGAAGATCTTTGACGTCGTTACAGAGAGTCTGTACCCCACTTTTCTGGGTTAGTCTAGGCTAAATTAGTAACTGTTGCAGTTGCAACCCAGGGGGGTTGCAACTGCGGTACCTCTAAGAGGATGATAATGTCATAATACCGACTCTGCCTACTTTGCGATTAGATGGCAATGTGAATGATTCCAGAAAAAATATAAATATTAAGTTTAAATTATATATATTTTTAGTTACGCGCGGGATTTCCAATAAAAATGTTAATATGCTAACAATGTATGTCAAAAGTATCTAGTTGTCTTAGGTACCCATAGGACAGGCTTGCCTAGTGTGGGGCCACAGGGTATTGCTCTGACATTGTATTTATTTTTGGCAATAAACAATTTTTTTTATTTTTATATACAACATAACTGTTTGCCGGATGCGCCGAAGCCACGATCACCAACCCATCCTGATAACAAGTATTTAGTTAGGATGCTTCTATTTTTAACAGAACCGACACAGCTAATATGTTTACAATAACTTCACCATTAAAACATCTGGTACGAGATGAAAGTAAAAATGCTTCAGTAATAAAACTATAATACATCATAGATCAGCGCAAATGTGCTCTTATTGGCAGATATTAATTTATTAGTTAGATATATATCTCGTTGTATAGCTATTCAGTTGTAACAACAATATACACGCTCGGTTTGTAATAATAAACGATCATAAATCAAAGTGTGGTATCAATGGTGATTGTGGTTTTACACGGAAAGAGATAAACACTTTTGTTCTGCCGTTATATTTACAGATTTTTGGAACGCATGGATGCAAGAAGAAATACGCAAGAAAAGTATCGAGTAAGAATGAATGGAGATGTCGGTAGAGGACGCTCAAGAAGGACTTATATCGATCAAACTAGTGACGTACTGCGAAAGGGCCAAATCAAAAATACCCATTACCGACAAACATTCATAACGAGATTAATAATATAATTAATTATTTGAACCGAAGCATTGGCAATCCATAGTCTGTCCCCACCCCAATGAAAGATAGGCGTGATGCTTAGATAGTCTAACAATAACTATGCTCTCTGATTGAAAAGATGTCGATATAGCAATGTACAAGTGTGACCGTACCTTATTGACACTCTATTTTTAAAGGCGAGAAAATGATACAACCGTTTAACCGGCTTAAACGGAGCAAGCGATAATAAACAATTCAATACACACATAACTCCGAAAAGTCAGTTTAGCGTGGCGAACCCGATATTTGGCAAAACTGCATGGCAGTCTGTTGGTATCTCCACTAGGCTATCGCTGCCTAACCCAATTACAATCATTCACGTCATGATAATATTATAATCGTTTGAGATGGGATTTGCTACTTACGATAACTTATACGAAAAAAACGTCTCTCGCTACTCGCGTGTGTTCTTATTGAAATAATAGCTCAGACAGCGTAGTTACTGTTCGATATAAGTTCCAAGACTCAATTGGTGTTCAGTGAAAATTTTATACAAGCAAAAAGAAACGGAGCTTACCAGCCTCATCGCCCTCAATTCGACCAGATAAATTTCTGTTTGAAAAATACGTCACGTCTACACAAGCAAGACATGGCGAGGATAGGCTATGCGAGGATAATTTGAACTGCAGAATTTCTATCCACACCACGGTTTTCTTTGGTATAAATAGTGCGATTTCTATGGATGATACGAGCATTGAATTATTTGATACTTTAACATTGTATTTTATTACTGAACTAGCTTTCGCCGGTGGCTTGGCCGCCCGCACATTTTGTGGATTCGTGATGAGTTATATACCTAAACCTTTCTCATTAATCACTGCGTCCATTGATTAAAACCGCATGAAAATCCGTTCAGTGCTTCCCGACGCGACGGCGGCCTTTGTTTTATGATATGTTAGGCAATATTGAGAATCCATTGAAGACTAAAACAAGGGCCTTTTATCGATACAAACATAGGTCTCTGTTTTCACCCTGGATAATGCCAATAGAGCAATTATTTCTTTTCAAAAATATTAGTCTATTGGCGTGTCTCTATGTTTTTGAAACGTTAATTTTGTACTTTTAATAGAGTTTTTCAATTATCTCGGCCTGTTTTATGTTTGGTCTTAGTACTTTGTATAGCGCTTCTTTATATTACATGAACAATCCAGTGCCATCTCGCTGTTAATCGCTGGTTCCAACAAGATTGTATTTGAGGTTTGGAAATGTCAATGTGATTCAATTTATGCACATGAATTGAACAGGTGAACAACCGCATAACAACATGATTCTTATTCTTTCTGGTGTTATTTAGCTCATTTTGTCAGAAGTCACATTTTGACTGCTCATTTGATGTGCGAAAAATTTACAAATAATGTGTAAAAAGAAATTACAAATGATTAATTCCACTTCTTGAATAGCGATGGCATACGCAAAAGTTTTATAGTGGAATGCGTTAAGTCAAATCAAGTTAATGTTTTCACAATGTTGTGCTACAGGCGTGAATGATATAACGTTGCACGCCACGCTGGAGGTATAAAATGGGAACAGATATTGTTCATCTTCAATCTTCAATCTAACAGGCGGCGATCGCCTAGTGAAGATACCAACAGACTGTCATGCAGAGGGTATCGGGTTCGAATCCACGGCGCACACCAATAACTTTTCGGAGTTATGTGCGTATTGAAATGTTAATTATCGCTTGTCCCGTGCCTCGGAGAGCACGTTAAGCCGTCGGTTCCGGTTGTCATGAAGATCCTTTAAAATCGTAACAGGGCGTCAGTATATTCTAAAAATAAATGACACTAGTCTTAACCATGAAATATCGCTATCCCTTCGGGTTGCGGAGGTCAGACAGGCAGTCGCTCCGTGGAAAAGCTAATATTCAACCAAATCCGGTTAGACTAGTAAGCGGACCCCAGGTTGAAACTGGGATAACGCTTAGAGAATGATTTATTTATTTATTTTATTATATTTGGAAAACAAACAGTTTACTAGTCTTATAATACAACAACAGTATAAATCTTGATACCATTTACATGTTTTCACATAAACATAACTAATAATGATGATGATTGTATACCTTCAGTCTCACGTACACAGGATAAGAATAGATAAGTGAATGCAATATGGAGAAATGTTAAAGTCAGACTAAATTTTGCCCATTTGTGTATTGCTGTGCTATATATCTTTAAAATGCACGGATTTATAAACAAACCTTCAAGCCCCATTCTACTCCTTTAGGGACGAAACACTAAACAATTCCTCATTAGTGGGTACCGAGTGTCGTGAACTAAAAGTCAATAATCAAATGTCATGTTTTCTTTCTTGAGATCTATTGCAAGTCATAAATTTTATATACAGGGTGTAAAAAGACCCTTAACGAAAACTGAAATCCCACGTTGTACCAATCACTACGAACAATTTTTACTTCGGCACCATAACTGGGAAAGTACTGGTTAAGGAGATATGCTCAAAGTTAGTATGGATTTTTACTAATTACGTACAAAATCGATGCATTTACCCCGCCAATATGTTTTTTAGATGCCTTATGACCCCATGGATAAGTAGGTATTTAAAGCATTGCACGCGCGCCCTTTTAATTGCGGTTTAAAAAATGAGAAAACTTAAAAAAAATCGTTTCCCAGTATTATTTTTGGTTAGTATGACTTGGCATGATGTCCACAATGAGTAGACTTTGGCTTGGTGATGGGTCTTGTGACACCCTGTATAGTAAGTGTTGTTTGCCCACTGCTTCTTTAACGATCTAGAGATACTACTAAATTACTTAAAGAAGCAGTCTGCCTTCTACATAAAGAGATTGATAGATACACAAAATTTAAAACGGTATGCCATTAAAAGAGATGACAAAGACGTATGAGTCTCATATGACAATTGGTTTGTTTTAGTTTACATTATAGTACCGAGCCCAATGCCATTACAGGGAACACTTACGGGCTCCGTGGCTAATGAATTTCCAAAACCACAAAAATATTTTGCTTTTAGAATAAACTGGTCGGTTCGCCCAGAGTACAACTATCCTCTCACTGAATATTGAAACAATACAGTACTTAGGCGACGATAGCCCAGTGGTGTACGTAACGGACTGCCGAGACGATGGTCTCGGGTTCGATCCCCAGTTACCCCGGGCACACATCTATGACTTTTCGAAGTTATGTGTGTATTAAAATAAAAATATTAATTATCGCGCGCTTAAAAATGTGCCCGGTAGATGGCAATAGGCTCGCCCCCTATTACATTGGGACCGAAACATATCTGGCGAAGTGTGGGTGTGTAATACACCTCTGCCTACCCCTTCGGGGATAAAAGGCGTGAAGATATGTTATGTTATGTTTACTTAGTATTCTGATGGTTGGAGTTTCATCCGTAGAGTAAAGTTTATGTACAGAAATTAAGTGTATAAACAGAGTCCACTCCTTGACCTCCATAATACAAGTATTCTACTTAGTTTGAAGGTCAAGAGAGAAACATTGACTACCTATCTGTATTTTTGTGGCAATAAAGTTGTTTTTTATGTTACTTTGTACCGGCACCATCACGGCATGGCTGCATCTCAGCTCTGTCTCGAATTTTGCCCCGGCGATATCCGTGCTGAGAGCATGCCGTTGGCTTTTGATGTTGACGTTATGAAGTATATTTAACGACATACGATTTAACGGTCAAATTTAAATGACAAGTTGATCGCGGGGTTGGAGGTGTGCCGTTGCGGTACTTGCATAGTGTGACATGACCTTACAAGCTTCGCAGGCTCAAGCATCTTTTGACCCCTTGTTCAAATTTGGACTGCCATTGTTTAAGTTGTGTATAAAATATATTTTGTCCTTAATATTTTTTGCCGCTTTTCATGGCAAACGCCTGGAGGCTGATTAAAATAAATTATCACTCAAAGCCATGTCGATCTACGATATTTAATGGTTATGACTTAGAAATGGATCGACGTGTCTATCCTTGGTGATATTGATATAAATAAATATGTAAATCAGCAAAATGAAACAAGGTTATATAGCGGGTCTCACTCGCGATAAATAATATATACCTCGGTATTTGCCTCAGCCACGGTAATAATATTTTGTAACTCCATACAAACGCACGAAACTCGAGTTATACCTACGCGCCTCGAGCAGAGTACCCATTTAGACTGAGCGAAGAGTACCCACAGCCGCGGTCGCTCGTGCCGCAGCTCGCACCGTGTCGCAGTGACGAACAGACGGTGATGATTTTTGTACCAGTGTTTTGATATTCAAATAATTATTATGGCGAAGACGAATAGATTATATTGTGCTGTTTTTGGTTGTTTAAATTCTTCGATAACTCACCCAACTATAAAAAACTCTGTAAGGTAAGGCTATTAAATTTATACAATGTTTTTTTTTTACAAATTACGATGGTTGCTGCTAGTTCTAGTATTATACTACTAACTTATTTTAAATGAAAACTACGCTTTTCACACCTACCGTCTGACACGGTAATTTACTTAAGCGTGATAAAGTCGTTATTTGATTAGCTTAATCTATTATTATGTTTATTATTTTTAAAACATATTGCGGTTATAACGTATACCTACTAGCAGGACACTTTTACCTGCATTATGGACAATGTATTATTTCATTGTAGTTTATGATTAGTAATACCTACAGGGTAATTTTGAAAATGGAAGCCAATGGAAATCTGCTTATAACATAACCAATAGGTAATTTCTTAGGGTACTTACTGAACTAAGTACATCATTTTCCGCTTAATTTTAAAGCACCCCGAGCTATAGGTTTTTGGAAATACATATTGAATTAAACGTAATATCGTTATGAAATTATAATGATAAGGTAGATGGTATGTAGTGTTATCGAACAAGTTGGCAATAAAAAAATTGTGATGAATAGAAGTAGCACATATGCAATTAGATGGTTGACGTTAAGTAACGTTCAAAGCGGTTGGACAACGGATAGGCGATCAAATAACTGTTATTTCAAGTTGCTCTGTGCTAATAGTAATAGGGACGTTAATTTACGAAATGAGAAAGTTATAATTTTATTATACTCGTCAGTTGTTAAGGACGTAGGTACTTCCATTTTGGCTCAGAAGGTAGGTGTTGAAATAAAAATTTAAGATTTTGCAGTCGCCGAAGGTTACCTTCGGCGACTCATCATTCTCCTGGCGTTATCCCAGTTTTAAATCTGGGGTCCGCTTTCTAGTCTAACCGGATACATACATACATACATATCGTCACGCCTTTTATCCCCGAAGGGGTAGGCAGAGGTGTATTTCTACACCCACTTTTCACCAGATATACTTTAGTCCCACGTAATAAGGGGCGAGCCTATTGCCGTACCGGGCACATTCCCAGACTCCGTGCTGCTACTGAGAATTTCGTGACAGAAAAACCCAATAACACTGCCCGACACAGGAATCGAACCCGGGACCTCCCGATCCCACGCGCACATTTTTGCCGCGAGACCAACGAGGCAGTCGTATAGGGTTTGATGTCGAGTTTTCCGTCTCTACGCAAAGATGGTATTTGCATCGTGTTATCCCTTAGTCGCCTCTTACGACACCCACGGGAAGATAGGGGGTGGTGACACTTGTATTCTATGACGTCAACCATACGGCATATCTAACCGGATTTGGCTGAATATTAGCTTTTCCACAGAGCGACTGCCTGTCTGATCTCCGCAACCCAAAGGGATAGTGATATGCCATGGTTACGACTAGTGTCAGTTTACTGAGAAGGTACTGACGCCCTATAACGACTGTCAAAGATCTTCATGACAACCGGAACCGACGGCTTAACGTGCTCTCCGAGGCACGGGACGAGCGATAACTATTAACAATTCAATTTCAATACGCACATAACTCCGAAAAGTCATTGGTGCGCGCTGTGGATTCGAACCCGATACCCTCTGCATGGCAGTCTGTTGGTATCTCCACTAGGCTATCGCTGCCTATTCGGCGACTGCAGTTTACTAAGTATTTCATTCATTCGATTTTCATTTGTTTGAATAAAAATATAAGTAATATGAACAATCACAAAACCAGAAAAAAACATCAAGTAGGTAGATATAATTAAAATACTTGAGGTGGGCAGCACTACCGCTGGTTTGCGTACGGCGCGTCTGTAGGTATATAACTCGCGAAGACGGCCGAGTTACAATACTGTTAGATTATATTACCGTGCCTCAGCCGTGGTCGCGGCGGGACCGGTGAGCTCAGCGTCGTCCTTGTATTGTGTGGGTTTTGGCACCTACTTTCACTTGATTTTTATTTTTGTTTTTAACCGCACTGTCGTCGGTACCTCGACAAACTACACTAATGAGGTCTACACACTGTTGCGCTGTATCATTGCGGCGCAAATTGGCTATTAGTGTGGTATAGTATGCGGTATCTCAGTCAAATACCAAAGTCAGGGGGTGCTTATGTCTATTGGTCTGTCCGACCAATAGACAGGGCTTCGGGTACGCGCTCCTGGCTCTCCGAGCTACTGTTGTCACTACCCTATATCCTTCCAGTGACTACTGTACCCCAGCCTACATACCTCTTCTTCCTCATCATTCATCCCATCCATTTATTGACCCCGTTTCTTCTATGCCTCCTCCGTTATGACGATGACATTCCCAAGGAGGGTTGGCTTCAGGCAGGTGGCCGGCTAGTAAAATACATGCCAAAACCTATTTTGCAGTATGGCCACATATGTTAATGAGTTCGATAGGGTTAGGGCGTTCCCCGCAAGCGACGCGCAGGGGCAGCACCCGGCACCGGCAAGAAGTATGCAAGGGTTGCTGCACTACTCCAGGCGAGTGCAACGTACGAAACGAGTCTGTGACGTTAGGGTGAGGTATGCAAGTTTGAATGTAGGTACGATGACTGGAAGGGCTAGAGAGTTAGCAGATGTTTTGAAAAGAAGACAAATAAATGTGGCATGTCTGCACGATGGAAAGGTACGAAAGCTAGGGAGATCGGAGAAGGATACAAGTTTTAATATTGTGGAAGTGATGGGAAAAGAAATGGTGTGGGAATTGTGTTAGACGAAAATCTGAAAGATAGTGTGCCTTGTGTAAATAGAATTAATGACAGATTGATTGCCGTGAAAGTGATATTGTAAGATATTATTCTGAATGTGATAAATGTGTATGCCCTTCGCCCCTCAGGTAAGATGTGATGATTGTGAGAAAGAGAAGTTTTGGATGAATTTCGAAAGTATGATGACGGATATACCGGAAAATGAAGAGATAATTGTGAGAAGAGATTTTAATGGCCATGTGGGAAGAACAAGTGGAGAGTATGGAAGAGTACATGGAGGTTGGGGTTTCGGCAGCCGAAATAGCGAGAGAGAAGATATTCTCTAAGCTGCTGCCGCTTTTGATCTAGTAGTGGCTTACACATGGTTCCAAAAAAAAAAGAGCAACACCTGATTATCTACAACATAGGCCACCATATGACTCAGATTGACTATTTTCTGCTGAGGCGTAAACGTATCAACTGGGTCAAAGACTGTAAGGTGGTACCGGGAGAAGACTTAGTCTCACAGCACAAACTCCTAGTGGTCGAATTAAAAATTCGGCTGAGCCCGAAATGAACCAAGGAGCAACTATCCCCAAAAGTAAAATGGCATATGTTAGAGAAGAATGAATGTCCAGTAGAGTTCAGAGATAGAGTGCTAGATAAAATGATTGAGATTGGCGATATGTAGGATTGCAGCGTGAATGAGTGTTGGGAGGAGATGAGTAAATGTATGAAGTGCGTGGATGTTTTAGGAGAATCGAAAAATTCCTGATTGAAGATAATGATTGGAGCAAAATGCTTGAGAACAAGGCGAAGAATATTGGACTAGTGTATGAAATAAGTAAGGATGAAGTAAGACGGGCTGTGAGTGGAATGAAGATTGGGAAAGCATTAGGACCAGATGGAATACCAGTAGAAGCATGGAAGGCGCTAGGTGCGGAAGGATGGGTGTGGCTGACTTTATTCTTCAATAAGTTGTTGCGAGAGGAGACAATACTCAAGGAATGGTGCAGTAGTTACCTAGTGCCCATTTTTAAAAATAAAGGAGATGTCCAAGAATGCAACAATCATCAGGGAATAAAGTTAATGCCTCATAGTATGAAAGTATGGGAGAGAGTAATTGAGCGACGTTTGCGACTAGAGAGTGAGATTTCACGTAACCAATTCGGTTTTATGCCTGGTCGAGGTACGGTGGACGCCATTTTTGTACTTCGCCAAATTTGTGAAAATACAGGTAGGCGCATAAAAATTTGCATATTATTATGGTATTCGTTGACTTCAAAAAGGTATATGACCGGGTACAGCGTGAAGTCTTGTGGTGGGCCCTCAAGAAGAAAGGAGTGCCTGAAAAGTACCTGAAGTTGAACCAAGCTATGTATGCTGAATGCTACACGCAAGTCCGGTCCGCAGCTGGAATCACAGCCAGATTCGATGTGGCTGTAGGCTTGTGCCAAGGGTCGGCCCTTAGTCCTTTCCTCTTCTTGTTGATTATGGATGCCATATCATCGGACATACAGGAAGAGGCACTCTGTTGTATGCTATTTGCCCACGACATCGTACTGGTAGCAGGAAGTGGACAGGAGGTGCAGAGCAAGCTGGAGGAGTGGCGGCAGAGACTGCAGAACGTAGGTATTAGGATAAGCAGAACCAAAACGGAATACATGTTCTGTGGATTTGGCGGCCTCTCTAGTTCAAGCCCGGTTACACTCGGCGGTATACACCTACCAGTATGCGCTGACTTTCGCTACCTCGGTTCACTCCTGCAACACGATGGCGAAATTGATCGGGATATTATATTAGTGATGAATATGAAGGTAGAGGGATGGAAAGGGAGAGGGAGGCCAAGAAAAAGATGGATGGACTGTGTGAGGAGGGATATTAAAGAGAAAGGGGTAAATGATCAGATGACGGGCAACAGAAAAGAATGGAAGCGAAGGACGTACTGCGTCGACCCCAAATAGATTGGGACCAGGGCAAGAAGATGATGAGTATGCGCTACCTCGTTCGTATGGTAATACGAAAGTTGACAGATGTTTCGGCCAAATTTTAACATAGAGGTACATAATGATATAGACTCCACTCAAAAATAAATAAATACAATAATAAATGTATAGGAACTTTTTTTTCATATTTCACAGGAATATAGTAACATCTGTCATGAAACATATCGAGAATTAAATGTCGAACACAGTAAATAATTTGTACGTTTTGACAGCCATGTGGCAGATAGGTTTTTGGTTTATTACGCAACGAAGAGTGGACGGTGTTACGGCCGGTTTCAATATTCGATCTATATATGGATTTTGAGATTCGAGATTCGTGTTTGACATATTTGGTATGCCGCTTATATCAAAAACGAATCTAAAATCCCAAAAAATGGATAGATCGAATATTGAATTCAGCAGTTAATTAATCATCATCATCAGCCTTTAACAGTCCACTGCTGGACTAGGCCTCTCCTTTGAAAGGAGGAATTGGCCTACTATACCACGCTGGCCAAACGGGTTGGTATAGGGTTTGTATCAAGTTTTCCTTCTCTTACAGTGGTGTTCTCTGCATAATGTGCTCCCTCTGTCGGCTCTTACGTTACCCATGGGATGATATGGGGTGGTGACATTCAGTATTCTTAATCCGTCACCACACGGACATAATTAATACGGTCTATCAAATAAAATAATTCAAATTTGGGTTGTTATAATAAAACATTTATTTGTAAAGATTACCAACATTATTATTAGATTAAGGCTTTCTCATTCTCCAGAAAAAGCGCGACAGAAAAATGTTTCTTTCTGGACAATGACATTATTTTAACCGATAGTCTTACTCCAATCAAATTGAACAATTTATGTAAATTATAATTATACCAAAATTAGAAAGGTTGTAACGACCCAAATTTATTAGATACACCTAATTAATAATTATGATAGGCGAATGTGAAGACTCTGCCAAATCTAATTTTATATTTCATAAAAAGCTCTAGTTAATTTGTTATAGTAATTTTTCCCATTACTGGCCAAAACCAATCCCATTACAAGATTACTATCGGGGCTATTAATAAGTATATTTGATGGATAGACTAGCTGTCTAGTAAACTTAGAAAGATGCTATATATCACCTAGTACTAATGTGTAAACTGTTATATCATATAGGTATTCTTAGCTATCATATATGTAATTTGGTCAAACTCAAACTCAAAATCATTTATTCATTTAGGCCACAAAGTGACACTTATGAACGTCAAAAATTAAAAATAATTACTAGATGATTCTACATTTACATTGATTATTTTACATTTACATTTGGTGTCTATAACATGATAGAACAATTTCATATTGTTGATTAAATCAGGCGTTTCTAAGCAGAACTCCATTGTATACTTATGGAACAAAAGCGGAAACTTTATCATTTTTCATTATAAGGGTTTGATATTGTCAACCAATTCTATTGCAATAGTTGGAGTGGTCAATCCGAGAGGGCGTGGTGGGTCCCCCTTTTCTTCCATTAGAACAATTTCAGTATTTATTTTGGTCAAAAAGAGTTGTTTTATTTGTCTGTTCCGTCAACAGAGTCGTTACAGCCCGGAATAGACTACCAGAACATGTCTCTCAATGAGTTTCAAGAACGAATATATAAATCGGCTATATCCAAGCTATTTAAAACACACCAACAGCGTATTACCACCCTCTCCTTTCCTATCCCGAACGACACGTGCTGGGTTGAGGTGCCACTCTTACACGGTAGAACAGATACCGTCACGCACCAAACGGTTCGACGCCTCTTATCTCTGCCGTACCATTAAGATGTGGAACTCTTTACCAGCCCACGTGTTTCCCTCAACTTATGATCCTGGATCCTTTAAGCGGGGCGTGAAAAAGCTTTTCTCAAGGCCGTAAAGGTGAGGGCCATCATGCCATAATACCATGCTGGCTGCTGGGATGATGGCCATCACTATGGGACTTCACTGACTGCTTAACATTAGGCAGCATGGAGTCAATTTGTTCGGCAGAAAAAAAAATATTATCTAGTATGTCTAAGCACATAATAATAAGATTAAAACTCGCAAAGAATGTCTGCGCATTGAATCCATGTCTCCGTGTGTTGGACACCAAAACTCTAAATCCATGTTTTTAATTTTGTGTAAATACCTTACCAAAGTTGCCACAATACGTCTGATGTAACACTCTAAAGTTTGAAGTATTGAAGGGTATCAAACCAGATAAAATATAAGTTTTAATGTTATAACTGTGTTGGCTGACACTGGCCTTCAAAGTGATAAGCAGATGGCATTCGCTAAAATGTAAGTATTGATTAAGCGGATTAATTTTATAAGTTTGTTCACTCCATCAACTACTGAGTTGCAGAATTACTGGCACTGGCCAGTGACACGTTCTTATCAACATCAAAGTGTTAAGGCAATTGGCTCGTCCCCTATTACGTGGGATTTAAAATTCATAAAGCAAAATGTGGGTGTAATATCACACCTCTGCCTATCCCTTGGAGGATACGGACGAAACGCTTTAAAAAAATTGTAATGTCACTATGAGAACAGGAAAGACTAAAACAAACTATGCACTTACTTAGTACATTCTCATGTACTGTTTAGGAACTTTAAGTTACGAAGTACGTTTTTGTTCATATTTCGTTTCTCGGTTTTAAGACAACGACCGTCTCTGGGTAAGTTCAAAGTTAATTAATTCCAAGATTATAGTAGAAAGTTTAGTTAAATTAGTCGATAAATTATGAGCTTTTAACGCTCTAAGGTTTGCCATTGTTATGCGACGCGTATTGCATGTTTTTACCCGACTACGGCGAAGCCAAAAGGAAGGGTAATGTTTTTCGTAGCCTATGTATGTATGTACCACCGTAGCGCCTCAACTACTGAACCGATTTTAATAAATAGGGTGTCAATAGATTAGTAATAATAGCCCGGGTGACATAGGCTATGTAAATTTCATCAACATTTCTATTACGGGATTAATACCTCGGATTCCAACCTCTAAAAAAATTTAACTGAGATAATCAAGACGTGTTTGGTATCAAAAGAACATAATTATACACAAGAACATATATTATACTATTGTAGTCAAAATATAAGTTTAAAACGCCGTTGTACTTAAAATTAGCGCGGTTTAGACGCTTTGCGTTATCTACCTATATTTCTTTCTTTGAATATGGCAATGTAAATATTGTACGGTTAGTTTACATGCCCCATCGGGATACGGAAAATGACTGAATAAAAAAATTCGTTTAAAAACTATAACCCTACTACATAGAAAAGGGGTCTAAAAAAGATGAAACAAGAAAATAGTACATTCAGATATAAATCCAGAAACGTATAAGTACAGAATTGCCCAAGCTACAGTCCTGCTCGCACCTATGGTAGGTATACCTAATGTGGGTGACAGGAACACTTACCAGCATTAAACAAACATGGCAGGTAAGTACATGGACACTAGTATACAATAGGTACGACTACGGCTCTAGCTTGAGCAATTCTATGCTTATACTTTTCTGTATTGACCCATGTCTGAAAGTTCTATTTTCTTGTTTCATCCTGTGTAGACCCCTTTTTTACGTAGTTAGGTTATAGTTTTTAAACTTATTTTTTTATTATGATGCTGCTAGCAACACAAGTTTTATATGAAGAAATGCCAATAATACGCATGCAACTGCTTTTAATATAAATAACCACCGTTTTATTTACTTCTAGATCAATAAGCAACGCTAGCTTTTGAAACCACTGGGTTGGACACGGTGCAAGCAAATGTCATTCGCATCATCGTGTCAACCTAAAGACGTCCACTGCTGTTCTCCACACAGACCGATCTTGAGCCGCTCGCATCCAACCGCTTCCCACAATCTTAACCAGATTGTTGGTCCACCTTGTGGTCGGCCTACCCCTGCTGCGTCGTCCGGTACGTGGTAGCCACTCCAGAACCCGCCTGCCCCAACGGTCATCGGTTCTTCGAGCTATGTGGCCACCCCATTACCACTTAAGCCTGGCTCTATGTCGGTGTCGGAGAGCTATGTCGGTGACTTTGGTTCTCATTCGCAAATATGTATCATATAATATATGCATGTGATAAATATAAACAAAAAAAATAATTGGATAAAACATTTTTGCTCTTAGTTACTACAAATAATCTTTAATAAATTAGCTTTTTTTACCCGAGTGCGCGACGCAAAGGAGGGTAATGTGTTTATCAGTCTATGTATGTATGTATGTATGTTTGTTTCTATGTGGCATTCTAGAGACCAAACGCGTAAGCCGATTTTGATGATTCTTACGTCAATCGATTCGTCTTAACCTTGCGAGTGTCACTAAAGACATGACAGTAATCAAAATTCACCACAGCGACAACCAAACGCCATATTGTCAAAATGAAAAAAAAAAAAAGTCGATGAACTATGTCAAGTGGGGTGTCGTTGATTAGGTATTTTAAAAACATCTTTAGGTTCCTTTTATAATTTTTCCTTTTCAATAATAGTTTAGGATATATAACGATTTAAAATTGTTTAACAAAAATAAAATTCTCGCTAATTTTCTTACTTATTGATTTAAGTTTTAATTTCAAGTATAAACTATATACTAACACTTGATTGCGAAATTTACCATCTTATAACGAAGTCAATGAATCGTAACTAAAAAGTATAAAATTAAAAAAAAATATAGAAAAACAAAAAACCCGACTGCATAAAAACTAATTTTAAAAAATACGAACTGATAATACTACTGGGCTCATAGTAATAGATCAATGACTGGGCTTGTTTCTTTCTTTTTAGTTTTTATTTAAGTTAATTTTTTCACGTATTTTTAAAAATTAGTTTTTATGCAGTCGGGTTTTTGTTTTTCTATAAATTATTTTTATTACAAATAATTCTTAGCGAATTAAACACAACCAAAGCCTCATTGTGCGTTAAATAAGTAAATAAAATGTATCTATCCAAAAAATATAACTTATTCCTTTTTATCAAAAACCAGTCGGCCCTGAACGGAACTTTATTACAGCCTCAGTTGAATGTTCACAATAATAAAGTATCTGAATATTTACGGAACGGTCGAGCCGTAAGTAAAACTTGGACAAAATACTTGAGAGTTATTTCCTGTCGCTTGAACTTCTCAATTAAATTAAGTGAACACTTCTGTTCGATTTTTCATGCATGCATTGTTTATTTAAGTGGTTTAAAATAAAGTGTCCTTATATTTTTATAGTACCGAACGTATTTCTTATTGCCTCGTGCTACTAGCTTTCGATCAAAACCTTTATAAATATTTAACGCTCAACCCTTTGGGAAAACACGCGTGATTTTATTTATGAATGTGTGACAAATAATAGTTATTTCGTATTTCAGAAATGGTGTCGACATACTCAAGTACGTTGTCGTTACGAAATCAAATTACGTTGTTTATTTTTATTTTAAAACTACCTTATTCACAATACTCAGTACAAGATACAACATAGGCATATCATCCTTTACTGAATGAATAATTTATAATATGATCATCATCTTTCCTTGTATGATACTAAAAATTTTACCAGTAAAATCAAAACCACCTTTTATTTTCCGCAGAGCTGTATATTTAAATAATTACAAATCTTAAGACAACTTACTGAATAAACTTCCAAAATTACAATATGTTTTGTCGCTTTCATCATTATTATACCAGTGCTGGGAGTTTCCTTATATTTTGTATATGATTAACAACTCCGAATTTCTCCTCAAATCGTTACAAAGGGAAGCTTAACCTATTCGTTTGTAAATTGATGAAGTATCGACTGAGTTGATATACGAATCATATTATTTGTTATCATAATAAAAATAATTACTTTATAAAAATACTAGAGGATGCCCGCAGCTACGCCCGCATATTTTTCTCGATCTCGTGGGAATTTCAGCAAATCCCTTCTTAGTGCACTCCTACGTTCCCCAAGAAACATGCGCCAAATTTCAGCTTCTTGCGCTCAGTAGTTCCGGCTATACGTTGTCTGTCAGTCAGTCAGTAACGCAAAAGTTTTATATAAGCAGATGTGTTGGTAAGGTAACGCTCTTGTTATTAGAACATTGTTATGACACAGTGGTTTATGTTATCATTTCTCTACAGTCAATGCAATCAGTGCCCTGAGTTCGATTCCGTCATGAGACCACACTTTGACAATAGGATTGCCCATGGTAAATAAAAACAACGGATACAAATTATGAAATAATAATTTAAAATCTAGAATGATTATAACACAAATTATACCGTACTGTATAATTCTACGTACGTACCGTATAAACGGTGTGAATATGACAGAATATGCGATTAATTTCTCATTTGGTGGTTATGGTATCTAAGTGCTAATAATATACCTACCTATATTGATGCATAATTATATTAATATTTTAATAACCGAGTAAGCTTTATGACTTCAGTATAGTTTAAACGCGGGCGGGTTCCATTCATTTATGAACACAATAAATCAAAGTGCATTAAAGCTAGCATTTAAAATATTATTATAAATCTTACAAGGAAAAAATTGATGGAAGGAGAGTACGGGGTAGACCCAGAAGGACTTACATTGACCAAGTGAAGGAAAAATTTACGTCGTATCAAGCGGTCAAAGCGCTGGCTGAAGATAGGACTACAGGGAAGAAGCTCCACCGACAAGATTTAAGCTCCTAAATTGAAACGTATAAATAAAAATTTTGTCTTCTTTCTCCACAGTAGTAGTACAGAAATTGGACCGAAAATACCAATTTCTAATAATTTTTTCGTCACATGAAAGCTTCATGTGACGAAAATATTAAAACATTATGCATAGGTAAGGTAGCACGTTTCTATACAAAATTAGATATGTACATTTATTATTGCACGAAGCCATTGCTACATCTTACTAATCGTTACGTCAACAGCTATTGACGCTGAGCAAGATCCATCAATCTGCGCATGTATCTAAATCTCGTGGTTTTTATCGCGAAATTATAAGAATTACATACCTCGTAACTAACATGATAATCTGTATCATGATCATTTAATCTGTATCATTATCCCAGTTGCATCCAAAATGTATGCCTTACAGCCAGGAGTCCGCTTTCTAGACTGACTAGATTTGGCAGAATAAGTATAACATATTCCATATAGCATTTGTCGTTTGTCTGCCGCAACTCACAGATAAAGCTATACTAAAAAAATCTAAGATTTAGGCCAACTCAAGCTAATACTAAATACTTCTAGGGTAGGCTTCGTGACGACCATTTAACAGTCATTTATTGAGAGAGATCACTTAATTTATTTGTTTACTATGTAAAGACGAACGACATACCTAACGCAAAGAAATTATACTTGCGTGTAGTCAAGAACATTTCAAAAGTTCAAACAACAAACTTAGAAAAATTAATACTCAACAATATATACTTATTTGTACAGACTGTACTTACATGCAAATACCATCTTCGCGTAGAGACGGAAAACTCGACATCAAACCCTATACGACTGCGTCGTTAGTCTCGCGGCATAAATGTGCGCGTGGGATCGGGAGGTCCCGGGTTCGATTCCTGGGTCGGGCAGTGTTATTGGGTTTTTCTGTCACGAAATTCTCAGTAGCAGCACGGAGTCTGGCAATGTGCCCGGTACGGCAATAGGCTCGCCCCTTATTACGTGGGACTAAAGTATATCTGGCGAAAAGTGGGTGTAGAAATACACCTCTGCCTACCTCTTCGGGGTTATAGGCGTGAGACTATGTATGTATTTACATCCAACAAATTAAATGTAACTGACCGTCTGATGTTTAGTGATTGGACAACTGAAGGTATTCATAAAAGCCGGATTAGGTTATATGAACTGTATGATGAAAAAACTTATAATAATAGTCAGAACTTTATTAATTATGTGAGAAAATATTCTAAAATATTTAGACAAGCTTGTAGTACAGCAAAATCTATTTATTTGAGAAATAAAATAAAATTATCAGAAAACACTATAAAGGCTACCTGGAATATCATCAACAATGAAACTGGCAGAGCCAAAGCACGCAGCCGTGACTTCTTATTAAATATCAATAATATGAGCGTTGCAGAGGACCTGGAAGTAGCGACAGAATTTGAGAAGTTTTTTAATATACCTTTAATAACGACAGGGTCGCTCGGCTCATCTTCCATGTCTGCTGAAATGCTTCTTAGGGACTGCGTGCCAGAATGTGGTGCAGCCTTTGAATTTACCGTTGTGACTACTAAAGATGTTATTTATGAATTTAAAACTATAAATATGAAAAAGACAATGGATTTGTGGGGATTGTCAGTGAAGACTGTTTCATCTATTATTACCATAATAGCTCCACATCTTGCAACAGTGTTCAATGGTTGCGTCGCTTCTGGAATATTTCCTGATTTAATGAAATATAGTAAAGTTATACCTTTATTTAAATCTGGTGACACATCAGACCCTTCTAATTTTCGACCTATTTCTGTATTGCCAACGCTTTGTAAAATTTTTGAAAAATTAATACTTAGTCAATTGCTTAGTTATTTTAACAAACATAATCTTATTCACAAGAAAAAGTTCGGATTTACGAGGGGTCGTTCAACTACTGACACAGGAGTAGAGTTACTCAAAAGTATATTTACAGCTCGGGAGAAGTCGCAAGATGCTTTAGGATTTTTTTGCGACTTGTCCAAAGCCTTTGATTGTGTACATCATGATACTCTGGTCAGGAAATTATATCATTACGGCATTAGGAACAAAGCTCTTAATCTCCTGGTTTCTTATTTGGGCAACAGAATCCAGAAGGTTCAGATTAATGATAAGACATCGCCAGGTTCTGACTTAAAAATGGGCGTCCCGCAGTGTTCAATACTCGGATCATTTCTATTTTTGATCTATATCGACGATTTACCCTATTACGTAAAGAACAATCATAAGATTGTGTTGTTCGCGGATGACACCTCTTTAATTTTTAATATTAAAAGACAACAGAGTAATTTTGACGAAGTAAACAACGCACTCTCTAAAGTTGTTAATTGGTTTAATGTAAATAATTTATATATATGTTTTGATAAGAAAACTAAACTCTTAAAATTCTCCATGCCCAATGTTAGACAGATGGAAACCAATGTACAACTGAAGGAAACCAGAATTGAGCCCCTCGGGACATCCTTATTTCTAGGTAATATGCTTGATTCCAAACTTCAATGGGGTCCGCATATAGAAAGACTTTCGGGCAAACTTAGTTCTGCAGCTTATGTGGTTAAGAGAATTAGACGCCTCACAGATATAGAAACAGCTAGAATGGTCTATTTCAGCTACTTTCATAGTATTATGTCATATGGGATTCTTCTCTGGGGGAATGCTGCAGACCTTATCATAATATTCGTTCTGCAGAAAAGAGCAATAAGGGGTATTTACAACCTCGGTCCTCGTGTTTCTCTAAGAGAAAAGTTCAGTGAGATAGACATTCTAACTGTTGCTTCGCAATATATAAACGAGAATCTGTTATATGTCCACAAGAACATTGACACATTTAGTAAAAAAAGTGATCTACACACTGTTAATACTAGACCATAAGAATAATCTTATAGTTCATAGCACCCGCCTCCACAAAATAAGTAGCTGTTTTATGGGGCAGTGTATACGCTTTTATAACAAGCTCCCTCTTAATATAAGAAATTTATCTATAAATAAATTCAAAATTATTGTTAAAACTACACTGTGTTTAAAAGCATATTATAAAATTACTGATTATATAATCGATTTTAAACTTTCGCGATTTGTATACATCATACAATATTATTTAGCGGGTCTTAGTCGCGATAATTTATTTATTTCAAGGCATAAATACCTCTGTTATTCTCCTACGTTTCTACCGGCTTGCAACGGTTGTGGTCGCGGAGGGACTGATGTCAGCTCAGCGCAGTCCTTGTGAAGCGCGGGTTTCGGCAGCTACCCTCACTTGTTTTGTATTTTTTATATTTTTTGTTCTATCCGCACTGTCGGTACTTCGACACACTACACTTATGACGTCTACACACTGATGAGTTGTGTTACTGCGGCGTTGTTTGCATTTGTTGATAACTGGGTTCCAAGTGGTCAAAGGTCTGTATCCGTCCTCCCGGTTGAAATTTCTATGTTTTTTGATATTAACCGCTTCACGTACTATCCTGGAGTAATAGTGGCGATCGGTGGATAAGACTCGTGGTTGATGTAATTCTATCCAGTGGTTTGGTCCAGATTCCAGCAAATGCTCAGCTATGGCAGATTTATTAATTTGTCGATTTTTGACAGCTGTGATATGTTCTTTGACCCTTTCAGCGATCGTTCGTTTGGTCTGTCTGATATAGGAACTACCACAACTGCAATCGACCTTGTAGACGCCTGGTGTTTGTAGAGGAATTACGTCCTTTGGGGTACGCAGATTGTGTGCTACCTTGGAGAGGGGACTATATACAGTCTTGATGGAGTATTTCTGTAGTACTGTTCCATCTTTGTCCGTCACTCCCTTGATATAAGGCATGTAAGCCGGCACTCTGCTTACTTCAGGTTTGCGGTCCTTCCTCTTCCGACGGGGTATCTCCCTTTTGTTATCCGTTGCGCCTTAGTACCTCCTGAACATGTGACAATTCACTGTTTAAGTGTTCAGGGTCACAGAGGTCATAGGCTCTGTTCACTAACGAGGTCGCTACGGATTCCAAATGTCGCGGGTGATGATGCGAGCAGGCGTTGAGATACCTGTCGGTGTGTGTCGGTTTTCTGTATACAGTGTGTCCAAGTGTACCATTAGCTCTCACCGTCACTTTGACGTCGAGAAAGGGTAGCGATCCGTCTACCTCCATTTCAAATGTAAACCGGATGTTCGGATGTATGGAGTTCAATTTGTCTGCGAATCGTTCTATGTCTTGCTTGTTGCCCTTCATGATGCAGAATACATCGTCGACATACCTCTTCCATACATTTACATTTGAAACCTGCATGTCTATGGATTCTTCGAAATGTTTCATCCAGATATTGGCCATCACCGGTGCTACTGGGCTACCCATTGCCACTCCGTCGATCTGAAGGTAATGTTGTCCACGATATATGAAGTAGTTACCCTCTAAGCAATTCTTCAATAGAACGGCGTATTCGTTAGACAGACCGCTATCCCTTAATTTTCTCTCAACGACCTCAAGGCAATCCTGAACTGGAACATTGGTGAATAGTGACTCCACGTCAAAACTAACCATCACTTCGTCTGGTTCCTTTGTCACACTCTTGATGATGTCGATAAAATGGCGAGAGTCCTTCACGAAAGATGCCGTCTTACCTACTAACGGTTGCAGTACCTTGCTGATGTGTTTCGCCAAACCATATGTCGGTGAATTTATTTGACTCACTATCGGCCGCAATGGTACATTTGTCTTGTGGACTTTAGGCAAACCGTAAAATTTGGGCGGCTGCACAATTTGGGAGTTGTGTAGACGTTCAAAGTCATCTTCCGCGAACACGTTTCTATGGTCCTTTATCAAAGCTCGAATGCGTTTCGTTACTCTAGCTGTCGGGTTATAAGACACAGGTTTATATATTAGTGTGTCACTTAACAAATTCCGTATTTTGCTGTCATAGTCACAAGAATTCATCACCACAGTGGCGTTCCCCTTGTCGGCCTTTAGCACTAAAATATTCGTGTTATCACGCAGCGTTCTTAATGCCTGTCGCTCTTCTGCTGAGACATTGGGTTTCGGCGGCTTAAACTAACGTAAAATAACGGCAACATCCTGTCTAAGTGTATCCGCATCGTTAGAAGGTAACTTGTTGCGCGTTATAACCTCCTCGATGCTGCTTATGACATTCTCGTACGGAATTCGTTTAGGTGACTACTGACATCAGTCCCTCCGCGACCACAACCGTTACAAGCCGGTAGAAACGTAGGAGAATAACAGAGGTATTTATGCCTTGAAATAAATAAATTCTCGCGACTAAGACCCGCTAAATAATATTGTATGACTGATTATATAGGCGATAAAAATGCTTGTGATTGAGCAGCTCTAATTCAACACAAAAATTTAAATGATGTATAAACTGAACAATTTTTATTTGACTTTTCGTAAGCACTTTAAAAAAGTTAACACGAAATAAATAATCATTTCATTTCATTTCTATAACATATTAGATTAAATTATTTTTTTAAGAAAAAAAATATTTGAGGCTATTGAACCTTACGCATCGGGTCTTGGAGACCGCCCTTGTCCAACGCTAAAGACAACGATGAAACCGCCGCGTGCCGATAAGATGGCTTTGACCTTAAAATACTGTTTCAGGAATACCCACTCTATTATACAATTCAAGATGATATTTTCTATTTTAAAAGTATTTTCAGGACTTAGCAAAACAAGATGTGCCAAGTTTTCGTTACCAAAATACTAGAAAATATGCAGGAAAAGATAATTATGTAAAGGGGATGAAAAGATATTTGTTTCTTACGTCAAAGAAGCGCAATAATAAAAATACTGCTACCACCTTGAGACGCCTATATAGGCTAACTGCAACAGTTTACAAATTTTCTTCCTAAAAATCGTTGTTTTAGGATCGCTCATTACCCCCCCGTGGGATCTCCACCTTGTCGTGGTGGGGGGGCTCAGTAACCGTGGATTGGTCACCCGCGGTGAAGCTAAGAGGGATCCAGGAGGGGACGCTCCGCGTGGGCTTGGAGGGGCCTGCGCAGGATGCGTCCAACGGTGCGGGTGCGGGGGACAGTTCTGTCTGTCCCTCGCAGTCGGGTGCGGTCGCGGGAGGAGAGGTGTGTCGGTGTTGCGTTGCCGCGCGCCCTATCTCCCGCGACCAAATGGGGGCGCACCATTCGATGCGTCGCGGTGGGGCCGCAGAGGACGAGGAGATGCGGTGTTGCGTTGCCGTCCTCCCTATCCTCTGCGGCCGCTGGGCGTTTTGGCGGCGGAGTCCAACACCTTAATCCGTCGCCAAGGGGGTTTTGTTCGGGGCCCGCCTGACATCTGGCGGGCCAATACCCGTCGGAGGGTGGCGACGAGTGCTTAGGTGATGCCACACCCTCCGACACACGGGTACATGGCGGCAGTCGAGGTGGTTTTTAGTGGAAACACCACATACTCCAGCTCTTATTTCCCCCAAGAGTCGGAGATCCGAAGGGATTTTCCACACCGTAAAACAAAAAAAAAAAAAAAAAGGATCGCTCATTAAGTACAGCCATTGCCTCACTGGTGTAGGTCCACCCTAGAAATTGGTGTTGAATTGCAGTGACTTTATAAAGAAAAATAGAACACCTAGTCCTGATATAAAATGTGGTTTACATAAAGCGTTGTCTCTAACGAGATCTATGTAACTCTCAGCGCCCAGCGCAGTGTTAAACAATGAGGCGAACATTTAAAGACCGTTTATAATATTGTATCTATCTATAGTTTTGGCTGCAAGTGATATAATAATAATATAGGTATTTAACATAAGCTTCATGAAAAATGTGTCAAATCAATAAACATTAAATTCTTGCGTTACTGACTGGCTGACAGACAACGCACACCCGAAACTACTGAGTGCGAAAACTGAAATATAGCATTTGTTTGGGGATCGTAGGGGTGCACCCCTATGATCTCCGAACAAGGGAGAAGAGATCTAAGAACGGACTGCCCGAAATTCCCAAGGGATCGGCAAGAAACGGTTTATTTAAATAATAATGTGCGGCTGTAGCTGTCCGCAGCTTCTGGTATAATATATTTTAGTAGACAAATCTATCGATATAGACTGCCTCGTTGGTCTCGCGGCATAAATGTGCGCGTGGGATTGGGAGGTCTCGGGTTCGATTCCCGGGTCGGGCAAAAGTGTTACTGGGTTTTTCCGAATACTCAGTAGCAGCCCGGAGTCTGGTGATGTGCCCGGTAACGGCAATAGCCTCGCCCCCTATTACGTCGGACTAAAATAAATCTGGCGAAATGTGGGTGTAATATTTACACCTCTGCCTACCCCTTCGGGGATACAGGCGAGAGACTATAAAAAAAATTAAAAAAAACTATCGATACGTCTAATATTGGGCGTGGCTGTTAACCAGTACGCCATCCTTACAGTGACTGGGTTTATTTTATGACTTGCCTCTAGGGTCACGATCTTTCGCGTATCTTGCGATTTTTTGGACAGACATAATTATGTACTTCGAACCATTTTTGAGAATTTTGTACGCAGTAGTAATATGAAAATTCTTGAACAAGACTATGACAAAGAGTCTAAAATGTAAATCCTGCCATTCCGACGTGTGACTTACTTCATTAACATAATTTTATTAGAACGTTCCATAAACGTTCTACGTGTTTGCCCACAAAGTGTTGACTTTATAATATAATACTACATATTAATTTATGTGACTATTGTAGCTGTTGTATTTTCAGAGTGCTACCTTCAAAATCAGTGGCTTTTCCGACTAACTTTCACAACCTATAGTAGAGGTTAGGAGGAAAATAATAATATAAAAAACCTTCCTTACTGAGTGTCTACATAATCAAGGGAACTCACAAGTTTCCAATTACAATCAGAATGGTCTGCCAAGCATGATCATAAGGCCTGATCAAAGAAGCCCCCCTCAAGCTGGTGAATCCATACATCTGGTTTCCTCCCACATGCGTGTAAATCATATGCATGTACTTCGAGAGCAGTATAGTTCTAACATACAATTTACATGCATACACTCACGGCTTTTTTCCGTCGCGATTGGAACTTTTTAAATTCAAATTCAAAATCGTTTATTCATTTGGGTCACAATGTGACGCTTATGAACGTCAAAATAATAAATTTATAAAATAATTACTTAAAGACTCTACATTTACATTTACTGCCACGTTCGCAAAGCTATAGGTAGAACCATGAGAAAGAACGGGCAATAAAACTCACGGTCACTCTTTTTCTTCGCCAGATTTGGCATAATACACATAATTTACATTTTGTAAGGTGCTGCAACTGTTACACCTTCTATATCACTTGTATATATTTACTGTACATAATAATACTCAAGCATAATACTTTTGATGTTCATTTAGTTAGTCTCCTCAGAATAGACATGGTGAAACAGGAGCATCCACTTACATTATATATACCTAATAATGCAGGCAATCCGCGAAAGTGATCAGACCCATGATGGAAATGATGCAGTTAAATATTAAAATCTAATACCAGCCCGCAAGACCGTCATCGACCAGTCATCGCAAGTAGCACCCGTTCACGAGTATGACGCATGTGCCAGCCATCATTCCTCTCGCCATATTAGAGGGACAGGGATGACCCGACACACGACGCCACCACAAGAAATGACATTTTAGTGAGCATGACGATAACGGTATACGAACTGGCAGTAAGAAACAATCTATTAGTATACTGACCATGACCGCCAATTACCTCCATTTTCCAGATCGTTATTATTAACATAAATCAGTGGACCGCGTGAAGGAATACAAATGTAGAAAGAATTTTGTGAAGGTGACAAGTGAACAACGATGTGATCAGGAATAAATAATGTTAAACTACATTCAACAAATCATAATAATATCCAAATCCTGCAAAAATCATGTGTTCACGAGGCACCTCCACTTAACATGTTACTAATTAAGAAGAGAGTATTTTACACAGTCATAAAAATAACAATAATGGTGAATTTAAAAAAAGCAACTAGACCCATGATGTCTTGTCATCTAGAAATTCTTTAATAGTGTAATAACCCCTTTTTAAAAGAAAATTCCTAGTAGTGGTTTTAAATTTGTGCTGAGGTAAATTCATTATTTCCAGAGGTAATTTGTTGAAGAATTGTATACCGAGTCCCGCAAATGAGTTATGAACTTTATGTACTGTTAGTGCCCACTAGTTTATGCTTATTTCTTGTGTTCACTTTGTGCAAGTCACTATTTTTACGGTAAAGAGTTAAGTTTTTCTTAACGTACATTAAATTAGCAAATATATACTGCGATGCAACTGTAAATATTTCTACTTCTTTAAATTTATCTCGTAAAGAATCTCTAGCACCTAACTTATACATTGCACGTATGGCCCTCTTTTGAATAACAAAAATTGTCTGAATATCGGCCGCCGTACCCCATAATAGTATCCCGTAAGACATTACACTGTGAAAGTAACTAAAGTAAACTAGTCTAGCAGTATCTACGTCTGTGAATTGACGAACTTTCCTAACTGCAAATGCTGCAGAACTAAGTTTGACTGCCAGACAGGATATTTGGGCACCCCACTGAAGCTTACAATCTAAAGTTAAACCTAAAAATACAGTTGAATCAACTAGGTTAATTGTTTCGTTATTTAAAATTATATTAGTAAGAACATTTTTGACATTCGGCAAAGTGAATTTCACACATTTTGTTTTGCCAGAGTTGAGTAGCAAATTATTTGTCGTGAACCAATGTAGTACTTGCGCAAGAGAATTATTTACGCTGTCAATGTTATTTGTATTACGATCAACTTTAAAAATAAGTGAAGTATCGTCATCAAAAAGAACAATATCACATAGATTTCTAACAAAGAATGGCAAGTCATTAATATATATTAAAAAAAGAAACGGACCAAGAATAGAGCCCTGTGGATTATATATGCTTGCCGGTTTCAGGGTCTTTGGACGTCTCTATTTTTCAAGATTTCTCCAATTTGTTGTTTTGTTTCGACGAATGTTCTGCGAGGTCTGCTACAACTAAATTATAACGAATTCAAAATTTTCCCCGCAGATCTTTTCAGCTTAACGTTCATTTTATTTTTCCTCGACTCTTAAGGGTCGTAGCGTATAAACTTTCCTAAATAATTGGCCTCTCACGGCAAAAATACTTTTAGAGCCAATTGGTAGTGCCTGTGATTAGCGCTTACAAACAACTGAGGTACAAGCTCTTCAATCAGTTTTATTTCATTAGTATACATATAAATTGGGGGAGGTCTATGTCTAGCAGTGGACGTGTCTAGGCTGACATGATGATGACACATTTAAATATGTACATCCTAGAACAATTTACACATAGTTATCGAGCAGCGTGGCAACCAGATAACTGATTATCACACTTAATGTATGAATATCAATCAGGGTTGCTAATCATTAGACGAACAAGCCAATCAAACCTACATAATAATAATTACATCAAACATTAACGAGGAAACTAAGAAAAATGCAATAGTAATTTTTATTCAAAGTACACACATCAACAAAGTCTAGGAATATCTTAATCCTAAATTATTTACGAGTTTATAGTTTAGAACCTTGTTAGTTTCCACAAAAAGTTTATATACAGATTAAAACCTCTTTTATTCTATTTTCAAAATTTGAACATGGAAAGAAAAAAAACAAAATAATAAACAAAATATGGCGGCAAATTTGCTAGTAATTCGTTACATTAAAGAAAGTTAAAACTGTTTTATTATAATTATTAATGAAAAGGGTTTTTAATTGTTTTTCTTTTTTAATTTAACGTGACGTACGAACTTTAAAAGTCATGTCACGTCGTCATTTGAGTCGAGATGAAATGTTACGAGCCGTGGGCATGTTAGAAAATGGTGCAATTCAACGCGTCGTTGCTGAGGCCCTACATACCAGTCAAAATGTGATATCAAGGTTGTGGTCACGTTATCGCAGTACTGGAGATGTGGCCGAACAGCACACAGGTAGATATCGTGTTACTCCGCAGAGACAGGATCGATTTCTCCAAATGACCGCCAGAAGACAACCCAATATCACAGCGCTGCAACTAGTGCAAAGGCTCCAGGAGGACCACCAGCTGCTGGTAAGCGACCAAACCGTGCGAAGAAGGTTACATGAAGTTGATCTTCATGCTCGAAGACCATTGCGTGTTTCAGCATTGCGACGTGGCAATCGCGGTCGGCGGCTTTCGTGGGCTCGGGAGCATTTACCATGGAGTGACGAACAATGGTCTTTGGTGCTGTTCACCGATGAGTCCCGGTTTGGGTTTCACCCGGATTCACGAAGAACACGCGTTTGGAGAGCTCCAGGGAGAGTTAGCCGTCTACGGCACCCTCAGGAGGTCCACCCATACCAAGGCGGGACAATCATGGTGTGGGCAGGAATTCGTCTTGGCGGACGAACCCAACTCGTTTGGATCCAAGGCAGCATGACTGCACAAAAATACCACGAGGAGGTAGTAGAGCCCGTTATTGTCCCACACAGAACTCAAATAGGCCATGAATTTCTACTCATGCACGATAATGCTCCTTGCCATACGGCGCGGCTGGTATCGACCGCTCTCCGAGAGCACGATATTCAAGTTTTGGATTGGCCTGCACAGTCGCCCGACTTAAATCCTATCGAGCATGCCTGGGACATGTTACAACGAAAAGCTTTGAGAGATTTTCCACCAAATTTGACGACTGAACAACAACTTTACGAACACTTGCAAAGGACATGGGACCTCATACCGCAGCAAGACATTGACAATTTAATTTTAAGTATTAACAATCGATGTCGATGTGTAATCAATGTAAGAGGTGGCAACACTGATTATTAATGATTAGATTTTACAAGATTTTTTCCATTTTTATTAAAATTAATAGTTTTTTAAGAAGAAATGTTTGTTGTTATCATACTAATTTTCCATGATGATTAAAAAAAATATTTTTTTTATTTAAAACAAAAAAAAACACGAAATGTTTTTTATTTTTATTAAAGACCTTAAAATAATCTATGATTCTTCTATTTACTGTATCAGAAAATTCTTCATAGATTTTTAGATATTTGATGAAATATAAAATATCCCTAGACTTTGTTGATGTGTGTATATTCGCAAAGAAATATCAACAAGATAACTGAGTTATATAATAGACTTCACAAAGCACATAGTTTACACTTAAGCTCGCACACAAACAAACACGCACGCACACATTCACACTTCACCTTATGCAAGTACAGTACTCGCCAAACTTTATGGCCGCTCCGAACCTAGCCGCATTGCGCTGCGCAGAACACAAAATCAGGTATCAGCGGGACGTACGCGGGGCGTGGAGGCAGGGCACGCCCGCGCGCGCTGTCTTCCACCCGCTAGCATCCTCGCCTCCCGCGCGTTAGTGTGAGTGTGCTACGTTCGTACACGACTCACATAATCGCTGAGCTCTGACAGTATCGTCGCGTTTAAAATAGTTTCGTAGTGTTACTTATTTATTGTTTCACGTTGCTATCGTTGTTTCTTGTTGTTATTTGTACTGATATAGTTACCATTGTCATTGATCATGCCTTGCGGTCGTTTTAATGTTTTACGTCGCCAAACACGGAAAATAGTGTATGACGTATGAACGTTTATGAAGAAGGAAAGAAGTCTAGGCTTAAAAGTCCCTTCACGTAACTGACTTTACATTACTCGAATTTGATTGAATATGTAATTAAGCAATATAATATAGCAAATCTAACAACGTAACTGAAGATTTTAATTTTCAATAATTACAAATATATTTTCTTGGTTATGACATGTCCACCCGACTGTACGATGCGCAAGTTCGTACCGATGGCTACATTCAGAGCGGCCATAAAGATTGGCGAGTACTGTACTTGAGTACGTTTTCATCAGCGTGCTCTAAATAAACTTTGTTTATCTTTTAGCCTAAGCACATCAGTCGTGTTGTCAATAAGTCGGATTTGCCGGAGCGATCAAGGTCGTGCCGGTAATTGAGATATTATTTTTATTTCATGCATTTATTTATACGTGGATTCACTTTTAAATCATTATAATGAATCGAGGAAAGTCAAAGTTCAGTAGTTCATTCATCTAACCTTTTAACTTCTTTGTGTTGAGTTTTTTGGCTCGTAGGAGGCCGACATTACCTAACGATTTCAACCTGAGGAAAAATCCAGAACCGATTTCCGATCCAATCAGTATCTAATAGTCCGTGTGGTTGACGGCATAGAATACAAGTGTCACCACCCCCTATATTCCCGTGGGTGTCGTAAGAGGCGACTAAGGGATAACACGATGCAAATACCATCTTTGCGTAGAGACGGAAAACTCGACATCAAACCCTACCTATACGACTGCCTTGTTGGTCTCGCGGGATAAATGTGCGCGTGGGATCGGGAGGTCCCGGGTTCGATTCCTGGGTCGGGCAGTGTTATTGGGTTTTTCTGTCACGAAATTCTCAGTAGCAGCACGGAGTCTGGAAATGTGTCCGGTACGGCAATAGGCTCGCCCCTTATTACGTGGGACTAAAGTATATCTAGCGAAAAGTGGGTGTAGAAATACACCTCTGTCTACCCCTTCGGGGATAAAAGGCGTGACGATATGTATGTATGTACGGTCGCGGTCTAAAAATGTTTACCACTTTTCAAATTACATTCTTTGTCACGCTGAGTTCAGCAAGGTCTAAAATGCTATATCTGAGTACTTATTACTTTTCAATCATTGGTAAGTCATCGATTCCAACAAAAAGAGTATGAATATTTTTAGGTCGATGAAATATTCTGACATAATGACAGAATTGCATTTATTTTGCTGTAAAAGTTCCGTATTTTAAAATTATTATAAACACTAACTTATTGTTATAAAATGGTACTATCTAAGCGAAAGCTCACTTATGTGATCAGCATGCGCTTTAACGTGACTAGCATACCATCCACTATCATTATAGCTCACAGTCTGACCGCGCTCTGATTTTCGCTAGACGATATCATCATCATCATCACCCTAGCATTTTCTTAGTTGCATCCCAAGCTTGCGCTTCGGAGCCCAGGGACCTGCTATTACTGGTCTACCGAGATTTGACTGAATATCAGATTTTTACACTGAGCAACTGCCATCTTACATCATTCTAAGGTTAGACCAGTAGTCAGTAGGTATATTTGAGGGCACTGACTTCCCACTAATGACTGCCATAGATCATGACAGCCGGGACTGCTTAACGTGCTTTCTGATGCACGGGGGTGAAACACCGCCAACTTCGGGCTAATTATTAAGAATTTCTTGACAGAGATTCCTAATAATTTGTCACTAAGAAATTCTTAACAGAAAACCTTAGCAACATTTTCCGAGCTCGGCCCGCGAATCGAACCCGAGACCTCATGATCAGCTGTCGTATGCACTACCGCTAGACCAACGAGGCAGTCTTACGCTAGACGATATTAATATTATTGTATTTTTTTCAAAAAGGTTTTATATTCAGGATGTCGTATTTTCGCCATCCCTTTCATTATAATCTGTCAATGTAAAAGTCATTTGATAAACTTATTAATTACAAATAGCAAAAACAGAGCAACAAATACCAAAATCGTAAATAGCATGTTTAAAATTACATTATTTAAAGACTACAAATATTTTAGTTTCAGTGTAAATATCACGCTTGTAATTAAATGAACGTATATCATAAATGTGGAATAATAAATCGTTATTGACACCAGTTGCTACGCAACGCATGTTATCATAGATTGGTTGCCTAGTAGTCCTAGTACAATATCGTCGTCCTTGTGTCATTGATGTGTTCATGCAATTATAAGCCTTAAGGTGGTAAACACTTTCAGACCGTGACTGTATGTATATATAATATGTAGATTGTAGAAGATTAACTGGCGAAAAGTGGGTGTGTAATACACCTCTGCCTACCCCTTCGGGGATAAAAGGCATGAAGTTATGTTATGTTAGAAGATTCTTTCATTACTGACTGAACGACAGACAAGGCACAGCCAAAACTCTTGGGCACAAGAAGCTGTAATTTGGCATGTACATAATATGTTCCTTGGTGACCGTAGGAATGCACTTAAATGACCGACGAGTAAAAAGGGCAAAATAAAAAAGATGTGTGGGCTTAGCTGCTGATAACCTCTAGTACTACAGGCTGCCGTGACCATGACTGCTGTAAAGAATTCGAAACGTCGGATCGACTGTCGTCTGACCAGCGGATCTCAAAAGGATAACGATTTTGTTTGGTTAAGACTTTTACCAGATACTCTCAATAACAACTATAAAAGATATTCACGAAAGCTGGAACTGTCCGGCGAACAGCTAATGTTCCCTATACTTGCAAGTATGGTGCATGCCCGTCATTTCTAAATCCCATAAAAACAATACTTGTCAAAATACCAAGTCTCGCGACCGTAAAAAGTTGTGAGATCCATGTAAGTAATACCAAGTCGGTTAATTAAAAATCTTTAATGTTTTAAATAAATAGATTGACTCGGCCATCGCATGGAAACACAATATATCTCATAAGTAATAGATATATAAATTAGATTGTTTAATGTGATTGCCAAGTCAATATATTTATTTAAAACACTAGAGGACGCCAGCAGTTATGCCTGCATTTTTTTAAATTTACCCGTTTTGGCCGATCCCGTGGGAATTTCGGGAAATCTCTTCTTAGTGCAACCCTACGGTCCCCAAGAAACATACATGCCAAATTTCAGCTTCCTGCGCCCAATAGTTTCGGCTGTAGCGTGTCTGTCAGTCAGTCAGTAACGCAAGGATTTTATATATACAGATTATAGATTTTTAATTAACCGACTTGGTATTACATGGATCTCACAACTTTTTACGGTCGCGAGACTTGGTATTTTTGACAAGTATTGTTTTTATGGGATCTCATTTCTTTTTTATCTTTTCCGGTACCTTCTACTTCTTGTACACCAATAACGAATTTGCTTAATTAAAGCTCTAACTGCAAATGTAATTTTGTAATACTTTTTATTCATATAGGATTACAAAGTTAACTATGCTGTTGATGTATCTCGAAAACTGAACCGAAATTGAAATATATTTTTAAATTTTCCTTGGTTCATACACTAAACACTAATTGTTTCCTAAATTTGAAGCTTCTATGTTTGCTAGAAGTGCCTTAGACTTTTGATGATCGGTCAGTGAGTGACAAAATTAAGAATGTTGACTCGTTATAATTCTTAAACTACTGTTTCAAATTGAATGAAATTTTAATTACACCATCTTTGTACAATGCTTGCATGGTTAATAAACAATCAGGCTTCTAGTTTTATCCACAACGAAGTTATAGGGGGTCGAAAATGGCCTGAATTGCTTCGAGAAAGGATGGTACGGCCGTGCCGCTTTTTTGCTCGACTTGGTGGGGGCACTGCCGTGCCCCCAGATGTCTGCAATTGCTTCGAACCTAACGTATTGATCTCTCTATTGGACTATCACAAAGTAAAATTGTAGTTTGTGTCATATACAAAGCATACTAAGTTGATACGTATCGTATTTTATATAAAAAAAATCGCGTCTAAAGGCTTTCACTCGTGCATAAATGTTTTTACGACGTTCAACGACGACGACAACGAAAACGAATCTATTTTCAAAGTAACTTTCTAGACTCCACACTGCTGCAGACAATTTAAAAGCTGAAATCCCATTAGTTGATGGAGATAGACCCTCACAATCTTAAACCTACATAATATACAATTATACATGTATGCTATCGAGTTTTTTTTTAAATTGACGTATCTTTGAATTCAGATAAAAGTCTGTAAGACCGGTGGAACTCTGATAGGATATGATTATACCACACCAGATTTTTCTAAATTGGCTATCAATATATTTTTATACATAATATTATCCAACAAGAGTAAACTGGTACGAACAGTTGTAACTGTAACTATAATGCTAATTATAGTTACAGTTAAAAAACCAAAGATACAATTTTATAAATAATCAGAAAATATTAATGTATTAATTACAAATTAAATATGATTTTTATTTGAGTCATATTGATATTCTATTAAGTTTATTCCAGATCGCCACACAATTTAAATATATAAGAGCAATTGTACAAACTAAGAAGATATTAAAAAAAAACATCCGCAACATTATCACCAAATCACTTTTTTATAAAAATATCACTACGTTTTTTAAGATACTCATCTATAATATTTGGAACAAGTAGTCAATATTACTGAACTTCTACTTTTCAATTAAATTAGCCTCATTTTTACATGGTTTACCGCTCAAATTAATATCCGAAATAAGCTTAAAAAAGTTTCATAAACAAAACATAGTCACTTCAAAAAGATGATTGAATAAATATACATAAAACTAACTAATTTTAGTTGAAACTTTTTAGTACATACCTTAACTCCGATAAATAGTTTACAGTATTTACTAAAACGTGTACTAATATTTTATTATTACTTTTGCACTTTTAACTTCACTTTTCAAACTACACATATTCACAACTTTTTGTCACAAAATCACAAACTACAGTTCTGATAACTCCCAAAAAAAAACTGGTAGATGTTTAATTAATTTATTCACAGCACAGGAATAAACTTTTCCACATATTTTCTTTCACTT
The DNA here is from genome assembly GCA_944739405.2 of Euclidia mi. NCBI lineage: Eukaryota > Metazoa > Arthropoda > Insecta > Lepidoptera > Erebidae > Euclidia > Euclidia mi. The sequence continues at coordinate 94,548,975 of OX123188.2, forward strand.
TTCTTCGTGAAACTTTATGATTCGGTGGTCACTCATGAGGCGTCGCTACCGACGCAGAGTTAGCGTGCGACTGAAAGCTCACCCCGAACTGAAAGTTGTGTACAATCATATCTATAGATGAACATGTTTGTAATCATACTGATTTTACTAGCGTTTTCGAAAAGGATTCTTTTGGGATTATTTTAAGAGCTTTTGTGTGTTTTTAGTTTAGTTAGTCAATGTTAAAATTACGGATTTAAAACCTAGGGATATACAAGGCAAATAAAACCGGCCAAGTGAGAGTCGGCCTCGCGCATGAAGGGTTCCGTACCATGATCTATAAAAGAAGTGTTAATTTTTTTAGTTCATATATTTCAAAACACTTTTTTGAAAATATAAAATTTTCTACCTGTTTATTAAGATGGAGTAAAAAATTGCTTTAAAATTACGTTTGTTGTATGGGAGCGCCCCTTTAATATTTACTTAATTTTAAAGACTTCCTCCGTGGTCGAGTGGATAGAGTATACGACTGCTGATCGGATGTTCGGGTTCGATTCCCGGGTCGGGCATAAGTGTTACTGGGCTTTTCCGAATTCTCCGTAGCAGCACGGAGTCTGGTGACGTCGGTTATGGCAATCCCACCAAAACATTCTGTAAAAAATGTGTCTCGATGGAGCTGCTTGTATCTCTAAAAAGTAATCAGGTCTCTAGACAAAGTCGAGCCAAGTCTGAGGTTCCTTACTGCAATTTCTTTATTATTATATTTAATGTTATGTGACTTGGCCGTTGACCTGTACCCACTAACGAGTAAAAATGTTCGTGTGTCATATTTTGTGTCTATTAATTTAATTTAATTATTTATTTTGAAAGGTAGTATACAACTAAATATTCTGTGAAAATTTTAAGCGTCTACAAGTTACCGTTAGTAATATTGAGCAAAAATATACGAAAAAAACGCGTTTATTGTATGGGAACCCCTTCAAATTCCTTTTTTTATTTTTAGTATTTGTTGTTATAGCACCAACGTAAATACATACTTTGTGAAAATTTCAGCTTTCTAGCTATCACGGTTTATGAGATACAGCCTGGGGACAGACAGACGGACCGACAGACCGACAGAGAGCGGAGGCCTAATTATATCTAAAAGGTATGGCACCCTAAAAATTATATACATGTGTCAATACTTATTTAAAACAGAATTATTAATAGCGTTGATCAGAACTTGATGTTACCTTATGATTGTAGTATTTATTTAGAACTACATCATATATACAATATGTTAACGTAGGTATAATTCGATCCCAGTGGAAAGATTATGTAACATAAACAAAAATATTAGTAAACTAGTACAGAACTTGAAACAGTATAATAAATCAAAAAATATAACAAACCAATACAAAAATTTAGTTTCTGAACGTAATGAATTGTTACAGGACCTAGAAAATTATAATATAGAATTAATTAATGGTAGGATGTTATATGATCAGCATACAAGGGATCTCAAATCACAAATCAGCGCTTTAGAGTCACAACTAAATAGGATGAATATCCAGTATGAGAAAGAGGTTCAGGTATATATAAGTAAATATGATGAGATTGCACGAATTGGTAAGAATAATCTGGAATATGTAAAGGCCTTGACAATTACAAATAATTACTCAAATTGTTCAAAATCATGCTTGTTAGGTAATGAATCTCTAATTATAAGTGATAGTGATTCAGGTTCAAGTTCTAGTTCTAGTACAACCAATAGTCCAAAGGATAAGACACCCTTAGTTGATAACTCTGGCACAAAAAAAGTTTACATGTTTTCAGATAGGTTAGGTGTAGGTTTAGGTAGCTTAATGAGTAGTCATTTACAGCAACAGAAAATCATTAATTATTGTTATCCAGGGTCATCTTTTTCACACTTAATAGATAGTTTAAAACAAACAACATTAGATAGACATTCAACAATAATTATTATATATGGTGACAGCCAAATTGTGAACAAAAAAGATATTTACAATTTAACAGAAGTAATGTTATCACTTCATAAAAAACTAGGATGTCAATTTATTACTTGTGCTTTACCTTATTCAAGTATATTAGATGAAAAGGTAAATCAACATATATTTGACCTAAATTTGTGTTTATACATTATGACATGGCAGTATAAAGATATTATTTTATATTTTGACATAAATAAATTTATTAATAAATATAATTACACATTGACCAAAGATACTATGTATCTTTCACTATTTTATAAACGACAAATTGCTAAATTATTAGCATATAATATACAATATGACACAGGTACATGCAGGGTATCCAAGAAAATGGTTTCTGTAAATAATTCTGTCTTTACCATTCCTTCTATTTTAAATACAGACACGAGTTCTTTAAACTTAAGAATAGGACAGAAGATAGACATTGTCAATTGAATGTAGCACATCAAAATATACAGGGTCTATCTGGCAAACATTTAGAATTAAGTTTATACTTAGAAAGCCACAATATTAAAATTATGTGCATAACGGAGCATTGGTTAAAGGATTATCAAATTAAATTTTTAAATAACATGCATTACACTGTGCAAAGTGCTTTCACTAGGAGTCAAGCTATCCATGGTGGATCCTTGATACTAGTTTCAAATACCATACCATGTAAGGAGCGAAAGGACATAAGCACCTTGTCTGTAGAACGAACTATAGAAATGTCCTGCATTGAGCTGGAACAGTATATTGTTATATGTGTGTATCGCCCTCCTTTAAGTAACTTTAATGTGTTTGAGTCTACTATGGAAGACGCAATTGGTAAAATTAGGACCAATAAAAAAGGTATCATAGTTTGTGGTGATTTTAACATTAATTTATTAGATAGTTCACCAATGACTAGTAGGCTTTTAAACCTTTTTAAATCATTTAATTTGACAAATTTATTTTTTGAACCTACTAGAATAACAGCATCATCTTCCACTTGCCTTGACAATATATTTAGTAATCATACAGTATCACATAAATTAGTTACTACTGACTTAACTTCGGATCACTGTGGTCAATTGGCAGGTTTTTCATATATTCATGAAAAAGTCGTACATAAGGTGACAGTTAGGCCATTACCTAGGCGTAAATTTATTGAATTTAGGAACAAAATTTTAGTAGGTATTAATCCTGATATGATGGAGCTTAAATCACCTAATAAGATTTATGATACTATGTTTAATATAGTGCAAAACGAATTTAGAAGTACTTTTAAGACCAAGGAAAAAGTAATCAAGGAGTCTAGAGCATTTAGTGAGTGGGCTACTGTAGGTATTCACAAAAGCAGAGCAAGGATGTATGAGTTGTATGGTATGAAGAAATACAATTTTAATGCGAGCTTCACTGAGTATGTCAGAAATTATTCTAAAATATTTAAAAAGGTTTGCAGTATAGCTAAGGCAGTATTCATTAGTGACAAAATTAGGAAGTCTTCTAATAAAGTTAAGGCCACCTGGCAAGCTATTAACGAAGCAACGGGCAAGACAACCTTAAGGAACACCAATGTTAACTTGCTAGATAATAATAACATTATTAACAATAAAGAAGAAGTTGCACACACATTCAATAATTTTTTTGCTAGCATACCTATTGCTACTACTAGAGGTCTAAACTCATCAGCTTCAGATGCAGAAAATTTATTAGAATCAAGTGTACAAAAATGTGATGTAATATTTAAATTCAGCCCTATTAGTTCTACTGACATTATAAACACCTTTCAATCTCTAGAGTCTAAGAATACAGGTGAACTCTGGGGAATATCTGTTAAGATATTGAAAAGTATAATAGATATAGTAGCTCCTTATCTTAGTAACTTGTTTAATAAGTGTATAGAATCAGGTGATTTTCCAAATTTAATGAAACATAGTAAGATAATACCTCTGTTTAAATCCAGTAGTAAGAATGATCCTAGTAATTATAGGCCAATTTCAATACTACCTACTTTTTGTAAAATCTTTGAAAAGATCATACTCAAGCAACTTCTGAAACACTTTAATTTAAACAGCCTCCTTCATACTGAGCAATATGGTTTTACTAAGGGTCACTCGACGACGGATGCAGGAGTAGCGTTACTCAAACACGTCTACAATGCATGGGAGAAATCTCAGAATGCTATTGGTGTGTTTTGCGACCTTTCGAAAGCATTCGATTGTGTCTGCCATGATACGCTCTTGTGCAAACTTAAACATTACGGCGTCCAGACTAAAGCATTGGATGTTATTAAGGCATATTTAAATAACAGAATCCAATGTGTCGAAATAAATGGCTCAAAATCCAGTGGTTTACCAGTACAATTGGGAGTGCCGCAGGGTAGTATCCTAGGGCCTTTCTTGTTTCTTGTTTACATTAATGATTTGCCATTTTACCTGAGAAACATTTGTGACGTGGTATTGTTTGCTGACGATACTTCATTGATATTTGAAGTTGATAGAAATAAGGAAAACTTTACCGAAATAAACAGTGCTCTTATTCAGGTGACTAAATGGTTTACTGTAAACAACTTAGTACTGAACACCAAAAAAACCAAATGTGTTAAGTTTGCTTTGCCAAACGTCAGAAACCTTGGTACTAACATCGTTTTAAATGGTGATGTACTGGAAACAACTGAATCTACGTTGTTTCTAGGAATAACACTTGATTCAAAGTTGCAATGGGGCGCACACATTACATATCTGTCAGCGAAACTTAGTTCGGCTGCTTATGCCATTAAGAAGGTGCGTAGTTTAACAGATGTCGATACGGCTAGGCTGGTATATTTTGGCTATTTTCATAGTGTTATGTCATATAGCATATTACTATGGGGTAGAGCTGCTGATATCGAAAGTATTTTTATATTGCAAAAAAGAGCAGTTCGGGCCATTTACCAATTACGAACAAGAGTTTCGCTCAAGGAAAGATTTAAGGACATCGGTATTTTAACTGTAGCGTCTCAGTATATTTATGCCAGTGTTTTGCATGTGCGTAGGAATATAAATTCATATTCAAAGAATAGTGATATTCACTCTATTAATACAAGAAATAGACATAAATTATGTGTTCCGTATTTCCGTTTGTGTAAAACTCATAATTCTTTTATAGGACAAAGTTTACGCATCTACAACAAGATACCGATATGTATTTTAGACTTGCCGTTTAGCGCATTTAAGATAACGATTAAAAATAACCTAATGCAAAAGGCTTATTACAATTTAAATGATTACCTTAATGACAAATGCGCTTAGCAATAATCTGTTTTAGTATTCACATAATTATTGGGTAAGTAGGTAGATAATATTAAAATTTTCATGACATGTAATTAAATATGATTCTATTCCCAATAAAATTATATAAGTAAATGATGTTTTTTGGAATCGCCACCACATCATTAGATGTCTTTCATGTCGTTAGATACTATTTATTTATTATGTTTAATTTTATTGTCTTGTACTCAATCAGTTGGATCGGTGGTTGTATTTCAAAAGGTATCACGTCAATTAAATATGGGTACTACATTTGCATTTCTTCACACGTTTTCACAAATTTATGCTATAATTAATGATCTGGAAAATGGAGGTAATTCGCGTTCACGGTCAGTATACCAACAGATTGTTAATTTAATTACTGCCGGTTCGTATACCGTTGTCGTCATGCTCACTAAAATGTCATTTCTTGTGGTGGCGTCGTGTGTCGGGTCATCCCTGTCCCTCTGATATGGCGAGAGGGATGATGGCTGGCACATGCGTCATACTCGTGAACGGGTGCTACTTGCGATGACTGGTCAATGACGGTCTTATGGGCTGGTATAATTTTTTATTTATATTTAACTTCATCATTTCCATCATGGTTCTGAACATTTGCGCGGATTGCCTGCATTGTTAGGTGCATAATGTAAGTGGATGCTCCTGTTTCACCATGTCTATGTTCAGGAGGCTAACTAAATGAACATCAAAATTTAACTTGATTATGCTTGAGTATCATGTAAAGTAAATATATACAAATAACATAGAAGGTATAACAGTTGCAGCACCTTACAAAAGTTTAATTGTTATGTATTATTAAAAACCTGGCGTTGAAAAAGAGTGACCGTGAGTTTTATTGCCCGTTCTTTCTCATGTTTCTACCTATTGCATTGCGAACGTGGCAGTAAATGTAAATGTAGAAGCATACAGTAATAATGTTTAAATTTGACGTTCATAAGTGTCACTTTGTGATCTAAATGAATAAAGGATTTTGAGTTTGAGTTTGAAAAGTCTCAAGTTCAAAGTCACGTCGCACACCGCTCACTTTTCGAATTTTGTGTGTGTATTAAAATTGTTCCGCAAAACATCAGAGAAAACCTCCATGTCTAACAGTTCTACATAATGATCTTTAATACATGACGAATTCTGCTAATCCACAATTGCCCAACTGGGTGGACTATGCCTTAACGTTCGCATGGTGAGCAGCGACTCATAGGCATGAGACCTAGCGATAAGAATGATTATACAAGAACTGACGAGGATGATGTTTATATCTCACGCTCAATATATAAAAAAATAGAGCGATGAAGTCCATATAAACAAACATCTATCACGTGAATATGCTGCTCAAAATCCTCACATAAAAGCTTGCGTACTGCATAAGGGGCATCGCGCAAAGTCCCATCAATTTGGAGCCTTACTCTATTTTACGTCCCAGATATCGAATGCAAGCGGCAGATTCGTGTATGCTTCCAACACTATGTCGTCAATGCAAACTGGATTTTAGATCCACTTTGCTTCAATCTAGACAATCGAAGCTCGTGCTCGCTGGATGCAGAGATTAGGTAGCGCATTCTCATATAAGCTTTGAACCTAACCCGTGCTCTGCGAAACATGTTAAGCTGTTGGATTAACGTAACCCGTAGTGGATGGGTCTGTATGTTTAAAGCAACCGTTTCAGATGAACGAGATAAAGTAGACGGTTTGAAATTGATGGGAGTGAACCGATGGGACATAGAGGCAAATACTATCCTCTAGATATTCTGAAGAGAGATTAGCGAGGCTGTTGGTTTAGGTCATGTCTAGTCTATATAAATATGTTAGTTTGAAAAAAAAATAAAAAAAATGAAATAGGTTGATAGGTACGAAGACCCACGGGTTTACAATAAACCGAAATGAAAGAGCATGTCTAAAGATAGTTTTTTTTTTATTACTATGTGGACTTACGACGCTGACAGTACTAAAGTCATCGTGGGATAATTTACCGAAGAAAGCCTGATCCACGTATTCATCTGTGCGTGTTAACTTTTCCTGCTTCGGTTCACAGATGGTTTTTCTGTGAGTTTTCCACGTCATTATCAGGATCTTCTACAATTACTAGGAATATTAAGAATAACGATATGTCACAGCTATGCTGTGTCTAGCATCAAATAGTAGCTGAATTTCTGCCTTTGATAGTAAGAAAATATAATCCATGAATAAATATCGACTTGACATTCATCATGATTACCATAGTAAAGGTATGATAAAATGAGATGGTTCAAAGACTCAATAATTCAGAGTAGTAAGTTCGAACCACCACATTAAATTTCATTGCTATCAGATCTGATGCTAAAGATTACATTATAATACATATAAAATCAATTAGTTATTGCTCAACTTAGTCTTTACTTTGTAACTTTGTAAATTATATTCACACATTCTATTTACTTAATAACTTCCAAGAAACTAGACTTCTTGAAGACTCTTAGTTAGTAATTCTTTGATAATCTGTCAACAGAAGGCCAGACATTAATGCGAAAATAAGTACATACACATACATACATACATAGTCTCACGCCTATAACCCCAAAGAGGTAGGCAAAGGTGTATTTCTACACCCACTTTTCGCCAGATATACTTTAGTCCCACGTAATAAGGGGCGAGCCTATTGCCGTACCGGCCACATTTCCAGACTCCGTGCTGCTACTGAGAATTTCGTGACAGAAAAACCCAATAACACTGCCCGACCCAGGAATCGAACGCGGGACCTCCCGATCCCACGCGCACATTTATGCCGCGAGACCAACGAGGCAATCGTATAGGGTTTGATGTCGAGTTTTCCTTCTCTACGCAAAGATGGTATTTACATCGTGTTATCCCTTAGTCGTCTCTTTCGACACCCACGGGAAGATAGAGGTTGGTGACACTTGTATTCTATGCCGTCAACCACACGGCTGACAAGTAATATTTCAAATCGTAATTGGTGGTCTGTCGTCTGATGGATGTTGGTGAAAACTTGTTTACAATTATCTCGTGAGAAACTTTTACAAACGTGCGTCGACCAAATTGGGGACGTCTTGTAAAACGAAAAAGTCTAGAGTAGCCGTAACCGGCGAGCATGTATGAAAAGAGTAATGAATGTAGAGGAAGCGCGTGAGGTTAGAAGCAAGTGGCGTTATGTTGTCTATGCCTACCCCAAAGGCAAAAAGGTGTGAGCATAATATATATGTAAACTTTTATTAGCACGATTCAGGATCGTTGTTTTTGTAGTTTCGCCGGTGTCTAATAGATGTCGGCAGTGTATGTGTCTTCGTCCTTCTACGAAAAATGCCATTAGTTGTATGCAGCTATCGTTACACAATATGTAATCGGAAAATTTCTCAAACCTTATTTTTATATTCAGTTTCATTCATCTCTGATCTGGTTTCAAATTCCAAGAGTTTAGTTCCTTGAGAATAATTGTAAATTGTAAAAGTGTGCCCAGTTGGGTACACGCATTGCATCTGTAATACCAAGGCGGTTGCTCAGTGCACCAAGCGCAGAGGCTCGTGGGAAGCGTCATTTGCTCTGAATAACTAATGCGCTATTATCGCTACAACAGCTTATTCTAGCTATTTTCTTTGATGTTGCTAATATTTGTGACGTCAAAATGAAGTGTTAAGCTGGAATGCTAAACACCTTAATGTGCATTTATCAGGATATAATTCTAGTGTAGATCGCGAGCGGCTCCATTTTGTCCTAATTTAATAATTAAAAATAATCCTTCCTTCGTGGGTGGTGGTACATCATAAAAGGAATACCCTTCTTGTGATATACACAAGAAGTGTTGTCTCTGACTGCAATGCCGAGGGTATCGGGTTCGAATCCACGGCGCGCACCGATGACTTTTTGAAGTTAAGTATTAAATTGTTAATCATCGCTTGCCCCGTGCCTCGGAGAGCACGTTAAACCGTCGTTCCTGGCTGTCATGAAGATCTTTGACAGTCGTTACGGGGAGTCAGTACCCTCAAATTAACTGATACTGGTCTAAACCATAGAATATCGCTATCCCTTTGGGTTACGGAGGTCAGATGGCAGTCGCTCTGTGGAAAAGTTGATATTCTGTCTGGATATCTGGTTAGACCAGTAAGCGGACCTCGGGCACATGAGTAAATAAACCGAACAGAGACAAAGCTTCTTAAGAGCTTGTAAATTTGTTACCTATTTTGGTAGGGATGTCACCATAGGTTAAGACAAATTAAATAAAACTTTTGTCAAATAATTTTATTATTATCTTAGAAACCTTTACAAATTACTTACTCTAATAGTTGTCTTTTTATAATTTTTGTTTTTTAATAATTTATTTTTTCTTTTAATGGTATGGTAAATTCAGAATCTAACACATAGTTTTTTTAAGTAATCTAACGGGAAACACTCACAAGGCATATAAAATTTACAATCTTCAATACGTTTAAGTATTTTGTTGCCAACATTGACAATATTTATTTCAAGATCGAAATATTCGCGAAACCTTTGCTCGAGCAATTAAAAAAATACGAGAAAATTATCAGGAGGTATAATTAAAAAAACCCAATTGTACGTTACCATCGTTAAAAGCTTTATAATGACAGAATTATTTCTTCTAGTATTATTCATACAAACAGTATAATAAGCAACCATTATTAATAATAAAATACCACGTTTTTACATTAAAATATTAAACCTTGCAATGGTCCTCGGGTGTTAATTGTCCTCGTCAGATGTATGTTTGTAAAGTCCCCCGCCACACAGGATTTAGTCCTAATGCGGGAGAGTTGTCATGTATTCATGTGCCTCGGGCTTCAAGGCTGTAAGTATTGGATGCAATCGGGATAACGCCAGGGCGATGATGATGACTTCTTGTGATATACATTTATTTTTATTTATATTTTAGTCTAGGATTTTTTTGTGTTTGTTGATTGACTGTTTGTAATGTGCCTCCGGATATAAAATTTATTTCTTGTGAAATTTCAAATAAATGTCTATTAATTGATGATATAGATCATACTACATATATATACATACAGATATACGATGCTACATATAGATATACTAATAACACAAGATTGACATTAGAAGACTACTACAGCACTTAATTTAGTAACTGCATATTTGTTTAAGTAATGTGTATGTTCTTATTTACTATTTACAAATAATTAATTACAATGTGAAACAGTTGCAGCTCCTTACAAAAACAAAATATGTACCATAACACTGGCGATTAAAAAGAGTGGCCACAAGTTCTATTGCCCGTTCTTTCTCGTGGTTCTACCTATTTGCTTTGCGAATGGGCAGTAAATGTAAATGTAGAAGCATTATTAATTTTCATTAAAAATTTGACGTTCATAAGCGTCAAGTTGTGACCTAGATGAATAAATGTTTTTTTACTTTGACTCTGACATACAGATGTGATTGTTTATGCCACATGATCCCACAATAATTTGTCGAGTTATCAAACCTACATCATTCATCATAATTATTGCTTTCTCTCCCGAAGCGATATAATAATTTCTTCGTTTCTGGTTGGATTGAGTTTTCTTATCGTTGTCAGTGCTATCTACTATAATAGTAATCATCAGATATTTTAATTCAGGCCGATCTTACGGAAATAATTATCTAGTGTGATTGCAATGGTTTAACAATGGGCCATAAACAACAAGCTCAAAGCGGTTATTAAAGCGTGCATACAAAAACTTCCTCATTAATATCATAATCTGTTTAGGTCAGTTAACGCTTTACAATATTTTTAGCTGGTATATTCTTCCACATACACAACACCATCTAATTGCAAACTAAGCAGAGCTTGTATTGGGTTCTCAATAATGGATAAACATACATTCCTGTTTTTTTCTGTAAATACTTACATATTAGACACAAAAAATCCAGACAAAGACAAACACCCATGTTCACGCCACATGACTGCCTTGAGTGGGAATCGAACCCGCAAAATTCGGCACGGCAATCGTTTACAATCTCGTTTCGCCACCGGGTCATCCAACATTTTAATACTTTACTAATCATTCTTCAAAAATCTTTGGACGATTAACCATGTAACTTGGGTACAGGAGTCCCTTGAAACTAATTCAGAACCGACCAAATCAAAATAAACTTAGCTAAATCTAAAGGAATTAGAATGCTGATGAAAGCCAGACATCAGACTAATTCTGAACCAAGTCACATATTTTTTTATGTCTGAACTAATTACTAGACTATGCAGAACGATGCTGAATTAATGTAATTTTTGACAAACACGTGATCTGCTTTGAAATATGTTACTACCCTTTTATTTAATTTATTTTAACCTACTATTTTCTTGGGTTTACGCGAATGTTACACATTGAAATTTAACTACAGTTTACGGATTTTATCGCGATGTATTGCTTTCACTAAGTTATTACATATTTAAACCGAATGATCTAGAAACTATTTTTTTTATTTTTTTTTTATTTCTTTTTTATGTCTTTTTCTTGAATGTATAAGTTATCTCAAAGTACCCGAACATTTTTCAGCTATTGGGGACAATTAATATAAATATTATTCCATTTTTTATAATTCCCTAAATTAGTAGTAAGAGTAATAATCCATTTTAAACTTTCGCGATTTGTAAACATCATACAAAATAATTTAGCGGGTCTTAATCGCGTTCGCGAAATCATCAAGAACATAAAAAGGGAACCGGGCGAGGTGATGGTGAGTTTTGATGTCGAGTCACTATTCACCAATGTTCCTATTCAAGATTGCCTTGACGTCGTAGAGAGGAAATTAAGGGAAAACGGTCTGTCTAACGAATACATCGTTCTACTTAGGAACTGCTTGGATGGAAACTACTTCCTATATCGTCGACAACATTACCTCCAGATCGCTGGAGTGGCTATGGGTAGCCCTATAGCACTGGTAATGGCCAACATCTGGATGGAGCACTTACAGGAATCCATAGACATGCAGGCGTCTACAGGCAACTATGGTAAAGGTATGTCGACGATATCTTCTTCATCATGAAGGGCAACAAGCAGGACGTAAAACAATTCGCAGACAAATGGAACTCCATACATCCGAACATCCGATTCACATTCGAAATGGAGGTAGACGGATCGTTACCCTTTCTCGATGTTAAAGTGACAATAAGAGATAATGAAACCCTTGGACACACTGTGTATAGAAAATCGACACACACCGACAGGTATCTCAACGCGAACTCGCACCACCATCCGCGGCACTTGGATTCCGTTGTGTCCTCGTTAGTGAACAGAGGCTCAAGCACGAAATATTTACGAATTTGATAAGTAAACGTATCGAGTCCTCGATAGCAGAATTATAGCAGCCAGCACCAACCAATTTTGACATCTATAGTTTACTCGATGACTATACATTAGTATCGTACATAGGGATGTGGCCATGTGAGCTAAATGACCGCCTTATTGAATGAATGGTACGTTCCAAACTAGGGTAAATAGTTAATATTTATAAAATTTATATTGTAAAAACTGTTTTGTAGAAAACAAAAAAAATATTTTACGGTTTCCAAATGTCCTTTCTTGTCATTGTCAGATGACGGACTTGTGTCATTAAATAAAAATCTAGTAAATAATTAAATCATTGAGCAAAGCATTACTGTCGCGATTTCTCGCGAACTGTATAGTGTACAGAGCAGATAACCAACCTCTGTGAATACTTAACCAACCTCTATGTAAGTACTGGCCACAACCGACGGTTCTACGTTTGAGGTTTGAACTTGATATATGAAGAATACGAAATTACTTAATTACTTCATAGTATTGACATTGTCATTGTCATTTGAAACATTATATACTTGTGTAAAATTATATAAGAAATGTATTATTATTAAATATGTTGATGTGTTGATACAATATTAAATGCGCTGACTGCATGTATATCCCACAAATGGGCGCTGGAGCTAAGTATTTAGTGATTCCTACTGTTTGCGAGTAGCTAGTGTTGTAAAGCTAATTATATGGGATCCTATTGTTTCTACGTATCTAGAAATTGGTAATGTATTGTATAATAATTCTGTATTGTAATAGTAGAGGTGTTTAGACCTCTGCTGAGGATAAAGACGTTTATGCCTCAGTGGGGAGAGAACGGAGACGTCCGTTACAGAGCGGTGAAATACCCGACACATACAATACCTTGGCAGCTGTGAAATATCCGACAGGTATAGAAATATTAAAAGACCTGATATCGGTGAAAGATCCGACCGGTATTAAGTTATTGAAAGACCTGACATATTGTAATTGGTAGTTATATAATTCATAATTCGTACCATAGAAATTGATAGACCTGCAATACTAGACTGCCGGACAGTGGAATCATATAACCTTTTAACCTACAGGTCGCGCTGAAATAATCGAGGAGGAACCATACTGACAAATGATTGGCATCGAGGTCAAACAGAGCTATCCATATGATGTCTAAGTTGCGAGATGTAAGTCAAACCTTTCATCCATACACGCATATTATTCCAATTGCAATGCATATCGGCGTTCAGTTACAAACCCCTTAAGCAACATTATACCTTGCCGACAATTACCGCGACAAGAAATATGTAACGTGAACAAAATGGCGAGAATTTAGATTTTTATTTAGAACTTGTATGAATATATAACTTGACATTGCTGAAAATATCGGCAGATTGCCACAAAAAAAGAAGAAGAAGAATTAAATCATTAGCACAACATTGTTATATAAAGAATTAGGTAAATACTATTATGGAAGGTGTTCGTGATCCATTATTTTATTTTGGTTGAAACTGCGTGAATACTACAATATAACGTGTTCAACGAGAAGTTTATAATAAGTTTACAAGTTTCATTGTTGTTGGAACACCTTAAAATATGTATGATGCTTATAAAGTGGACCAGTGGTATGTACCTGACATTCAAAGCCTATTTTTATAAGGATATTTTGTTGAAAATAAAATAAAGGTTATTGTTGTATTGGTGTTTTTCATTTATTACTACAGCTTAATAAGATTAATAGACAGCTATCTTATCACATGTCTTCTGACTAAAACGTTCGTTTTTATTTATATTCAGTCATATCCGAGAGGGCTAGGTAAGACGCTGATATAAGACTCACGAATTATTTACGGCAGATACTCGTCCGTCACCAAAATTTTATTATTATACTCGCTGTGCCCGCATGTTATTATTACTTCAAAATAAGAGGGTTTTAAAACAATCTTACAAACCCAATTTTACCCCCTTGAAGATACAATATGAAAATTCTTCCTAAGTGTTATAAAATGAATCCTCGGTCCAAATTCTATGTTTCTATCTTCAGCGTGTGATTATAATTATGTTAGTCAGGATAAGTTTGTTTTATACTTGTAGAGTACCTACTTAATTGTAGAGTAGAATACGCAGGAGTGTTAAAAGAGTCTCTAAATAACATCCTATGTTCATATTAGAAAATTGATATGATGTCGATGTCGATTGGTACTTTGTTTTTCGTATATAGATAATTTTCACACATATTTTTACATGCCGTGTGGTTGACGGCATAGAATACAAGTGTCACCACCCCCTATCTTCCCGTGGGTGTCGTAAGAGGCGACTAAGGGATAACACGATGCAAATACCATCTTTGTGTAGAGACGGAAAACTCGACATCAAACCCTATACGACTGCCTCGTTGGTCTCGCGGCATAAATGTGCGCGTGGGATTGGGAGGTCCCGGGTTCGATTCCTGGGTCGGGCAGTGTTATTGGGTTTTTCTGTCACGAAATTCTCAGTAGCAGCACGGAGTCTGGAAATGTGCCCAGTACGGCAATAGGCTCGCCTCTTATTACGTGGGACTAAAGTATATATGGCGAAAAGTGGGTGTAGAAATACACCTCTGCCTACCCCTTCGGGGATAAAAGGCGTGACGATATGTATGTATGTAGGTATGTATTTTTACATGCTTGCAACCAAAATATTGGGTTATTTACTACACATTTAAAGTGGCGAAATTTGCGTGTTTCCTTTTTTATTGTGTCAATAATCAGGTCCTATATTCAAAATGAACACATAAAATATGTAACTACATAAATATTCATCATAAAAAGGCTCAAAACGTATAAATACGATATTTATATGTTTCGAATCTTTTCTCACCAACAAATTCTAGGTGAAAATTGTTTCGACAAAATGACATTAGATTTACGTTTATTTTACTTTGCTTATGTCAAATCAGAGTTTATGCTGCCGATTTTTGCTTATTTGTTAGAAAGCTCGATAGCAACTCGATATATTTGCATGACATTTACCGCAGGATTGTCGTCTAAAGTAATTTGTGCTGCCAATATTAGTTGCATCTTACGCACGATAGGGGCGCTGTACAATTGTCATACAAATTTTGACATTTACGATACGAATACTTTCTCGACAGTTTTTTGTGCTCGGGCCTCTGAGCGTATGACCTATGTGACCCTGAACAATTAAATAGTGAGCTGTCACATGTTCCGGAGGTACTTAGGCGCAACGGATACAAAAAAAACATACTCCGTCGGAAGAGGAACGAGCGTAAATCTGAAGTAAGCAGAGTGCCCGCTTACATCCCGTATCTAAAGGGAGTGACGGACAAAGTTGGAACAGTACTCAAGATACTCCATCAAGACTGTATACAGTCCACTCTCTAAGATAGCACACAATCTGCGTACCCCAAAGGATGTCATTCCTCTCCAAACACCTGGCGTCTACAAAGCCGATTGCAGCTGTGGTAGTTCATATATCGGGCAGACTAAGCGTACAATCGCTGAAAGAGTAAAAGAATATATCGCAGCTGTAAAAAACCGACATATTAATAAGTCGGCGATAGCTGAGCATTTGTTGGAGTCTGGACCAAACCACTGGATAGAACTGCATCAACCACAAGTCTTATCCACCGATCGTCACTATTACTCCAGGATAGTACGTGAAGCGGTAGAAATCAAGAAATATAACAATTTCAACCGGGAGGATGGATATCCCCTCAAAGCATTTTGGCCACCATCGAGGCATCTCAGGACACCCGTAGAAGTATTTTGGCCACTTTCGAGGTTAGGCTTTCAAGCTAAGTACGGCGCGTAATATTTTCGTTGAAAGAATGGTGATATTTCTATTTATTAAGTTAATATTGTATATCAAAAGACGCGTAATTAAATAACCTTTCGAATTATATTAATTAACACCAAATAATATACTTGAAGCCCACGCAGGAGCGGTATAAAGCGCACCCGGTATAATATTTTCCCGCCATTTTCGAGCGCGCTATTATATTTCTAACATATTCATATTTCTCGTCGTTTTTTATTATGGGAGGTATATAAGTATTGTACACGGTTAGAAAGGTAATTTAATTTACTTTCCGAAATCATAAATATAATAAAAAGAAACATTTTAATTTTAAACATAAAAAATATAAATGATTGTTAATTGCCGCCAATTTTCGTATTTTATTTTTTTTTACATATTTTTTTGTTATATATCAGATTCAAACCTAGATAAGTTTATTTTCAACTAGATTACCAATTTAAAAAACCATATCTGATAAGATTCCGATAAGAATCATTCTTATTGGACTTTGCACAATTGTTTACTTTTGCCCGCAAAAAATAACCGCCATACCCGCCAAAATTTTCGAAAGCCTATATCTCATGAATTATAGGAGTATTATATATCACATGATAGGTTTATTTATATACTCATAATAAAACAATAATTCATAGCATAAATGTAACTTTATCTATATATTTTCATTCAATAAAAAATAAATACCGTTGTTTCGGTAATTGAATGAATATAGCCTCTTGAATTAAATTATTACACAATATTTGTTTGTATTTTTGCTGTTATTTTATGACTAATTAGTCCATTCACAATTAAAACATAAAAATATTGTTCAAACATGAACATGACATTCTTGGCATTCCAACACACATCCAACTTATCACCGAGGAAGATGCGTGATATTTTATGATCATCTAATTTATCACGTACGGCGGTCGGCTCAAACATGCTGCATCGGCACAATACACCGACGGCACACAACTAAATACGTGTATATATGTGTATATAGAATAAGTTTAGTATATAAGATAATACTTTTAAGAAATAAATCAGTCATTTGTTCACTCCTGACTTTGACTCATTACCCTTCCCAAACCTCTCACTGCGGCCAAGACACCTTTAGCCGTCACCCTGATCGGTCTTGTGAGTCTGCTCGACCGGCAGTGAGAAAACCATTTCCACCACCCCTAAATCCTACCCAATTCCATCTGTCGCCTTAGGTCTCCCGGTGGCAGATATCCTGGACTATTATATATAAGTATTTAATAAAATACGATATAGTAGGGCTAGGGGGATAGGGACGTTAGGGTTTAGGGACCACAACAACGACGCCTTTGTAGGAATTAGATAGGTTGTAGGAATAGTTCATAGGACACCTAGGTTTACTACATAATACGTAGGATAGGGGTTAGATTAGATCTAAAATAGGGATAGGTTTATCGTAGGTAGGTTAGGCTAGATATAGGAACCAGTAGGCTTAAATTAGGATAAGTCTAGGTTTAGGTACGTGCAAGCTTAGGGCTATACTTAAGAGCTATCGAAGGTTAGGCCCTAACTTGTACAAATATCAAATATAATTATATTATTTGTTTACACTGATGTTTTGAATCCATAATTACGCCCCTCGCGCAACATGCAAAGACAGTGAAATATACAAAAATTTCAAATGCTGACATTTAAATAATTTTCTAAGCAAGCATTGCTTTAATTTTATATTTTTATAACCACCAGGTATACAAAATAATAAAAGTAAGCAATTTATAACCCATATTGTTATCATGACAAACAAAAATGGCGAGTAGGTCATCGATAGACGACATTGTTTACAATAGGATCAAGTTCGGCGGGTCGCATAAACTAAACATTCCGTCATTCAGTCACCATTCAAACATTACTACAAAGCTTATTTAATCTTCTTTCATAAAAGCATACATACATACATAGACTCACGCCTGTTTCCCCGAAGGGGTAGGCAGAGGCATATTAAACGCCCACTTTTCGCCAGTGTTTTGATCCCACGTAATAGGTGGCGAGCCTATTGCTGCTTATTGGGACATTTTGTTTGCCAGAGCCTCGTCCGTTGATCGGCAGGTGCACCACTTGCAGGTGAGGTTGGCTTGGGACCCTAAGTTCTTGGTGGGAACCCTATGCACCCTCATCATCATATCATAAAAACATAATTTCAAATATACCCATACCCGAGTGACGAGTCGTAAGTTTAGGTTTAAGGTAGCACGGCAAGTGGCCTTGCTTCGCGGGTGGTCAGATAACGACCGCGTGATGCTTTAGCGATAACTGTCAAATTAAAGCGGTACCTTGAGCGGATATAGATTATCAGCTACTTGGATTCCAGTCATCAGCAAATGTAAACACCGCCGCAGTGATAAATCTCAACAGTGTGTAGACGTCATTAGTGTAGTGTGTCGGAGTACCGACATTGCGAACTTAAATAAAGACCAAGTGAGGGTAGGTGCCGAAACCCGCACTTCCACAAGACAGCGCTGAGCTCTCATCAGTCTCTTCGCGACCACGCTCGGTGCAAGACGAGTGAAACGTCGGAAACAAATCAAATTATTTTGTATGATAGTAAGAGTAAATCTGATTTTTGCCTTAGATGCATTTGTAAGTGTTCTTGTATGTGAGGAGCTAAGCGATCAGACAGATTCTGTTGGAAAGCAATGACCACCGCCCTTAGACAACTGCTTTACCAAAGGAGTAATAAGTGCGCTGTCGACATGGATGGGAAAAGGAATAGGAGGAGGATCGGGATGAGGGAGAAGGAAAAGTGCTGGTACTTTGGGCTCTCTTACTCTCCGAACGAGACGCAGCAATAAGTATAGATACTGTTACCACCGATAATATAATACTATACTAGTAGTACTGCTTACTAGTTTACTGTGTAGTACTAACCCCAACGAGCCAGCCCATTCATGGTGAAATCAGCAAAGCTCTACCTGCGTATACATCATGTTAGCAGTATAATGAATAGGATTAAAATAAATGACCCCATTTCCGATGATATGCGATAAACAAGGTCCCACTCCAGTATGATATTATATTATTACGGATTTCATTGCCCCCAAAATTACACAGCAATATATTAAATTGAAGTAAATCTAATTATTGTAAGTGCTGGTATTTGTCAGAGTGATATTGATTTCGCTGTTGGCTTATTCTTCGTCAGCTTAATACGTATTGTGTCGTGTGTGTGTGTATGTAAATGTTTACTTTGTCTAGCTAAATGTTTTATATAATTATTTTTAAAACATATTTTTAATTGTACGTTACACTCTACCTAGTTCTGGGTAGCCAGTTACAATGAAAACCAGACAACTGCGTAAAAATATTATAGTTAAAAATGGTTATGCTATCAGTTATTTCCCACTCTCGCAGTCTGTTGGGACTCTTTGGGACAATAGCTTAACGTACTGTTATAACCGAATTTAGTTTAAGGGAAATGCAATGCAAGCATATTATAATTAATATATTATAAGCCATTACCGCCATGCGGCTAGTTAGTTAGCATACAGTTATCATCCAGTTCGCATCTTTTATCTACCGCGCCAACATCCTACATCTCGCGGTTGCGAAAGCTTGAGTTCGGTCTAGATTAAGTCAGTGTATTTTCGGGTGTAATCAATAAACGTTTTTCAGCAGTGAAAAATAGTTTTTTTTAAAACTCGCTACGTACTACGCGCAAAGCATTGGTGTCAGAGGTGGGATACTGTTGGCTTTCTGGATCCGTATTCAGACCGCAGCATCTGAACAGTGCGTAGTGAAAGTGTACTAATAGCGCAAGGTCGACGATCAGTCTCCGCTCTCATAGCGTGAGCCCGCACCACACCAGATAGAGGATAAGTCTCCGCCCCTCGCAGCGTGAGCCCCCATCGATACACGCAAGTACACCCCCTTAGCCGACTGTCAGCCTCCGCTTTATAGCGTGAGCCATCGCTTACCCTTGCAGCCATGACCTTGACTAGAGTGTAGCCGACCGTCAGCCTCCGCTATTAAGCGTGAGCCGGCGCCGCACCGATCGAGACCGTTCCCAAAACTTCTACCATAGTAAAAACAGAATAGTAAGCTAGCTAAGGCCGCTCGGCGAATTAATTGCCTACTCTTGCGTTGACGCACGGGTTGTCACGTGTTAACACCGCGGCGCCGGCTTTGTCGGCGCGCGCGCTTTTTCGCCGTTTTTTTAAGTGATTGCGCTGAATACTACAGAATTTAAGCTTGCATATAATTTTTTTCAAATACCTACTGACTAGCTAAGCGTTATATAACTATCTAAATGCCCTTTATAGCGAGAAAAATGTAACAAGTTTAATTTACTGTCGTTTAACACATTGTATAATATTAATAGCGTTTATTACAAAACTGAATGTACATAAACAATTCGAGCGGGCGAGCAGTGTAGTACCTACATGAATGCGCGCGGCCAGACGCGCGGCGCATCTCTTCGCCGAGCTTATCGCGCTCGTGAGATTGTGTGCGTGAAAAGTGCGTGCGTACACGGCGCCCCGGCGACTCACGCATACATTCAAACCAGCGCGGCGGCGGCGGCCGATTTGTATGAAGCTATCCTACTATTCTGTTTTTACTATGCTTCTACTGAGCTTTGAAGACCCTCTGGGTGTAAAGCAGCTCGACGTCTTCAATTACAGGGTGATATCCGCACCCTATGATGCAGCTAACTCACCTTATTCTCTTCGTCTTCATGTGGAACACGAAATCAACATCAACGTAAGTCTTATACTTATTTCCAAACTCTTTGTGTTGTGTTTGTGTTTGTGCAATGTTTTGTGATAAAAGCAGAGCATTCTAAAAAGCGTGTGCGTCATTTCGTAACTTCTAAAAGGAAAATCTAATTATAAGCACGTATTTTAAATTGAGCTTGAAACAAATATTATTTTCTATATCTTATAAGCTAAATCTTATAAACTATATCTTATATCCTAATTATTGTATTAGTAATCAATCTATCCTAAGGTCATATCTACTAAATCTTAAAGTTATCTAAATATTTGTTAAACTACTCACCATTTATGACGGATTCCGAATTTTCAGTAAAATCTGAAAAGGATATTAAAAAACCTACAAAAATTTCCAATGTTACAACGCTAAATTTCCTTACTAAATTTATTAAACCATATAATGGTAAAAGAGAGACTCTCCCCGCATTCCCCACAAACTGTGACAATGCCATTTCACTCGCCTCTGACGAACAGCAGACTATTTTATGTAAATTTATCATTTCCCAATTGGAAGGTAAGGCACAAGTAGTGTTCTTTAAAAACTTTTAGTAACTGGTCAGAACTTAAAGATTTTCTAAAACAAAACTTTAGCGAGAAGAAACATTCTACACATCTCTTGTCCGACCTTCGAAATTGCAAGCAAAACTTGCCGTCGGAAACTGTCTCACAATACTCTTTGAGAATTGAATCGTGCCTAACGCGTTTGTTATCAGATTTGCATTTCTCCTGTGATAAAAAGGATGAATTAGTTGGTAGAGTCGCCGGTATCGAAGACTTGGCACTCAACACTTTCCTAATGGGTCTAAATCCGAGTTTTTCACATATAGTTCGATGTCGTAACCCTAAAACGCTAAACGAGGCTGTCACACATGCTATTGAGGAAGAAAAATTATTTAACGCTTCCAAATTTTCCTTAAAATCGCCAAAAACATGTTCGACCTGTAACAAACAAGGTCACTTGTCTTCTGAATGTTTTCGAAATAAAAACAAAAAGGCGAAATCTTATAATACGAACTTTACTAATCCTAATACTTATCAAAATCGTTTTCCCATGCAAACTCAATCGTCCCAAAAGCCTAATAATTTCCCACGGAAAATCTGCGCATATTGCAAAAATCCCGGTCACTTGATAACCGAGTGTCGCAAACGACAGTACAATAATCAACGCAGTAATATACAACAACCTGATACTCAGGCACAGAGTAGTGATACGCGCAGAGGCAACGCTAATGTAAACTTTTGCCATACGAATGATATGGCCGTGAACCACTCAGACGCTAATGATACATTAGCCTCTGAACCTTTAAACCAAATCGGATTCTGAGTGCGTGTCTATCGGAATCCACAGCATTTAAAAATGACACGATTCATTTTAAATCTTATTCACCTCAGTTCCAAAACAGGAATCTGAGTCATACCAAATCTTATGATAATACGAAATCTTATGCTAAATCTTACGATAATTCTAAATCTTATGCTAAATCATACGATAATGCTAAATCTTATGCTAAATCTTTTACTAA
This sequence comes from Euclidia mi, assembly GCA_944739405.2. Classification (NCBI taxonomy): domain Eukaryota; kingdom Metazoa; phylum Arthropoda; class Insecta; order Lepidoptera; family Erebidae; genus Euclidia; species Euclidia mi. The sequence goes on from OX123188.2 coordinate 94,571,518, forward strand.
ATCTTATGATAATCCTAAATCTTATGCTAAATCTTATGATAAACCTAAATCTTATGACATTACAAAATCTTATACTAAATCTTATGATTATATTATACTACTACTAAATCTCATAATGATACCAAATCTTATACTATTTCTAAATTTTGCACGGAATCGTGTAGCAATCATAACTTACCTTTTATGAATAGTGATGGTAACTCGAAAAGCAAACTTACCTCTTATCCGCCAGATAATTTGTCACCGTCACGCCTGAAATGTTCTAAATCTCATCAGAATGATATACCAATTTACGAAATGAATTCATTTATTAAAAAAGTAACACTCCCACATGTTTTCTTATTTACTAAGCATACTACCAGGTCACTTGTTCTATTAATCGACACTGGTTCTAGCATTTGTTTAGTTAAAGAAGAAAGTCTTTATAAAAAGCCTCAACTATCCTCAGAAATATGGCGACTTAAAGTAATCAATGATAGTGGCAAGTTTTGTCAAACATTAGGCACCTTCCAAATGCAGTTTTACTTATCTTTGGAAGTATATTCTTATAAATTTCACGTCGTAAAGAATGATGTTAGCCTCGATTATGATGGCATAATAGGCACAGATTTTCTAGGTCATCTTAAAGCAGTCATAGACTATGACAACGAATGTTTAATAATTCAAAATCATAATTTACCTTTACGTTTCAAGTTGCCTATTTATAAAATCCCAGCTCGTTCTGAAGCTGTAATTGAATGTGGATGGTTAAACAATAGTGATGAATTACCTTTTCTGAAAGAAGCCTTAGTTCTCGACCATAAGATTTCTGAAGGCGTTTATGTCGCGAATTGTGTCGTCACTTTAAAGCCAAATCGTAGAATTAATATTTCTATTCTTAATACTACTGAATCCGAGATCGAAATAAATAACTATTCCGTTAAACTTACACGTATGGAAAATAACTTCACAGAGTGTTTGACAACTTCAGACATTGAGACTATAAATAAAGCCTCACTTCCTGTCATTGATAGACATAATCAAGTTCTAAATCAAATTCGAACCTCTCACCTAAATCCAGAAGAAAAAGCAACTCTGTTAGACTGTTGTTCTCAATTTACAGACGTTTTTCATCTTGAAGGTGAACCTCTCATCTGTACTAGCACAATCAATCACTCTATAAACACAGGGAATGCCGCCCCAATCCACGTAAAGTCTTACCGTTTTCCAGAGTGCCACAAAGAAGAAGTAGACAGTCAAATAACCGCTCAAGGTACCGCTTTAATTTGACATTTATCGCTAAAGCATCACGCGGTTGTTATCTGACCACCCGCGAAGCAATGCCACTTGCCGTGCTACCTTAAACCTAAACTTACGACTCGTCACTCGGGTATTGATATTTGAAATGATTTTTTTATGAAAGAAGATTAAATAAGCTTTGTAGTAATGTTTGAATAGTGACCGAATGATGGAATGTTTAGTTTATGCGACACGCCGAACTTGATCCTATTGTAAACAATGTCGTCTATCGATGACCTACTCGCCATTTTTGTTTGTCATGATAACAATATGGGTTATAAATTGCTTACTTTTATTATTTTTTATACCTGTTGGTATAAGCTTTACAAAAATATAAAATTAAAGCAATGCTTGCTTAGAAAGTTATTTAAATGTCAGAATTTGAAATTTTTGTATATTTCACTGTCTTTGCATGTTGCGCGCGGGGCGTAATTATGGATTCAAAAGCAAATAATATAATTATATTTGATATTTTTATGTTTTAATTGTGAATGAACTAATTAGTTATAAAATAACAGCAAAAAAATTAACAAATATTGTGTAATAATTTAATTCAAGAGGCTATATTCATTCAATTACCGAAACAACGGCATTTATTTTTTATTGAATGAAAATATATAGATAAAGTTACATTTATGCTATGAATTATTGTTTTATTATGAGTATATAAATAAACCTATCATGTGATATATAATACTCTTATAATTCATGAGATATAGGCTTTCGAAAATTTTGGCCGGTGTGGCGGTTATTTTTTGCGGGAAAAAGTAAACAATTGTGCAAAGTCCAATAAGAATAATTCTTATCGGAATCTTATCAGATATGGTTTTTTAAATTGGAAATCTAGTTGAAAAGAAACTTATCTAGGTTTGAATCTGATATATAACAAAAAAATATGTTAAAAAAAATAAAATACGAAAATTGGCGGCAATTAACAATCATTTATATTTTATATTCTTTTATGTTTAAAATTAAAATGTTTCTTTCCATTATATTTATTATCTCGGAAAGTGAATTAAATTACCTTTCTTACCGTGTACAATACTTATATACCTGCCATAATAAAAAAACGACGACAAATATGAATATGTTAGAAATAAAATAGCGCGCTCGAAAATGGCGGGAAAATATTATACCAGGTGCGCTTTATACCGCTCTTGCGTGGGCTTCAAGTATATTATTTGGTATTAATTAATATCATTCGAAAGCTTATTTAATTACGCGTCTTTTGATATACAATATTAACTTAATAAATATAAATATCACCATTCTTTCAATGAAAATATTAGTGCCGTACTTAGCTTGAAAGCCTAGCCTCGAAAGTGGCCAAAATACTTCTACGGGTGTCCTGAGATGCCTCGATGGTGGCCAAAATGCTTTGAAGGGATAACCAAAATGCTCGACCAAAATATCATACGCCCATCTCAATCACCATGGAGCGCCCATGTATGGGTGGTCCCGAAGAAGGCAGACACCTCGGGAAAACGAAAATGGCGTATAGTTATCGATTATCGTCGCCTTAACGACGTCACGGTGTCCGAGATCTACCCTATACCGTTAATAACAGATATTCTTGACCAACTATCTTGTAAGTGGTTTCTTTTTTTTGAATTTGGGAAATCCATTTTATGCACCCATGTAAATAGCTTTGGCTCTACGATGTCTGGCAGTCTGTAATACAAGAATTTTATATACAATACAGATGTCGCAGGTAAATTTTACCTATAATAAGGCATTATACAAACGGCTATGTCTGTTTACAATCTATCGTCGATTTGTTGTTTTGCGGCTAATTGTTTTACTTACGTTAGGTTTTCGTTTAAACTTAGTTTCAATTCCGTAATACTCAGTATTTTATTTATACCTACATAAATACCAAGTTTCATACAGATTGGTTCATTGTGTTTGAAATATTCGACTTTGAAATTAGTCCGGCAAGCCCTTTTTTTTTTTTTACGAGGTGGAAAATCCCTTCGGATCTCCGACTCTTGAGGGAAATAAGAGCCGGAGTATGTGGTGTTTCCACAAAAAACCACCTCGACTGCCGCCATGTACCCGTGTGTCGGAGGGTGGGGCATCACCTAAGCACTCGTCGCCACCCTCCGTCGGGTATTGGCCCGCCAGATGGTCAGGCGGGACCCGAACAAAACCCCCTTGGTGACGGGACGGATTAAGGTGTTGGACTCCGCCGCCAAAACGCCCAGCGGCCGCAGAGGATAGGGAGGACGGCAACGCAACACCGCATCTCCTCTTCCTCTGCGGCCCCACCGCGACGCATCGAATGGTGCGCCCCCATTTGGTCGCGGGAAATAGGGCGCGCGGCAACGCAACACCGACACGCCTCTCCTCCGCGCGACCGCACCCGACTGCGAGGGACAGACAGAACTGTCCCCCGCACCCGCACCGTTTAACGCATCCTGCGCAGGCCCCTCCAAGCCCATGCGGAGCGTCTCCTCCTGGATCCCTCTTAGCTTCACCGCGGGTGACCAATCCACGGTTACTGAGCCCCCCCACCACGACAAGGTGGAGATCCCACGGGGGGGAGTCCGGCAAGCCCTGAGGAATAAACGCTCTTAATAAATAGTATGAGCTACATGGCGATCGTCATTTCCTTTGTACATCATCTATTGCAGGATAAACATTTGCGTAGGTCCGCCGTCGCCGTAGAGGTGTACATCTAATGATTATGTCGGAACGCAAACTAACACAACACAGAGAACAGGGATGCGGGTGTATTTGAAGAACGCAGTTACTCACGAATACATTATCAGTTAGTTGCAAATCTATGTAACATTTGATTAGTTGTACCATTGTACAAATAATAATAATAATTTCGACGTACTATAAGAGTACTTAGGGCAGGCGCCGGCATTCATCCATAGTTTTCATCTAAACCTATCCATTAAACACCCATCCCAATAGCCCAGAGCAATTAGTTTTCATATAAGTAGCAATAGGCTCTCACCTGCTGCGGCTAACCAGTGACTGCACTTAATAGTGCGGTGATGGAGGCGCCTCAGTAGGTGTTCCATTACATTCTAGATTAAAACTCTCAAAGGGCCTCTGCGCGTTGGACCTATATCTCCGTGTACGCCTGCCAAAGGGTCGGGTATTGTTCTAACAAATTAGAATAATACCCGAGAAAGAGAAACAAATAATAATAATATTCTTTATTGTTCCAAAAAATATGACACTTTAAAAACAGTAATAACAAGGCTTATTAAAAAAAAGCACATTTAAAGAAAACTCTGTCCTCTGAACTAGGTGTATGTCCCTGTATTTCAGACGACAGCGCTCCTACCCGTATGTTAGAATCAGTTACATTTCTATTTTTTAAATGGTACCTATAGCTATATAAAAACAAAATAAGAAATTATGTTTAACAATACCATTTTAGTAAGAGTTTGTATTAACTTATAAGTATGTGGTGTGCGTGTGTGTATGCGTGTGTGTGTATTTGTGTGTGTGTGTGTGTATGTGCGTGTGTATGTGATGTGTGTGTGAGTATGTGAGTGTATTTAAATTAACTTTAATCTGATAGTCCACGTACGAGGGCCTCTGTTTTATGATAGTCTAAGCTTTGTAGATGGTTTTTTAATGTCATTTTACACTGGTACTTATTTTAAGAGAAAATATCTAAAGTTTTATTTAGGTTATTATACAATTTTGGACTGAAATAGCAAAAATTTCTATTGGCAAAAGAGGTGAAGTATGGGACGTGGGAGAAGACTTTATAATTGATTCTACCTGTAGGAGCGGTAATAGGGCGTTCCGTATGTTTTCGCAGAACTGAATGAAGCACGTACAGTTGTCTCACTGTAAGCAGTTTGCATTCAGCATAAAGTTGATTCGTGGGATACCTAATAAGACGCAAAAATATTACCTTAATGACAGCTCTTTGAGCCCGTTCTAAGCGGAGAAAAACATTTTCAGTGGCACCACCCCATACAGGTACACAGTAGCTTAAAACAGATTGGCATAAAGCGAAATAGACCATTGTAAGTGTATCTTTATCTGCGGTACTACGTAGCTTCTTAAAAATATAAATCATTTTGCGTATCCTATTCGATAGTAATTCAATATGTTTGTGCCAGTTCATATGTTGGTCAATATGTACTCCAAGATATTTCACACTAGGGACTTTGGTAATTTTTAGGCAATTACAGTCTCCTGGTGAATTGCATGAGTGCACTTTGAGAGTTAGAGATTGCGGTGGGCACAGATGAGATCTTATAGCAAATGGCACATACATTGTCTTACTAATATTTAACGTAAGTAAATTACATGTCAACCATGTCATTACCAGTAACGACGCTGCTTCCGCATTTCGGTAGCACTGAGCCCAATCCAGGCCATCAATGACTAAAGCTGTGTCATCAGCGTATGTAAAAATTTTGCAATGTTCGAAAGGTACACGGCACAGGTCATTGATGTATATCAGAAATAGGATAGGCCCTAGAATACTACCTTGGGGCACGCCGTATAAAATGGGAAGCTCGTCACTCTGACATCGTCCAATTTTAACGACTTGGGTTCGATTCTTTAAATAGTCTCTGAACATATCGAGTACAATTCCCCGTATGCCCAAGCATTCCATCTTCCTCAGCAAGAGTGACACAGATACAGTATCAAAGGCCTTTGATAGGTCTATGAATATGCCTAAACTCTTTCTTTTATTGTCAAGCGTCTTGACTATGTGTTGAGATAAATCCATGACTGCATATTCAGTACTGACATTTGACCTAAAACCATATTGATTTTTAGAAATTAGGTAGTTTTTTTCAAGATAGCTAATAAGGTTTTTATAGAGAATGCGTTCAAGGATTTTTGACATAGCTGACAGGATAGATTTGACCTGTAGTTATTGACATCATCTCTGTTCCCCGTCTTATGAATAGGGTGTATTAAAGCTTTTTTAAATGCATCCGGGAATACACCAGACGTAATGGAAAGGTTACAAATCTGAGTGATTATGGGTACCAAGACATCACTAGCACTTTTTAAAATATTTGCGGAAATAGAATCCCATCCTGGAGCACAATCAGATCTCAGATTTCGAATAATGACCTCGACTTCTTTTTCTGTAGTTTCAAGTAGGGCCATAGATCCACTTGAGTTTAATAAGCAAGTGGGAGGTGGAGTATCCGATGGAGCTGTGAGTATATTGGATGCCAAATTTTGTGGAGCTGTGAGTATATTGGATGCTAAATTTTGTCCAATATTTGAAAAGTAGTTATTAACGTGGTTAAGAGAGGTTTTAGGAGTATCACGGAGGTGTAAAAGCTCGGACGGCTGACCAGAGATTACTTTTATACCAGTCACCTGTTTGATGATATCCCACGTAGCTTTAGGGCTTTTTTAGCCTTTGCAAACTCACATTTTTCAAATGCTTGCTTAACATTTTTTTAAAAAGTGTTACAAAAATTGCGATATCTCGTGTATGATATTCTTAATATTTCATTATTGCATGATTTCTTAAGCTTACTGTGCAAGCGATCACAATGTCTCATACACCTCAACAAACCCGGCGTTATCCAGGGCTTGAGACATCGTTGTATTCTAGAAATTATATGAACTACAGTGTGTTTTGTTATGGTGCTCGAGATACTATCTATCAACATATTTGTGGCTTTGTTTGGATCAGTGATTCTAAGAATAGGAGCATAATCAGCACTATTTATCTCACTAACAACAAGCTTGTAGTTAATATATTGTCTAGTGCGAGGGATACCTAAATATTTTTTATTAGTTTCTAAAAATAATAACACGGGATAGTGGTCGGTTATTGTTGATTCAATGACTAGGGTGGTGGCCGACAGGTTAGTTTTTAGGAGCACATGATCAAGGCAATTTGCGCCACGTGTAGAAAAATAATGGGCGGGCAGGAGTCCATGGGCAGCTGCACATGACAGATATTCGTCCGAATCACAATCAGTACATCCGGGCATAATATTTATGTTAGTATCTCCCATTCGTATCACAGTTTGTGTAGGAGCCCTCAGTACATCATTTAAGCAGTCAATGAAGTTGCCAATATTTCTGTAAGACATATCATCTATGCGACATACAAGACAGTTTGCATCAATAAAACGAGGTTCTGATACATTTGCTGTGATCGATGACCTTACATATACTGCACAACCATCATTCTGACTATAGGTATTCTTGGTATAATACGAGTTGTAACCCTCTAAAGTTGGCAAGTAAGATAATTTACTAATCCAACATTCTGATAGTACAAGTACGTCTCCATGAATGCTGAGACCGCATCAAAGTTTCTACTTATACTTCGAATATTAAAATGTAGTATTGACAATCCCTTCAGTGGACGCGTAATATATTGCATACATTTACTTGGTTCACAATTGTATGATTTAGATACACTTATTGAGTCAATTTCCTGATTTATAATATTCAAATTAGTCATTATAAATAATAATCACAAGCTTAAAATATGAGCGAGATTTCTGTCTAGAGAACACGAAAGTATTGTGCTCTTTGACTAATTGCAAGTATATGATTATCACTTTAGAATCGCTAGAGTGTAACCATGGCATAATAAGTATTATCATATGTAATAAGATATCACATACAGAGCGTGCATGAGCATGACGTAGGTAGACCCGTGTAAGTTGACAAAAGTAACCGTTTGAAACTATATTGTTAAAATAATGATAATATAAACCTGTAATGAAAAATAGATGGTGGATGAATAATAATAAAATGTTTCACTTACGTGTGTTTTGTAGATTGTGTAGTGTTTGTGTTAGATAAAAATATTCGAAGAAATTGCTAAAATAATATTTCAAAGTTATGCTAAATAGTCATTGCTTCACTTCACCTAGGGCTTGTAGACTTTACGGAGACTTTATTAATATTTGCTTGGAACCTTCAGACTTTCTTAAGAATATATTACCGTTTGTGGTCCAGCAGAACTTGTAGTTGTGAAGTTTTGCGTATTCTCTGGCTGTCGAAAAGAGCTTTCTAGAGCTGACGGGCAAATATTCTGCGACATAAATAGGCCGACGTTCGCCAGCTAAACCAATCTTATGCGAGTTAAGACGATCTTCATTCGAGTGCTTCTTATTGAAGTCTTTAGCTTGAGCGATGAAAAGGAGCTTAGTTTGAACACTCATAAATTCCGTAATAATCGGCCTCGCAGTTCCAGGTTTTCCAGGAAGACGATATATGTCTCTTATATGGGAAGTGTTGACTGGCATGACTATCGTGTTACCCACTTTTATGATGGTATCGGTTAAGTCAGCCATAGACTCATTATCTTTAATTAGCGCAACATTTCGTATTTCCACCGAAGATGATCTGGATAATTGCTGCAGGTCTTGAGCTTTTGCCTCTAACGCTTTTATATTCTCAATGTGGGTCTGTTTCTCACACTGCAAACCCTCAATTCGATTAAGCATATCCTCGTTTTGCTCATTGACAAAAGCTATACTTTTTTCAATTTCTAAGTTGGGTTTGTGTATCTCAATACTTTGAAGCTTAAGTTCCGTGATTTCTGATACCAATTTAGACAAAGACAAATAATGTTCATTCATAAATTTTGTAAGATTCATGTCTTGTTCATTTTTTCACGTTTGTAGCATCTGTGATATTTCCCTTTTAAATTCCTCAAACTCGTCTTTAGTTGGTGAAGATTCGGGGCGACGGCGTGTGCTTCTGGTACTGATGCTGACAGAATCAAGTCGATTGTCCGTGGCAGGCATTGGAATATCCGAATCGGATGTCTCATGAGTAATTTTGCTATGTGTATTTGTTTTACCTTGCGGTTATCTCTGCGTGCGCTGCATGATTCGTATGAATGTGGACCGTAGTCGTCTGCAATTATCGGCGAGAGTCCTTGTAGTGTTGTATCACCGTAAAAGCACTTCACAAGCTTTCAAATTATTGGTATAGAAAACAATATTACTCACAATTTACCCAAATTATTTTAATAAAAATTGAAATGTACATGCATTAGAAATAAATATTGCCTGGGAGGCTACTTTACAAAAAATATACAGTATCATCCATAGGTAGGCATCGCTTTTATAATTTATAAACATTTATTAATTTCTTTATAAAAATTCAAAAATTTCTCAAATAAATGGGGTAAAGCGTATTCGAAAAAACAATACCTTGTGTCACTGATTTCCAGACCAGAATCGTACTCTGTGTACACATAATTTCAGACTGTTTCTTTTGGAGTGATTCCATGAGTACGAGTACTGTCCTAGATAAAGTTGCCACCACACAAACTAAATGCATTTGTAAGTCACAGAATTAATGAAATACAAACAATAACACATAAACAAACATGGCAATATGTACTTACAAAACAGAACCCCGCAGATCTCATATCTTACATATATATATATTTTTTTATGGTTATAGGCGGCAAACGAGCAGACGGATCGCCTGATGGTAAGCAATTACCGCCGCCCATGGACACAAGCAACACCGCAGGAGTCACAAGTGCGTTGCCGCCCCTTGTGGTTGGGAAAAGGGATAGGATGAGGAGTGGGATGAGGAAGAGGGAACAGGGGATAGGGCCTCCGGCACTCTCACTCACCGAACGAAACGCAACAGTTTAGGTACTGTTACTTTACGTCGATTTTATGTGAGAGGGTAGTACTTCCCCGGTCGAGCCAGCCCATTCATGCTGAAATCAGCAAGGCTCTACTACCTTGTATCTAGGGGTGTCACAGCATCAATACTCATACATTCAGATTTGTGGTTCTCTGGTCCAGACTTTCTTAGGGATGATGATAGCAGCTGGCCAACATCACCTGGGCACAGCAGTTGTTCTGAACTTCCAGAACCAAACCCCAGAGCCACAAAAACACTATTCAATGTTACTCACAGACAGACAACAATTCATTCATTTACAATTACTCTAACTTCACAAAATTAACACGCATAACTGCATACATATTGCGATTTATACATAATTGTAGAACAAAAACACAAACAAGTAATTCAGCTTCAAACACCTTTATTTCATTAACAACAAAAGAACTATATCAAGCCAAATTAAATTTAGTACAATCATGCATCACATGTAGACGCTTTCAAGGAAAAACAATTACACCAATCATGGGTAATTTACCTGAGCCACGCATGCATTCTGATTTCGCATAAAAACGATTAATAACGTCGGTGTAGATTACGCCGGGCATCATGATTAATAATCGTAAGGGGCGTGGTAGTCAGTTCATAAAGTCATACATATGCATATTCGTATGCCTCGCAGTTAAAGCTATACACCTAGAATTGGTTACCGATTTGACAAAGGAATCTTACTTAGCGTCACTAAATAGATTCATCAGGCACCGAGGAAAACCTGCTCACATATATTCAGAGAATGGCACTAAATTTGTAGGGGCGTCAAATGTTATCACAGGGTTTTTGGCGAAGAATCAGAATTTGATAAGCAACCATGTGGCAGAACAAGGCATTACTTTTCATTTCATTCCTCCATACTCCCCACACTTTGGTGGGTTATGGGAAGGCACAGTGAAGTCTCGCTCGTAGCGAGACTTGGCTTGCCGTTCGTAACAGATCGGCAAAGTTAAGCAACGCTTGCACAGGTTACCACTTGGATGGGTGACCGAGTGTGGCATTTACATCTGAGCGCTACCGTGCTTCGGAGGGCACGTAAAGCTGTCGGTCCCGGTTCTTGTCCAAGGATAAGGATCGTTAGGCCATGTCGGAGGCCTTCGGGCGGTCTGAAAACTCCGACACCAGAGTTGGCCACACGCTCACACGAAAAACAAACAAAAACAAAACAAAACAAACAGTGAAGTCAACAAAACATCACCTTAGGCGAGTCTTAGGCTTGGCACATCTCACGTATGAAGAAATGTACACAGTCTTATGTCAAATTGAAGGCATTTTAAATTCAAGGCCCTTAACGCCTCTATCGTCTGACCCGTCTGATCTCACTGCTCTTACTTCATTTCACTTCTTAATCGGTCGATCATTATCTGTACTACCTCAGCCACCACTGGCTGACTGTAATCCGCTGCATATACCCAGATACTAACGCGTGGAGCTCCTGCGTCAACACTTTTGGACTCGATTCTACAAGGAGTACATTTCACAATTTCAAATCAGAACAAAATGGAAGAAGTCGTCTGGACAGCTGACAGAAAGTACCCTGGTCGTCGTGAAAGATGACGCTCTCCCACCAGCCCGCTGGGTACTCGGGCGAGTAACACTCTGCTGTTTATGTCAACATCGGTTGACAGAAACAGCAAGACACACTCTTTGAAGGGCGCGCGCAGGCTTGTCGGAATTTACAGTTTTGTAACGAACCATACCACATTTACGCGAAATACAGTCCGCTTTGCACAGTATCTCATAGCTTACTTGTATATGGATTATACAGAAATCTAAGATTACACTACGCTAATTTCCTTCACCCTCGAATAATAAATATCTTCGCACTTAATTACTATTCGGTATATTCAGGTAAATTAGCAACATGAGGATTTATTCCTGTGCAATTAACTTTATATACTAAAAGTGGTAATTTTCAAGCAGTGAGCACATCGTAGTTTAGCACTACCTTGGGTGTTATGGGTTCAATCATCTCATAGAACAAAATATTTATATCGAAAACGGATGATACCTATTATTGACCGCTACCCTAAAATGTGAGTGACCTAACCATATTATTAAGTTTAATATATGTAGTATAATTCATCTATAAAAATCTCTTCTTGGAATACTTTTCAAAATTATTAACCAATTTATTTGGTAATATAGGAGTTGCAAAATCATCCAAGCAAAATCAATGCAAAATATAGAGATAATATTATTATTACTAATTTAGTTTGCAAATATTGACGTTTAATCATTGATAAATGACCATGATTCCACTACAAGATAGCTACAAACCTGCTTGTCGTTTAAAGGTACTATACACATACAACATAACACAATATACTTAGGGTTCGGGGTTTTATGCTTAATAAGACCTAAGTCTTCTTATCACTAAGTAGATTTAGTAATCGAAAGGTTAGACACCTGCGTTCTCTTCATTTTGATGAACAACTCACTTAAGGGTGATTGTACAAGATTAGAAAATCCACCACGTATGCTTCAAACCAGACCGAATCATCATGTAGGCGATAAGAATAATTTCGGATCTAGGCACGAATATTTTTCAACGTTCACGCGTCGTGTCTAGCTCAAACAAAATATTTTTCTTATTCAGTGCCGACGTATCGTGTGTAGAGACATGGACATGGATTCTTGCGTAGGCCCGGCGACTTTTCTTAGCGTGTACAAGCGCTCTTACTGTACTCGATATTGAGAGTTATACTCGGTCAACCAAACTTAACGGTACCGTATTTTAAAGGGTCACACCCATGATATATACCGGTTAATGGAAATCATTTAAAACGTGGAATTTCAATCCAATGATTTTGAATCATTAATATGTTTTAGATTATACTATTGGGTCAGATGTGTCCGCGTATTATAAAGGTTCATTAAATATTTGCCGGAGCTTAAGACTGTTCAACTATTTCCTGGGAAATCTTGATGTTTTCTATTAACAGCACTGAATACACGCGTTCAAAGTATAGTTTACGTACCAAAAACTCCCATTTGCAGTAATCTCATTTCAATTGATTCAAACATAATCTATATTATTTATAGAGACAACTCCCACCGAAAACAAAACCTGCATGGCGAAGGCTTTTAGAAACATCCAAGAAACGGGCACTAAAAACAACCAGAACAAATGGTAGACCACAGAAAGTATTGTCCCGTATGGGAATCGAGCCCACAACACCCAGCGCACTATTAGACAACCTGGCCGCTTCAGCCACTGTAGCCAAATGGTCACATCATACTGCCCTGACAATTTCAAAGATGCAATATTTTTGTTTGGTGACGGCTTAAGTATATACAAAGTTTCACTACTATTTTTCATTCCTAGGTTGTCGGAGGAGGTGACTAAGCAAAACAGACGAAGAAAATAGTGTCTTGCAGTAGAGACGGAAAACTACATCAATCTATGCCAGCGTGCTATAGTATACCTAATCCTCCTATTGCGTCACAATACTATTTTGACGTAAATTAGGAGAGGCCTATCCAGCTGTAAACTATAAAAGCTGACAATAATTTATAAAAATGTTTATACAATAACAAACATACACCTACTGTGGTTATTACGTATGAAAGTATAAGTAAGAAAAGTTAAATAAACATAATAACATAAACTTAATATTGATGAAATCGCTCAAGGGTGACGACGTCGTCATATGTCGTAAAAGCTCAAATTAAGTATTAATATTAACATTACATGTCTGCGTTAATACTCATCAGTGTAGTCATAGTCGGTTTACAAACGGGCAATTAGTGAATTTATCTTCAATGACACACGTATTTTTGGATAATTTATAGATCTATCTTATCTTATGGTCGGTAGGGCTCATAGCGTTGAACTTAGTCGTTCGCAATAGGTCAGAGAAGTAAATCAACACTAATTGTACTCTTGCAAGGGTGACCACGTGTGACATTTACGTCAAGGCGCTAACGCGTTTCAAAGGGCACGTAAAGCTACCAGTTCCGGTGCTTGACACAGTACAAGAATGTTCGATGTCTTCGCGCAGTCTTAACACGCCGACACCATGGAAAAGAAAAAAAAGACCATCTCTGACGTGTGGGACTTTACCGACAAGAAGCATAGACTCGAAACAACTACTTTTTGACCACAAAAATCATCGTCCTGTATCAAAATGGAACTCGGAGATTTCAGCGCTTTGTTAGACAGCTGTTTAAACCATGAAGAAATCAATTTTCATTCATTGAATTTATATAGAGAATTCTGTGTGCAATAATCTATTGTCACCGTGGAGAATAAGAGAACGTGAAAGTTCTTAAAGTAATCTAAGAACTATCACGTTTTCTACTTATAATTTATATTTCTGTCTGTACAAAATTGTTATAGATATATTAAGTACCTCAATCTGCTTAGTGAACTTGTTTAACTTATAATTATTGTGCATGTTGTGTTTACCTTTAAGTGATTGTTGCACTGTTATTATAATTTTGAAATACGTGCTCTAAAATGTATCCAGTGAAAACAATCGTTGGTAAACCAAATATAATAAAATAAAATAACTAAAGGAAATAATTTGCTAAGGTGATAGAGTTAATTAATATAGAGGCAGAACACTGATACGTATTAACAACACAATTACTTCACTATACATATGTATTAGAAGGAGAACGATGTCGAATTAATATTCCGATAAGTATACTTATAACTCGTTACTCGATCGGACAAAATTAATTTCGAGATGAACATGTCGTATATTCGCAAGTACTGTCAGATACAAAAGTCCTAAGTCAATAAATTGTTTAATCATTTAAAAAAACATTTACTAAAAGTGCTCATGGAAATAACGTTCTATAAAGAAGCAAATATTGAGATGTGTTACTCCACGGAAAAAGAATGAAAGATGCTTTTGACGGCATTGGTTCTCTGTTACATCCTAGTGAGGCAAACCTTGGTGACCACGTAGCGTTAAAATTAAAGGCAGGCAATTGGAAGAAGAAGTCAACAAATATAAATTCAATAAATATATTTATGATTATCATCATCATCATCACTATTTCATAAATTGTGCTGTCACTTTATTTTAAAGCAACGTGTATTTTTAATGTTCACGTTTTTAACGTAATAAAGTTCTGTTAAAGTAAAACTCTCTTTTGTGCAATTCACAGCTGTTGTAGTTTGTTCTACGACCTTTAAGTAAAAAAGTTTTCCGTCCACATATTGCATC
This sequence comes from Euclidia mi, assembly GCA_944739405.2. Taxonomy (NCBI): domain Eukaryota; kingdom Metazoa; phylum Arthropoda; class Insecta; order Lepidoptera; family Erebidae; genus Euclidia; species Euclidia mi. The sequence continues at coordinate 94,586,595 of OX123188.2, forward strand.
GGAATACCAATTTTGTACACGTCTCAACTTGGGACAGATGGCCATAATTTAAAATTTGCCACAGTTCCAAAGTTAATGTTTGCTGCAATTTCTGCTATTTGATAAAGTTTACACTTGAATTTCGATATCTGTTCAATGCTGCTTATTGCTGTCAAGCCATTAAAATTTATTTCTACTGCAAAAAGCATACGTGGGCGTAAGTTTATACAGATTCAATACCTGTTTAATTAATAAAATTTCATGTCTTAGAATAATTTAAGATATGAAACCTTGCTAAATGCAAAATAATAAATTGCAAATAGTTTAGGTAAGAGCTCCTGTTTCATCATATTTACTTTGGGAGGATAAGTAATTAAACATCATTTACCGTTTAAGTTTAATATCAATAATTGTTGAAAATTTTACAAGTAATTAATGTACTATGAAAAACAGTAGCAGCTCCTAATTTTTTATTATTTATTTGCAGTCTAACTTGTCGTGCTGCAAAGGGCAAAGGCCTCCCTATCTTGCTATCCCTCTCTAACAAGAGCTATCGTTATCCACTCCTCATTATAAAGTTTCAAATCATTATATGGCAGCTCTTATTTCGCCCAATAGTTTTGGCTGTGCGTTGTCTCTCAGCCAGACAGTAACGCAAGAATTTTATATATATTGTACCCGGCTGTACCATAATACACATGGTGTTTGCTCCAACATATCACGGCGGTTTATGGTGATGAGCCCTCCCCAATTGTTCTGAGTCAACCATAACGCGCGCTTTTATCGACGCTTCACATATTTACGAGTCAATATCGCGTCGCACGTGACAGACTCGATAGACAAGCTAGTAAAACTGAAACGATTATTATCTAATACGTTCATTGCCAATTTAATAATGGTCAAATTATGTACGTGTTTATTTGTGTGTCTTATTTACTGCCGAGGGAGAGAGAGATATTTGGGTGTAAAACAATTTAGCAACGTAGCAAATAAATAGAGAATATATTTTGTTGAAATCAATTAAAACTGGTTAAATTAGTTTCTGAATCATAAGTCATGTAAAACAATTTAGCAACGTTGCGTCTACTAGAGAATATTTGGAGTAATCAGTTAAATCTGTATAAATTAGTCACTGTATGTTAAGTCATGTTTATAGCCAAGCAGTTTCTTGCGTTTGGAAACATTTTAATGAATCGGCTAGCACTATGTGGATTAAATAGTTAGGTATATAGGAGAAGGTAAAGCAATTCGTATTGTAGGTTTAACTTATGGTCTTGGGTTGAGGGTGACTAAAGCTTTAGACGATTTAGATAATTATTTTCTAGTGACTGATTACTCGTAAGTTTCAAAACAGATTTAGCGTCCTTGCTCAGCCTTGAAAATTCGACACTGTATATCGCCTATTCAACGTTCTCGAGAGAATTATTTTGTGCTACTAACTTTTAGTAAATGCACGAAATTCAAATTGTTTTCCTTTCAATTCGCTTGTATATAAATACATACGAAACAAAAGGTACATTTAAAATGCACAATCCAGACACCAATGATTTCCTCCCGGGTATTTCAGTGCATCAAATCAACTGATCGATCCCACAGCACAATGCCAACGGATTATCAACCACGTGTAATATCGCCGATAACAGCTTATCCAATGGATTGATAATGGATGACAATAATAGTGAGCTATTGTCCCTCTGTTTTAACTACTCTGTCGATAGATTGATAATAATGATCGTCGAATAAAATTGTTTACGGAAGTCTATTTTATAACGGTGTTGGTTGAAATGTTTGACAGTATGCGAGCTATTTGTATTGTTGTGAATACTGAATTGCTTGGAGTCATTTTTATTAATAGATTTTAGTCTATGAGCTACAATAAGCTGTAGAAGCCGATACGTTGGTATTCGGACAATATGCTTTTATATTACTTTGGAAAATACTATTGTATCCCATATTATATATTTTTTATGCCATAATTTAATTCTAGTTTGCTGTAGAAACTTTTAAACACTTGCGTTGCATGTTTAAGAATATATATCTATACGGGAATTAACGCGAACATGTATTAGGTATTTACATACCTTATTTTTGCTTGACGTTTCGAGACGGTTGCACGTCCCGTGGTCGCAAGCTGACTGGTGTAGCGATGTCACGTCTCCGAGTGCGAGGTAGAAGATTCTATTTCTACCCCCCGCGTTGTTGATTTTCGAAGTGCCGGCGCAAAACACACTAACCGTATCTGTATATTGAACATTCGCCGACTGCGCATTAAAGTAGGGTAGTGTTAACCGGATCACTGGATTCCACGCCGATGACAATTTGAAGCTCTCTTGTGATCCTGTGACGTCACTTAAAACAGAGCACACGACCTCTGTGACCCTGAGCATTTGAAGCCAGAGCTAGACCATGTTCAGGAGGTACTTAGGAAGAACGGATACCAGATACAACGTCGAATGACGCGGCCTGGATTTATTACTCGTATTTCAGGCCTGAGTTATAAGTGGATTGTGTGCTTCACAGTTTTGCATACGGTACCACGCAGTATTGACATTCCAGCATCTATGGAGGGAATAAATCGATGCGAAGCAGCAAAAAAAAAAATAGTGTCGTGTATAACGGCTAATTATGTTGGAACAGTGCTTGTTCCAATTTATAAAGGCAAAGGTTCGCAGCAGGAATGTCAAAATTATCGCGGGATCAGCCTTCTTAGTGTTGTTGGAAAAATGTATGCCAGAATTTTGATTGACAGAGTAGTAAATGTGACTAATGACAAGATATGGGATGTGCAAGCGGGATTTCGGAAGGGAATGGGATGTACGGATCAAGTCTTTTCCTTGCGCTGCGTCACCGAAAAATGTCTGGCAAAAAAACCAGAAGGTGTATTGCGCGTTCATAGACTTGGAAAAGGCTTATGATAGGGTGAATAGAAAGGAATTATGGAAGGTGTTATCCATGTATGGGGTAGACAACTTTATAATAAGGGCTCTGAAATCCCTGTATAGGGGTTCTAGAGTGTGCCTATTCGGACTGGTTTGACATCTCCCAATGTGTCAGACAAGGGTGTGCAGCCTCGCCCTGGTTGTTCAACGTATTCATGGATAGCTGCATGAATGATATGAGAGAAACTGAATGCGGGATCGATATGGTAGGAGTGCGTGTTAAGTGCCTCTTATATGCCGATGATCAAGTCATTCTTGCATCATCAACGAATGAGTTGCAAGACATGATGGACTGCATGAACAAGAGCTTTAAAGCGAAAGGTATGAAAGTTAATGCACGAAAGACGAAAGTGGTGGTGTTTGAAAAAGATGAAAGTGTGACTGAGTGTAATATTACGATTGGAGGTGAAATTGTAGAGCAAGTAAAGGAATTTGTATACTTGGGTAGCGTATTTACAAGGGACGGAAGATGTGAGGGAGACATTGAAAGGAGAGTGACTGCGGGAAATCGTGTAAATGGAGCACTGTGGGCGTTTATGAACGGTCAGACGGTGCCAAAAGAGGCACGATTGGCGGTTCACAATGGAGTGCTTGTCCCCACGTTGATGTATGGAAGTGAGAGCTTGGTTTGGCAGAAAAAGCATGAAAGTAGAATTAACGCAGTTGAGATGCGATCACTGCGTAGTATGTGTGGGGTAAGACTGATTGATAGAATTCCGAATGCAACTATACGATAGAGCAGTGGACTGAAAGAAGATGTGGTGACAAGGATTGAGAAAGGAATGCTTAGGTGGTTTGGACACGTGGAGCGAATGAGTGAAGAAAGAATGACGAATCAGATATATAAGGCAAATGTGTGTGGGCAAGTCGGTCGCGGCAGACCTCGGCGGACATTCTTCGACCAAATTGGAGACATCCTAAGAAACGGAAAGGTCCGAAGTACCCGCAACCGGCGAGCATGTATGAAAAGAGTAATGAGTGTAGAGGAAGTGCGTGAGGTTTGTAAGGATAGGAGCAAGTGGCGTTCTGTTGTCTCTGCCTACCCCGACGCGAAAAAGGCGTGAGTATATGTATGTATGTATGTATGTTTGTAATAATAATATATATTCAAAAACTCAAGAACCGATGAAGAGGTATAAATTATGAGGTATAATCTACAATTAAAATTACCGGCTACGTTCTCAATATATAACTAAATATTTAGAACAGTAGTCTGTAGTATTATCGTTCGCTTAATAAACAAACCTTATATTAACTTATGATCAAATATTCTCAGGACTGAATCTGAGTTCGAGTATTTGTATCTGGTCTGCGGTTTTACAATTTAATAATGCGTCCCAAAAACGGGTCGGTACCCGCTGGTCCCCTAATATTAGTCTCCCGGAATAAAAGTTGTAGATTGGTCCCCTATTTAGGTGCCCATTGGTACCCTGGTAGGGGAACAGATTATTTTAATTATTTTTTCAGGTACCCACTCGTGCCCTGGAATAAAATTAAAGATTCGGCACCTTATCAGGTGCGTTTAGGGCGCCTAATAAAAACCATTTTAATTTTTAGGTAAAAAGTATTGTCATCGATGTACATTCGTATACAATATTGTTACGATATTAATTATGGATTAAGAATACGAATTGTCACCACCCCATATCATCCCATGGGTGTCGTAAGAGCTGACAGAGGGAGCACATTATGCAGAGAACAGCACTGTAAGAGAAGGAAAACTTGATACAAACCCTATACCAACCCGCTTGGCCAGCGTGGTATAGTAGGCCAATTCCTCCTTTCTAAGGAGAGGCCTAGTCCAGCACTAATAATAGTGGACTATTAAAGGCTGTTGATGATGATTAATTATTAAGTAATATCAATCATTTAAAGAATGAACTATAAAATAATCAAATTATATTACATCGTTTAAAAATAAAAGTCTAATATTCTGCAAGATACAGTATTTCTAAATGTTCACCATATTATTGAGCAGCGATTTTGCACGTATTTTTCTTGATCCCTGTATACAACAGAAAAAAACGAAGAGTTGATTATTTACCTATTGCTGATATTTGATTTATTGTTGCTATATGTGATTGTAAATCTTTAGATGAGCACGAACTTTAATTTGTCAATAATCTTTATAAGTAAGTTTGAAAATACTGTCTGGTTGGTCTCGCGGCATAAATATGCGCGTGGGAATGGGAGGTCTCGGGTTCGATTCCAGGGTCGGGCAAAGTGTTATATGGTTTTTCCGTTAGGAAATTAACAGATAGCCCGTTGTCAGGCAGTGTTTGAATATTTCTGCATATTCCTCAGGCATGATGTTTTCTGTCAGCTTCCTTCTAGTAATTTCTATACAGTCATGTACTGGTATGCATTATTCACATGCATACTTTTTACCCTCATTAAATACTCAAACACTGCCTGACAACGGGCTATCTGTTATGAGACAAGAAATATTACATACAAGTAGACGGTGTTGCAATGGGCTCCCCAGGTTGGGCTTGCTATCGCCCGTGGTTCCTGACATCTTCATGGAGGACTTCGAGGCGCGAACCCTGCAGACTGCCACCATCACACCGAGGTTCTACAAGCGGTATGTAGATGACACTTTCACAATTTTACCAACAGATAGTGTTAATGCTTTCCTAAACCATCTTAATTTTATTAATAACCATATACGATTCACAATAGAATTAGAGGCAAACAATTCTTTAGCTTTCTTAGATGTACTTGTCATCAGGAATAAAAACAATTCCTTAAACCATACTGTGTATAGGAAAAAGACCAATACAAATAGGTACTTAAACGGTGAATCTCACCGCCATCCTAAACAGTTAGCTACTGTAGGAATGTCTCTGTTTCAGAGAGCCCGAGGGATCTGTGACACGAAACACCTGGACGCTGAGCTTCAACATTTCACGCAAGTTCTGCAAGACAACAAGCTCCGACCGCCGCACCACTGCCACAGATGCCAGAAGAAAGAAAAACCAGCCACAGTAGAAAGACAACTTGCTGTCCTCCCATACATCAAGGACGTGACCAACAAAATTGGCTACATCTTGAAGCGAGCTTCAATCAAAACTTACTACAAGCCGCCAACGAAGATAAGTCAATTATTACCAACAGTCAAGTGTCAGTTACCCTTGCAAGTGGCCGGTGTCTACAAAATTGACTGTCAATGTGGACTCTTACATTGGGCAAACCAAGATAAGCACAGGCATTCGACTTAAAGAACATATAGCTGACATAAAACATAAACGCTCAACAAAGTCTGCTGTGTGTGAACATGTGGAACAAGGACCTAACCACTACCTGCGATTTGATGAACCACAGATAATCGCAAAAGAACACCGTTTTCTTTCAAGGATGATACATGAGGCTGTTGAAATTAAAAAACACCCTAATTTCAATAGGGAAGATGGTTGGAATGTTCCTCCAGCTTGGGACCCTGTCATAAGGCTAATGAAATCCAAAGTCACCAGAAGACCTAAGGACACTGTGAGCTCATTCTGCGTAAATAGTAACACCAATAGTTGAAAAATGTTCGGGTACTTTGAGATAACCAAAAAATTAAAAAAAATGACAAATATCACCTCAGTCTGCCGTGAACATGAATCCTGTAAAGAATTCGAAACGCCGGTTAGTAATAAATTAAAAATGTAGTTTCTAGATCATTCGTTTCAAATGTAATAACTTAGTGAAACCAATACATCGCGATAAAATCCGTAAACTGTAGTTTAATTTCAATGTGATATCCACATATTTACTCTTTTGTCTCATTTTTACCTTTAGTACGTGACTGAACCACATACACAGGTACTGAAAATAAATATCTAATTAGTAGAGTAAATTGGAAATGTAAATTATTTTAAATAAAAAATAGAGCAGGGTACGAGTGGGCACCACAAAAATTTGAGGGTATTAGTGGGCACAGGGTCCGAATTTCAGGGGACCAATGGGTACCGACCCCCAAAAACAAAGATTAAGGTGCGATTTTTATGATAACTACGTCTATATTTGAGATCAAAACGAATAGTATATGAGAGGTTTCATATGAAAACGGTACCGATACTTTTAATTTTATCTAATATTTACTTGTCCAATAATATATAAATAACTTCTATGGAAATTAATGTTACTGAGATTTCATTTGAAAGTGTTATTGCGACATATGGAATGGTACAACAGGTCCGTAATAAAAAGGACATAAGACCACAAAATGACAATAGCCACATAGCCATTCGTAAAAATGCCTAAATAAAGCATTATGAAAGAAGTATTTAGTAAAATAATATGCTATGTTGTTGAAACAACCAAAAAGACTATACATTTTTCTTTGATTTTAGTAGATCAAGGGGACATCTGTCGATGACGATATGAGATTTATGTTTGAACATAGCCAATATATTATAAACAAATTCATCTCAGATCATCAATCAACTGCTTTTAGAACGAATAGACGAATGAAACCTCTAAACTAATGAATAATTATAAATAATAGCACTTTGTTAAATGGCGTCTTTTCAAATCCATCATTCACAAAGTTTACGCGTGGTTGCTGTCTGTCAAATGTATGGATTCATTCAGTTTAACATAAATTAAGACCAATCCATTAATGCCTAGGAATGTGTTATTTATAAGTGCGAAAATAGGCTATCCTCTGACTAAGATAATCTGAATAAGATAATTACTCTTTGATGCAAAGCTCAAGGTTGTTTGTCAGACGAGAAATACGTATGACCCAACGACTCAATTCAAATATGTTGCTCTTATTCGTAAAGTGTGATGGAGCGTATAATTTAATATACGAATTATTGAAGTACAATAATAGATGAAAGGGTCAGTACACGCGTGAGCTACATAAATATGCCTATTCGGGGAGGAGTTGGTTGGTATTTATTCTGCAGCGCACGCAAGCAATGCAGCAAATGTATGAGGCGCATTTATAGTGAACAAATGCCAATTATTTAATTATGTGCTTAATAGTCATTGCTAGTGATAAACTTTAAGGTAAATATTACGTTCCTAAATGAAAATAAGGCTATGGCATCTCAAGCCTGCCAAATATTGATGATTTTTAAGTAGTTTTAGTATATGATAATTAAGAAGACAATGATTGATATTATAATTAAGAAGACAAGTTATGATTAATGTTATGTTCCATTCTGATTATAATAAAGATTATATAAATTAAACAATGAGTTTTATTAATGTGTTAACATCTTCATAGAATTAATTGATCTACAAATGGGCTACACCTGTAGCCCGCGCGTGCACCCAAGGAGTATAAATGGGTGCGTGCACTCTAGTGTTAAGCAACAAGAACGCTCGATGTCCGAAAAATTTCTTTGACTGAGTTTAATGCTTCATTTGGCCACCAGGATGACATCACTACATAGTATAGCACAAAGTCTGTCTTCTGTTTGTCTGTCCCTATGTATGCTTAAATCTTAAAAACTACGCAACGGATTTTAATGCGCTGTTTTTTAAAAGATAGAATTATTCAAGAGGCAAGTTTATATGTATAATTGACGCGGGCGAAACCGCTGGCGATGCCTAGAACAATATATACGCGACAAAACCTGAGAGTCGAAAAAATATTTCAGTGTTAGATAGCCCATTTATCGAGTAAAGCTATATGCTAATATGACGTTGTGAGCCACTGGAGCGGAGCTGTAGTCTTAAATAGCGCGGTTGTAATCGCGAGCTCATCTAGTATAATCATATATTTTAATTTCATCGCTATCTAATATGGATGTATAGAGTTTAGTGAAACATATTTTTATTCGATATTTATTAAATGAATGTATCGATTACATGGTTTCCACGATCTTGATGTGTTTTACTAAATTGAATTGAATATTTTCGCTAATTGATGTTGGGCAACAAAATCTTTGTAAATTGCAGTAGAATTCAATAATATCTATTCGGTTATGAAAATGCAATGGCAAATTTAATCGTTGATAGAAAGAACCAACCAACGTCCCATGTCAAACATGGAACGTTGGAGACGAATCTTCTAAAACCATTCAGGCACTGAACTATAGTTATTGTACACGCAGCCGTTCTCATCAGTAATTCGTGGATTAATGTTAAGGTCATCCTCAAAAGTTAGCTATCCGTTTTCGTCGCTACGTCCGGCAAACTATTTGTCATCGTAATAAATTGCTCTCTGACAAAGAGACAGACATTCTCGGGTAAGGGACGTATATTTTCATTTATATGTAGCTTGTCACTCAATGTCACGTAATACATTTGGTAAATATTAAACTGTATATGTTTGTCGTTATCTCTATATGATTACTATTTATATTTACAATAAAAATGTTTCAAATGACATAAAATATGCTCCTCTGATCCCCGCGCATGCAAGGGTGCATGTGAGTATTGTCACTCTTTTCTACGATACACTATACCCCTGAAGGGGCAGGCAGAGGTGTAATATTCCACCAACATTTCGCCATGTTTTGAATCCGTAGGTCCTACGTAACATAGGGCGGGCCTTCTACCGTTACCGAGCACTTTCACAGATTGTCCTGCTATTGAGCATTCGGAAAAACCCAGTAGCACTTCTTGTCCAGGATCTCCAGTAAGTCCAGTTACACCTCAGTCCAAAGTGTGTACTTTCACTCCATGCAAATATTCTAAATAAAGTACTATATTTTCAATCCTTCTGGAAGACTTGTGATTTTTATCACAAATTAAAAACTGGCAGGTGTTACAATACAATTACTTTGAGTAATACCATCAGAATGAATCATGATTGAAATGAAAGTAGTCATAAATCGTTGAAAATCATTGTTGAAAGAGGTAAATTACACTGAAAAATATTGTGTTAGCAGACAATGAAATGAAATATCACGCCTTTAACTTTGCTTTTTATAAATTATCTTCAACTCACCTCTCTTACTTGGAAATAGATGTTTGAATTATACTACCTAGGTATTCTCCAAAATTAGTCTTTTTTATCAATTCAGTCGTCATAGTATGATACAACCTTTCACAGTCCACTGCGTAACATATGCCTCTACTAATTTGCGTTACAAATGCATTGTGATTCAATAGAACATTTAGGATTACTACAACGGGGGAGGGTTTGATGTGAAGTTTTCCGTCTCTTAACAAATTTAACCTATGGATTCAAATATGTATAGTGTGAATTTGTGTTCTTAATGCGTCACTACACGGATAACAATAGAATGAGGTAATTCCGTAGTTCGCTATAAAAAAAAATTACGTTAGAAGAATTAAGATGGACATTAAGGACAGATATTTAGTTCTTGGTCAACCGTTGACCGTAGCTGACAAATGCCAAACTTTTTCTGCTGAAAAAGTTTAGAAGCAGGACAATTTTTTGAGGGTACTTTTTGTACAAGCACAACAGTTTCATTCAGAAAAACAACTTCCTGACCTTTTGGGAGTCATATACGCGGACATGGATCCAATGTATACAGGCCCTTAGAGGATTCACTTGGCATGAAATTAAACACGTAACGTAATGCTGTCTGATATCAACTAATAGGGACAAATATCGACAGCGATATAAGTGTTGATCTTCTTATACCTCTTTCTTGAGAAAGGGTTAACTCTACCTAAACAATCGTTTAATGCAAACTACTTATAAACACATTATAGAACACGGGTAAACAGAGTAAATAACAGCGTATATATAACACGTTTACGTTTATTTTACTATCCCAACTGTTAAAGAGATACACCAAATAATAATTTTGGAGACAGTATCATATAAAAAATTAATAAATGATGAAAGCACTAACTAAACTATACTACAAAAATATATTGCTGAAAGAAGAGAGAACATGCGTTCTTGCTGACAAGAATTATCTCAAAAACTATTTAAGTTTTTTTTCAAATTTATCATATAAAAGAAAGAGAGGTTTCTTTCTTTTCATTTTCTTTTACAGCATTGCTCAGTCCACCGCTTCACAATATTTCCGTGACTATTAGGGGATTTAACAAATTTTTGCATGGCCAAACAGGTTAATATAGGGTAGGTTTTCGTCTCTTCGCAAATATTTATATTACTGCGTCGATTTCCTGAGGTTGACTCAATGACACCCATTTTTAGCGTAGACTAATTTGTATGCTATGTACTGTTAACCATTCAAATAAAAGTCAAATTCTTTACATAGCTCTATAAATTAATTCTTTTTAAAAATTCAAATTTTAAAGTTACTTCAACTATACGGGTTCAAATGAATGAGTACAATGACCCTTTTCAAGTCTTCAGTACAATAAAATTAAACTTGTAATTGAAATTTTACGTCATGAATAGTAAATGAACAGCTTCATTATTAAATAATTATAAGCCGAGACAAATTGAATAAATGAAGTAAATACATACATATTTAATGTATTTCGATGCATCAAATAAATTCAATGCACGCTTGGAGTATATTGGCTTCAGTCAATAGTCTCGTGGACTATTATTAGAGGCCAACGATTTTTGACTGCTTATTAAGGTACTGATACACTTTAGCGTTCACATGTAATGAACTTTCTTGCGCATATGACAATACAGAAAAACAAACAAGGACATTTTAGCGAGAATTCTATCGAGCGTCCTGATGAGCATTCTAGCGCAAGGACAGTAAACTTCGAGCTTTTCCCGATTAGAGCGTTTGTAAAATATTGTGAAAATGTTCGCAGCAATGTTTGTCTCTATGCTTGACTTTGCTCGTTGTTCAGTTCGACAAAATAAAAAAAAATACTCGATATTCTGTTAAAAGTGAATGCTCACGACTTAGATTAGTCGAGGGTTAATATCATAGCAACAGGAGTCGAACCTGCTATTTCAGTACGTTAGTGTAATAAATTCCTGTCCCGCAACTCCAACAAAATATTATACATTATTTATCCTTAAATAATTCCCTCTTATTATATACAGTTATTGAACACGCTATTAATAATACGGCGACTAGTTTGTTGACGTTGCACATCAATAAAGTTATCGTCACAGACATTACTCAGGAGTCTAACCTGATTTAACTACACCTAGGTGTTCTACAGAATATTCTGGTGTGCATTATACATTAATCTCAAGCCATGTTACTGGCCTACACCAGATATCCTATAAATATAATGTATATAATATAAAATCCTTCTCTTTCCTTATCCAAAATTAGTTCTAAAACTTCTAACCATCGCTAGTCTGCATCACGAATCGGGCTCAAAGAGCGAACCTGATTCGGCAGTGCTTCTAACCAACAATATGCTTATTATCGAGAGTCGAACTCGAGATATTTAAACGTAAAGCATTTTCTGTAGCCAATAATATAACCACTGTCGAGACTCGAACTCGACATACAGTATAAATGACACGCATGAGCTTTATGTAAAGCGGTGGATCTATGTAGCCAATTATATGATTACTTTCGAAATGCAGCGATGTTATAAGAGGAACCAAAGTGCTATTAAAATAAATAACACGTGCGAGAGAGCCCTCCTCCGATTATTTAATTTTAAGATGATTGCCGCGCTTTATGGAAAGCATTTCTATGTACCCAATAATATAACTACTGTCGAGACTCGAACTCAACATACAGTATAAATGACACGCATGAGCAGCATTTATGTAAAGCGTTTCAACATATGTAGTCAGTTATATATTTACTTTCAAGATACAGCGATATTATAAGAGAAAGCACAGTACCATAAGAATAAATAGCACATGCAAAAGTGTGGCACTTAGGCGCAATATCGCCCCCCTCGGACTATTAAATATTGCGATAATTGCCGTGACTTAAATATTATTTCGTCTTTCTGAAATGAACATGATCGTCTATCGATTATTGAATAAACAAGTTGTGCTTAATTAGATCGATATTTTCCTACGTTATGTTTGTATTTTTCTACGTTGTGTTTGTGTAGTAACTCTTTAGTTCTTCCTCGTTGTTCTGAAGTGAATCAGAACATTTTATGACGAGGATCCTGGTCACGGCACCAAATGTAACGAAATCCTATCGACCCCAGGCTGATTAAAATTTTAGTTTTCTTACTAACTGGGTCTAAAATATCAATTTCAGCCTGGCCCCGCCAAGTAATTTGTGGCCAGGGTTCCCGCACACCACCCCGCGCAGGACCATGGAATTCGTCCTTACTTTATATTCCTCTGCTGACAGCATTTACCAAACGTAAATGCTTATAATTGAATGAAAGTGGACATCAAAATACTAAAGACAGCGATACATTAGTATTGGTTTGTCATCACAAAATCACTCTCCATATATTCATGCTTCACATATTGGTACTTGAGTACAAGGCAGCGTATCTCAGAGACGGCAGCTCCAGGGAGACGGAGAACATGATCTAGGTATATTAGTCATATAGTATTATCGACGCCGAGTATTTCAGCGATATCCAGTGTATAGTATTGAGCGTACAGTAACAGTCTCAGAACTGATGCCACAAAACGCCTCCTTGCCGCAAGTCACAACATTGAAGCCCATACAAACATAGTCAATTAAACCGTATTAAGCCATCTCGCATAGTTTGCGGGGAAGCTCTCGTTACAATCGCCGCTAGATTAGCCGCACGGTCTTACTGCTACCGCGTGACCGACAGGTGGCTCTTCTTTCGCTCTTTAAAACCTTGTCAGCTGCTATGTACTGGCCTGTACGCAGGTTTAGACAGCGATTGTGAAAGTCCTGCATTCTACCACCTGATCGCAAATACGGAGACTCCCATCATACATCGCTCGTCTTTACATCCATCATCAACAAGGTACGAACCACTACTAATGGTACACGCGGTTATTCATAATATAACTATGTACAATATCTCATAGAGAACTTTATATTTTAGTCAGCCTGGTATATATATATGGTGTGATATAGACATAGATACACAACAGAGTTATTAATGTTATACAGTTCATGCAATAAATTACAGTAAAGTGAATAACAGACTTTCACCGGACTATTAGCTGCGTCACTGCCAAACTTACCCCTTGCCCTGTGCTGATCACCTTCTCTTGAAGCCGCTCGCCTTGTTCTTCGATATCACTAAGCACTAATTATCGACCAACACCGGACCTCTTACGCGCTAGGCCAGGTCCGATCTCTCTCGCGCCATAAGACCAACTGTCTCACGAAACACCACTCTTTCCGTATTTCCTAAACTACCACGCTTCGCGTTCCCGAGATCTGCCCTCTTCCGCGTCCTAAGACTGACTGTCTAAACCACCACGCTAGAGCGTTCCCGTGCTCTGCCCTCTTTCGCGTCCCAAAATTGACTGTCCAAACTACCACGCGAGTCCGTTCCCGCGATCCGCCAACCTCCGCGTCCTAAGACTGCCTGTCCGAGATCCGCCCGGTTCCGCGTCCCAACATTGACTGTCCAAACTACCACGCGAGTCCGTTCCCGCGATCCGCCAACCTCCGCGTCCTAAGACTGCCTGTCCGAGATCCGCCCGGTTCCGCGTCCCAACATTGACTGTCCCATCCAACACCACCACTACCACGTCACGCTGTCCTGGGACCCGACTAGCCCCGCCTCCTAAGGCCCGACTGTCCAGTCAAACACAACTAACGCAACGCCTCTCGAACCCTTACTACCTGATAGGGCCCGTTTCTTATCGTTGATCCCCTTTTTTTTATGATCCTCAACTATACCGCATGTGAACACTACAGTGCCAATATTTTCTCATATTTCATGGCTATTTCTTTACTCATATGCCTGTCACATAATTCTTATAAATTTGTCAACCTCTTAGAATTTATGAGTTTACTAATTGCATAACGTTGGCGCCATCGTAGCGATAAGACAAACACATGTGGAAACAAGTATGCGACCTAAGGACTATATATTATTATTTAATTTGGTGTAGCGAGCAACTCCATTACATTGTATCATAAATAAACCTTGTATTTATAAAGTAGAACACACAACATCATCATCATCCTCTTAGCGTTATCCCAGTTTCAATCTATGGTCCGCTTACTAGTCTAACCGGATTTGGCTGAATATTAGCTTTATTTTTATCGGATTTGGCTGAATGTAGAACACACAAACACATAAGAATATTCGATGATCGACAAACAGTCGACGCAACTTACCATAAATCAAAGTCCATCTCGATACAAAAACTTCAAACACTTGGCACATGTCCTAGCTTCGAATGGCGTAACAAAAAAAATTGCCTAGGAATGAATTTAAGTCGAAAACACCATCTTCGTTTGCAAAACATAACATAACTTCACGCCTTTTATCTCCGAAGGGGAAGGCAGAGGTGTATTACACACCCACACTTCGCCAGATATGTTTCGGTCCCAATGTAATAGGGGGCTCGCCTATTGCCATCTACCGGGCACATTGTTAAGCGAGCGGTAATTAACATTTTAATACACACCTAACTTCGAAAAGTCAGATGTGTGTGCCCGGGATAACTGTGAAGCGAACCCGAGACCTATGGTCTCGGGTTCGATCTCTCGCCGGTCCGTTACGTACACCACTACTACTACACTATCGCCGCTGCTAATCGGCGTTTGCAAAACATTGGACTTAGATACTAACTGAAGACAATTTTCGTAATTGTATTTGTTCAAACTGCAGTTTCGATCTAGCCGCGGTGTGACTTGACTAACGGCCGGTTTCAATAGTCGATCTATCCATGGATTTTGAGATTCGAGATACCTGTTTGACATATTTTGTATGGAGCTTATCTCAAAAACGAATCTAAAATCTCAAAAAAGGGATAGATCAAATATTAAATTCTGCGGTAGATCGTAAATTAATCAAAATGTCAAACATACATACATACATAGACTCACGCCTGTTTCCCCGAAGGGGTAGGCAGAGGCATATTAAACGCCCACTTTTCGCCAGTGTTTTGATCCCACGTAATAGGTGGCAAATGTCAAACAATTGTAAGTCAATTAAAAATTAAATAGAATTTATTCATAATACAGTTTCGGTGTCTGTCAAACTACGAGAATCGGCCTTATCTCTATAAATGTCGTATACCCTTTCTGCTCGCCTTATCAAATATTGCTTTAACAGTTTACTTTATAGTGTTGCCATTCTTCTACATACTCCGATAACCGCATATTTCTTTTTATGTAATAGTTGGCAAACAAGCAGATGGATCGCCTGATGGTAAGCGATTACCGTCGCCCAAGAACAGCAAAGGACAACAAACAAGTTGGCGAAAGGGATAGGAGGTGGGGTGGGGTACGGGAAAAGGAATAGAACATGGAGCCTCCGGCACTCTTACTGAACTAACGCAACAGTTTAGGTACTGTTACTATAGATCAATTTTCTATGAGAGGGTAGACTTCCCCGGTCAAGTCAGCCCATTCATACTGAAATCAGCAAGGCTCTACTGACTATAAATATGAATTACTCGCAATAGCAACATATATTTCCATGCCACAGGGCGCCAAACAATCCACACAACGGCACCGTTATCCATCACAGCAATTAAACTCTAATACATCATGTCTTTACAGTAACAAAGTCGTATAATAAACACTCCAAGACTATATCAAGTACTTCATTAATTATACAAGTCCATTACGGTTCTCAAGCTAACAGCTACCTCAAATTTAAAGCGATAAAGTTGAAAATGCCATGCGATATGACTTAAGACTATATTTTTCAAAAATACTGGCTATAATACGAACAATTATTATATAAGGAAATGTAAAATTTAATTAACTAGATAATCTTTTTATGGTTGTCGTAATATATGTTGGACATTTAAAACAATCTTAATAGAACCTTATGCTTCATGTTTAAAGTTTAATTTTGTGTTTTCGTATGTGTCGTGTTAGGTAAGTCATGTTATTACCTTGTAATAATTAGTATTGTTACTGATTCTCCTACTGTTTCGGAGAAAGCGATTACTAACGCCATGGAGTCTGTATTATGGGATGCTGTGAATATAATGTATTCAATAGCCTTGGGAGTTTGGAGAGCAACAATTTATAATACGTCTTGGATAGCAATCAATCGCCATAAAGGTTGACACGTGTGTATAAATTGCTGTGACATCCTATATCATGACGTACCAGTATATGTTTGTTGGCGTTCACCGTCATTTCGCGAATTAGTCCTCTGTCGAATTAGGCATTTAGTGAATTAGTCCTTTGAGACTAGGTAGTCATTACGCGAATTAGGCATTAGGTGACTAAACGCTTGCTTCTATCCTTACAAACCTCACGCGCTCTGACTTTATAATTTTGATACATGCTCGCCGGTTTTGGGCGACCAGTTTCTACATAGTTCATTGGCCATCAATATTGGTCATAAAATTCCTACAAAATTTCATTTTGTTTTTATTACTTTCACACATTATGTTATAAAAAAAAACCTGTGATTTTCTCACGCCTATCACGTACCCAAGTTGACCTTTACTTCTCCCATGGCTTAAATAAACGTACACTCAATAAGTCACCTTAGGGACTCATTGAATTTACAATGCTTATTTTCTAATAACGATGGTTGTATATTATTTCTATTACAAAATTTTGCATTGAAATAATTTTATAAACAAATTTTTGAACGTAAGCAGTTTGTTTGCGTTGAGTCATCGTAGCTGCTACGTATAATGTAGCAGCGTAGCACCGTAGAGTGTCATAACGTTCTGATAGATGAAGAGTTGAATGCACAAAAATATATTTCATAAACCGTCATTTTAATGAGTAAGACCTTATTATAGCATTTTACTTAAGTGTCGAAAAAAACAAAACGCCTTATGGTCGTATTTAGTACTGGTAAATCTTGTGAGGGTGAAAGTATTTCTATATACCCACGAAAAAAAAATCTCGTCCATTGTCATCTTAAATACCAAAAATACCTCTTGCGAATTTCTCTTCTAGTAGACAAATTAACAAACAAACGAATGTTTTGGCAATTTACTAAGATTTTTTATAATTGCAGTCTGAAGTTCCCATTGAATTACTCATGTTGAAATCTGTGGAAGGTAGAATAAAATAAACATGCCAGTGCGGGTCCGAGTTTTCGGTTCTTTAATGGCTAGCAACGACATTATTAGCTGATCTGCTGTATAATACCGTCTGAATAATAGTTAATAAAACCGGCATACCCCAACGAAATTTTGAGAACCGAAAAATAAATATACTTGTAATAAAGGGTGGTCATAATTATGTAGCAAGCTCCCGGACTAAGTCACTTGTTTCTCAGAATTCGCGCACCTTTTTAGTCCCACCTTTATTTAAACACAATATAATTCTTTAGCGGGTTGTTCTGTAAAAAATTGTGAGAAATAAAATTGAGCGTTCATATTTCTGCTCTTTGATATAATTTTTGTTATGTTTCATCAACTTCTCAATGCTCAACACGAGCGTGTTGCCTTCAGAATAAAGTAATGATATATGTTGACTTTGGTTGGGAAAGTAGATTTACATCGCAACAGGCCCTGCAGGGTATTTTTCTGTAAAAGTACACGTTGGAAAATTATACACTATAACTGCTGAATATTGGTATAGATTAATGGGTACTGGGAGTTGTAGTTCTTTATTTATGACTTGTTTTTTTGAAAAGACATTCTTTGTTCTGTGTTTATATCCTGTGTCGCCATAGACTTTACAAATTTTCAATCCACGGACATAATGAACACAGCAAAAGAAATTGTGGATCACACAAAGTGTACCTAGTCCCGTGGGAGGATCGAACACTCGGCGCAGTGTTAATCAGCGAGGCGATCAATCAAACCACTACGCCTGCCGTGCAGTCGAATATTCACAAGCTTAATAGCTTGCTGTCGACCACGACTAGTCGACAATGATTGATAATTCTTCAGATATTGCTAAGCGCCGATAGCCCAGTGGTGTACGTAACGGACAGCCAGGACGATGGTCTCGGGTTCGATCTCCAGGTACACGAAGTTATGTGTGTATTAAAATTGTTAATTATCGCTCGCTTAACAATGTGCCTTGCTATCAGTCAACAAAACAAGTCTTGACAATGCTATCAGTCAATCATTAGCGCAAGAATGTTACATATATACAGAAGATTATATTAGCTGCTTACTATCTGCGAATCCACCCACCATCTACCGTCAATTTTTCAAATCAAAGAATTAGCACGGATAATGTAGCGATACTACTTAAAAGATAGAATCGTATACCGGTATCCTACTCCCCACAGTCTTATTGTCAGGCTATACTTTTTTTTTGTGTAAGTCGTACCTACTTAGTTTTGTTTACAGTAAAATGTATAATCTCTTATTAATAAATATAATTTCCTCAAAATTCATTGTGAACAATTATTTTATTTGACTTCAACCCACATTACATACCATTACAATTATAACTTCTCTAACGAAATATCTATGAAGATTTTGTCCCAAATTCAAGAAAATATGAAACTCAATAACAATGTAATCATAAACAAATACTTAAGTCGAAACAATCTATGAAAAATAAGAAAATTATAATGGACTCAGCAATACTTCCGTGCCTCACCTATGGCTGCCAAACCTGGACATTTGATAAAATAACTAAATCCAAGATACAGACCACACAAAGAGCTATGGAAAGGAGTTGCTTAAGCATCAGACTCAGAAACAAATGGACAAATGATGAAATACGTAACAAGACAAAAGTAATTGATGCTCTACTCTTCTCACAAGGCATGAAATGGAAATGGGCTGGCCATGTTGCAAGATTAACCGATGACAGATGGACACATACAGTCACTAAGTGACGAACGTGAAGAGGTCGACCCAGCGCACGTTGGGTAGACGAAATAGTCGCAACAGCAGGCTTAAACTGGCACTATACAGCAAAAGACCGGGAAAAATAGGATTCTTTAGAGGAGGCTCTTACCCTTAGGGGGTCTATGCATTAATATTTTTTTTTGTTCATTTCATATACTTATTTTAATTTAATTTTCAATACTGTAATTTTGCATGGAATAAATAAAGCTTTATTATTAATATTTGTTTCTCTTTCTCGGGTATTATTCTAAATTGTTAGAACAATACCCGGCCCTTTGGCAAGCGTACACGGAGACATAGGTCCAACGCGCAGAGGCCCTTTGAGAGTTTTAATCTAGAATGTAATGGAACACCTACTGAGGGGCCTCCATCACCGCACTATTAAGTACAGTCACGAGTTAGCCACAGCAGGTGAGGCACTATTGCTACTTATATGGAAACTAATTACTCTGGGCTATTGGGATGGGTGTTAAATGGATAGGTTTACATGAAAACTATGGATCAATGCCGGCGTCTGCCCTAAGTACTCTTATAGTACGTCGAAAAGGGGCAGACGGTGACTCGCCAGCTCACTAGATGGACCCTCTCTAAATAGCCGCCAAGGCAAACAAACTCTACCATAAAGGCAACAAGAGGGCAACACCAGTGTGAGCGGCTAGGGGTGTAGAGCGGTGCGGCACCGGTTTCGCCATCGCGGGTCTCGTGACCCGGAGCGGGTTTCCCCGTAATTACGCCCTTGACAATGACACTTCCACCCCCGAGCAAATAGCTCTTGCGACCTCCCTCTGGCCGGCCGACCAAGGCAAGCCAGAGTCGAGAGTCTTGCGGGCGCTCTTGGAAATCCACTCCGACCAGCCAGTAAAGGCAAGCCGGCGACGAGGCCCTGACCGACTCCCTGAAGTGTTCGGGACCGCAGTGTCGCCACACACATTCAGCTCGCCACAAAGCTGCCCTGCGGTTTGTAAGCTTTCTTTACATACATACATACATATCGTCACGCCTTTTATCCCCGAAGGGGTAGGCAGAGGTGTATTTCTACACCCACTTTTCGCCAGATATACTTTAGTCCCACGTAATAGGGGGCGAGCCTATTGCCGTACCGGGCACATTTCCAGACTCCGTGCTGCTACTGCCCGACCCAGGAATCGAACCCGGGACCTCCCGATCCCACGCGCACATTTATGCCGCGAGACCAACGAGGCAGTCGTATAGGGTTTGATGTCGAGTTTTCCGTCTCTACGCAAAGATGGTATTTGCATCGTGTTATCCCTTAGTCGCCTCTTACGACACCCAGCATTCTTTCTATCCTGTAATATATATATCACAAGACAAAGGTGATGTTTGAAAGCTGTTACTCTGCCCTCTGAGATTGCATTAGTCTCATGATGAGATAACGACTGCCCCAGAGGGGTTTAATGTGTACATGACGGCCTTCGGTTTCACACATGCGGTGCCTTGGGTACTGTTCTGTGTAACTCTATTTCGATCGTTATATAAATCAAAACCTACATGTCCGAGAGTTCTCCATAATGTTCTTGAAAGATATGCAGACTTACGCATACAGTGTGCCAACCCGCTCTTGGCTAGCGTGGTGGACTATACTAACCTTCTCATAATCCAAAGAGGCCCGTGCCCAGCAGTAGGACAGTTAAAAAAAATAAAAATACTCATCGATAGCCTAGTGAAGATAGAACAACAGACTGTAGTAATCGCCAACCAGCACTTAGCCAGCACGGCAGACTGTGTAACCCAACCCTTCTCATAATAAGACACCGTGCCCAAAAGAAGGATAATAATCTGTGAACTGGGCTCATATTAACTTAAACATTTTTAAAGTGTCACGGGTAAAATTCAGCTGATCTTCAAAATGAACTCTGTACGAAGAAACAGACAAAAAATTATCAAAGATACAAAGGGCTTTAATTGATTACTCGCCACTTGAATCAAAGGAGACAACATGTTCTTTACTATCAGTGATGCTTACCTTCAGCTTTGATTTAACAGATACTTGATCCAAGTCCCGGTAGAACCACACTGACGTAAATCAGGACCCTTATCAGCCAATCTACTTCGCCGTAGGGTGAAATGGTGCCGGAACACAATCTTCCTTATCCTCAGCAAACCTTTAGACATTTCATGAGATCCGTGAAAGGTCGTTCATCCAGATTGAAAGATCTCTTGGCCTTCAATGAGTGGATTTTAATCGATGCGAATCGCCAAATAAATTGAGAAACTTTTTATACATCATAGAAAAAGTTTTAATGAGGATATTTCTTGTATAAAGTGATAGTTTGGGTTTATAATGAGTGCCATTTTAGATGAATTGCGAGACTTTTGAAATATCAAAGGTAATTTTTCGAAGATTTTGTGTTCGATGCTGCAAAATTATTCATGTCTTTCGAACTGGCAAGTATGACTCAAACACTTACGGTTTTGATTTATATTCCATATGATGTAGGCTACGCGCAGACAGACCACCGACCACAGCCACCGTAGTTATCGCGCGCCACGTCTTATGATACCGCGCATACAAAGGTGATCGGTAGTCGCCAATTCAAGAACATTATGAATCTCGATGGCTTGTGTCGTTTTATTGCGGAGTTCCCAAGGCCATCTTCCGATCCGATCATCTGATTATAATAGCGCATTGTCGCGCGATATACACAGGCATGCAAAATTCCAGCTCAATAGAAAGCAGAGAAGTGGGTCAAATTTATCTTGCAAGATTTCACTTCAGACAATAGGCGAAAGTTAATAAAGCTTGTAAAAAATACAGTCGCTCCCAAAATAATTTTTGTACAAATGGCAATATCGTTCATGAAGTAGTAACTAGCCAATTTTATACTCGTTTTACGTAAACGAGTATAAAATTGCTTATTTATTTATTTATTTATTTTTATTTATATAAGCTTTATTGTACACCAGAAATCTATACTAATATAATAAAGCGGAAGAGTTTGTTTGTTTGTTTGTTTGTTTGTTTGTTTGTTTGAACGCGCTAATCTCAGGAACTACCGGTCGGATCTGAAAAATTCTTTTTGTATACGATAGCCCAGTTATTCCGGCAGGCTATAGGCTATATAACATAACGCTTCGACCCTTTGGGGCCGGGCAAAAGGCTAAAAAGGCTAAAAGATAATGTCGGCTTATCTCAGGAACTAGCAGTCGGATTTTAAAAATTGTTATTGCCTATGATAGCCCAATTATGCCAAAAGGCTATAGGCTATATAAAATTACCCCACAACTTTTAGAGGCCAGACAAAAATAATAAAATGGTCAAACGAGAAGGGGGAGGGTTTGGTCAAGGGCAAAAAAAGGCTAAACGAATAGGATACAATCTATATGAGTATCGTTTTCGAGATTTTCGGGACGCTGATTAATAAAATGAAATTTATTTAGTGATCCAAGATGGCGGACGGGAAATCAAAGATGGCGGATAAGAAAATTTAAAAAATCGATATGGGTATCGCCTTCGATATTTTAAGGGGTGGGGAATCGCAATACAACATCTATTTCGTGATCAAAGATGGTGGATGGGAAATCAAAGATGGCGGATGGGAAAATTTTAAAAAATCAATATGGGTATCGTCTCCGATGTTTAAAGGGATGGGGAATCCAAATACAACATCTATTTTGTGATTCAAGATGGTGGATGGGAAATCAAACATGGCGGATGGGAAAAATTAAAAAAATCAATATGGGTATCGTCTCTGATGATTTAAGGGATGGTGAATCCAAATACAACATCTATTTCGTGATCAAAGATGGCGGATGGGAAATCAAAGATGGCGGATGGGAAAATTTTAAAAAATCAATATGCGTATCGTCTCCGATGTTTAAAGGGATGGGGAATCCAAATACAACATCTATTTTGTGATTCAAGATGGCGGATGGGAAATAAAACATGGCGGATGGGAAAAATTAAAAAAAACAATATGGGTATCGTCTCTGATGATTTAAGGGATGGTGAATCCAAATACAACATTTATTTCGTGATCAAAGATGGCGGATAGGAAATCAAAGATGGCGGATGGGAAAATTTAAAAGAATCAATATGGGTATCGTCTCCGATATTTTAAGGAATGTGGAATTCAAAAACACCATCTATTTCGTGATCAAAGATGGCGGATGGGAATTAAAAAAAAATCAATATGGGTATCGTCTCCGATGTTTAAAGGGATGGAGAATCCAAATACAACATCTATTTCGTGATTCAAGATGGCGGATGGGAAATCAAAGGTGGCAGAAGGGAAAAATTTTAAAAATCAATATGGGTATTGTCTCTGATGATTAAAGGGATGAAGAATCTAAACACAACATCTATTTCGTGATCAAAGATGGCGGATAGGAAATCAAAGATGGCAGACGGGTTTTTTTTTAAAGTCGATATGGGTATCGTCTCCGATATTTTAAGGAATGGGGAATTCAATATTATATAAAAATCTATGTTTGTTTGTTCATCATTTATAGACTCTGAAATGATAAGAGATTAAGTGCTAAGTCAATGGTAACTTTGGAAAAGGGGCTTGGAAAAAAGGGAATTAAATAAAAACTCTTAAAAAGGCGATACGGAGTTCGCTGGGACAGCTAGTATTATATAAGACATCATACAATATAAGCGAAGTACAATGGGCGGCCTTATCGCTTATAGCGATCTCTACCAGGCAACCTTTGGATGGAAATATTATTGGTCGGAAAATAGTGGTAGTTGTACTATTTTCCACATTTTACCACTATTTTTTTTGTGTTTAGAGATATCTATGTATTCTAAGTACTATGACTGTTAAGTCATAATACTTAGAATACATAGATATCTCTAAACACATACATATATACCTATTCATATACTCTACTCTATATACCTACATACAAATACATATATACATACATACAAATACATATATACATAAGCATACAAAACATAAATATATAAAGGACATAATTATACACACATGAACTATAGCAATGCCTCAATTATAGAATATTTAAGAATGGACTGTAAACTATAATGAAAAATAATATTCCTTCACTAAGGATTTAAATTTAGCTACCGTCTTAGCTTGCCTAATGTGCAGCGGTAATTTATTCCACAAGCGAACGGCAGTTACGGTGAAGGAATTGTCATAAAAAGCCGTGGAATGTACCGGCATTTTAAGCCTCAAATTTTCTGATGACCTTAAATATCTATTATGTGTATCACGAAGGAACTCAAATCTTCCTTTAAGATAGGAGGGAGTTGAAGAGTTAAACAGTATATTGTACAGTAAAGTGAGAATGTGAGCATTCCGGCGATGTCGAATTGGTAACCACTAACCTAACCATGTTCTGAAAATATTATAAACAAGGCACGTGAAACGACCCAATAAATTATTAATTAGATACAAATCCAGCACAAAACTTTATCTAAAACGTTTCTGAGAAACCAGCACGTTTTTTCAATACATATCATAAGAAGAAAAAATACAAAAAAACGTGAAACAAAGTCAAGAAAACTTTACAAACTTCGACACAGTTTGCTTAATCATTCTATCTCATGGCGCTAATACACTGAATATTCACTTGTAACAGAACAACGAGCATTTGCCGTTTTTTGTTTTGTCGAACTAAACAGCGAACAGAACCAGAACGTTCTGATCAGCAGAAACATCAAAGCAAATTTACTGTCCAATACGCTCGATAGAATTCTCGTTGGTTTATGTGTTATATAACATTCGCAAGAATGCTCATGATGGGTAAATGCTCAAGTGTATCAGCGCCATTACAATTATAAAGAGCACATTTCTTTCACGTAACTCTGATTCATATTTTCGGAACAAACAAAGCTAATCTTCGTTTCTAGTAAAAAATGCAACTGAGTAACATACATACATAGACTCACGCCTGTTTCCCCGAAGGAGTAGGCAGAGGCATATTAAACGCCCACTTTTCGCCAGTATTTTGATCCCACGCAATAGGTGGCGAGCCTATTGCCGCTTATTGGGATATTTTGTTTGCCAGAGCCTCGTCCGTTGATCCACAATAAAAAATGTGAACTCAACTTTCTATTCATACTTATTCATAGTCCTTACAGTTATCATGTTTCTGAAAATTGTGAGAGTCAAAAAATTATCTATTGTTCAAGTCAAAATCAATGCAATATATTGAAAAAATGTTTAAAGTGATAATATAAAACACCTTTTAGATTACTTTTTTGTTATTCTTTTTTTAATTATAACTTACTTTTATAATTTTTGTTTGGCAGGATTCATAGATTTTTCGTTTATTTACAGGTGGTTCTAATCACCGGCAGACCATATTGAAAGTATCTGGCAACTGGATCCTCTAACAAATATAAATTTAGCGTGTTACCTAGGCATGAAATCAGAGTTATAAAATAGACCGTGTGCGTAGCGGAAAGGAGCAGAGGTACAATAAAGAGGATTAAATTGATATTCCCTCATTATTATGCTCCACATCCGCTCAGTTGTTTAGCCACGTGTTGCGCCTGCTGACAAGAAGTAAGGTCAACTCCGGAAGCCATTTCCGTTGACTTAAATGAGGATATATCGATTTTTTGCGTATGAACTATGTATAAACCTTAAATTGTTAAAATTGACATGAACTAAGCTAACTTACTGAACTAAAATGTCAGAGCTTTGCCATGAACAAAAGCCTCAGAAGCGTTATGCAGACTTCCCAGTACTCTTTCAGAGTGGAGGCTGGCGCGGGTGCTAGCGCGGGCGCGTGTAATTCAAATGTGCAGACGCCCTTTGCGTTCACAGTGCGCGCGCGAGCCGCGCGTCTTCATGTGGCGGGCGCGCGCGGGTGTTTCTAATGGCTCAGTCCGCCCGTATCGTTCAGAGTGATATAGCGTCTGTTAGGTGACTACGCGTGTGGTTCTAAACCATTTTGAATTTATATCTGCAGTACAACATCGCACAGCTATTTGGCAAAGTAAACATCTGCAACATTTAACACTCTCACCGCCACCCAAATATATTTTTTTCCAGTGTCGCAGGCCGTGCGGTCTGCCGGCATCCGCAACTTTGCCTACCCGTGCAGGCCGCGGTGAAAAATCTGTGATTTTGGCGCGAAACGTACGGTGCGCCGGCGGCCCGTACGGCCTGCTGACTCAGTCAGTGCAACACATAGATGGCGCACCTTACTCGAAAAGATACGTACCGCCGGCGGACCGTATGGCGGTGAGAGTGTTAAATAGGGCAGCCATAAACAAATTATGGGAAGAAATAAAACAATTGTTTCGTCCGTAAATCAGCGTATAATACGTAAAATTCTCCAAACCATTCTCTTCCTTTATTTAAATCATGTGTGCCAAACTTCATATATAGCAATTTCCATTTTAAGGCGCTGTACCTAGTCAAAATAGGCTTCACACAACAGTTTTTTAGCCAAATTTATACATTTTAGAGCAGCTAAAAAAATATATGTTAATCTTGATCATATTTATGGGGGGACCAACACGTTTTCGGTAAATTTTCTCGATACAAAAAAAACCATAAAATAACCATTAAAATTGAAATTGTAGCAATTGTAACTGTATTATTTATAAACAAATCTTGATAATATTAATAACATTGATGTAATATATAATAATAAAGGGAACTGTTGTTTTTATTTATCGATTGGAATAAGATATTTGTAAGGATTAATGTATTTAATGATAAATAACTCGTTCTGAACGTCCCGTCGTCATCGCGCTTCTCTTTCTTATGTATACAATCCGACAGTGACAGCAACAGCTGAACTCAGTGTACTGTACACAGCGCCTTAAGTATGAATTTTCCATTAATAAAAACAAATCTTCATCCATGTCTTCTAAATAAATACGTAGCAGCTCAAAGTTTGAGAACGACCAAACACTTGTGCAATGACGCTCGAAGCTCGCTCGGCACTGTGAATATGCAGACGCCAAGACCCGAGCGCCCGCGCCCGCGCCCGCACCCGCTAGTGCAGTCTGATTGAGCACACATGTTGTTCCAGTACATTACGGAGAACTCTCAAAGATTTCCTGGCCATATTTTCCTTCAAGCGCACTTAACCTTTGAACATTTTTCTAACAGTACTAGAGGACGCCAGCAGCTACACCAGCATTTTTTTAAAATTTACCTGTTTTGGTCGATCCCGTGGGACTTTCAGGAAATCCCTTCTTAGTGCACCTCTACGGTCCCCAAGGAACATACATGCCAAATTTCAACTTCCTGCGCCTAATAGTTTCGGCTGTAGCGTGTCTGTCAGTCAGTCAGTAACGCAAGGATTTTATATATTAAGATTTTTGTCTTTTCACTACGCTGTTGGTGCTTTTTTGTACTCAGCTACTTGCACAAAAATCAGATAAGAATTACGACTTTTAATTAAACCCCGTCGCGGTCATATAATTTACAACCGGTATAAAACTACAAGACAGAACTGCACTGCTATGAATACAGTACATTCGTTCGCTCAGTAACACACTCATTATTTCAGACCCAACATGTAAACTTAACCTACAGTGCCGACCCCATTTCACCACAATATATTTTTCGAATAACAGAAGCATTGCTAGTTATATTCTTCATTTTGTTTGTTGCAGTTAGAATGCAGAATTGTAATACGTGAATTTTATACCTGTGTTTGTGTATTCGCCAGGTGGCGTATTGTGGCTTGGTGGTAGTTTGGTTTACTTCACGGAATTGTGATGAATATTCTCGAAAGATCTCCAAGATTCGTCGTCATCGTGTGCGATCCAGCAGAGATGTTGATTCCGCTGACAACTGCACCTTTCACTGGGAGGCATACCTAGACACTGCGCCACCTCACTGGCTTGTTACTTGTTCGATGGCGAGGACTCCGTTGTTTCACCGTCCGCAGGCTATACTTCACGGTGGCCAGAGATTGTATCATGCTCTCCAACGTACCTTGAACGCTTAATAAATAATATACTCCCGACCCAATTTCGGCCACGGTGGCTTGACTATATATGAGACTTGCCAACTGAGCGGGACATATTATAGTACACAAGTGTGTGCGCATACACAAGTGCACTCTCTATTACCTAACTCTCATAGTCCGATGGGACGCACAAGCGACACGAGCGGAGAGAGATTGGGTGCAGGACCAACTGCTTAACATGCTTTCCGAGGCACGGCGGTGTGTCACCGCCAACTCCCTGACTACGAACTTTCTATTGGATAATTCCTAACAGAAAAACCCAATATAACTTTTTGTTCGACCCAGGAATCGAACCCGAGACCACATGATCCACAGCCGCTAACACTACCGCAGGGCCACAGAGGCAGTCAAAACGAAACTTGAACGCTTGGTTGAGGGTAGGGACGCTCCCTCTTTGAACCATGGCTTGTGCCAATGTTTGAAACGTGATGGCATCCGAAACGACTGCCGTGACTAAGTCATGGAACTGCTGTGCCCAGAAAGATGTGGGCACTTTGCCAAGGTGTACAGCGCCATGTCTTCAACGACGTCACGGCAATCGCCGCAGGGATGCCAACCGGGCGTTTTGTCGCTACCAATTCCATGCAAAGCCAGTTAGAAACAGCAGTGGCTGGTCAACACTTGGATGAAGCATGTGAGAACGCCGTAACATCTCTCCAGTTACTTCTCTATAACTCGGCTCTGCGGCGACAAGTTAAGTGCATCTCTGCTTTCCTGATCAACACCGAAAGCGTATTCCCAGGATTCCCAAAGAGATACGCCGAATCACGCGACCCTGGTTCTATCCTTGTAGCTAGTCAAATTATTTAGTGAATAATTTTCCATTAAATTCCTTGATAAGGGATGTTTAGATTCTTTACCGAATTAAACAAATTTTGTTTGTAACAGAAATAACGATTTTCATTTAACCACGTCACAACTTAACACACAAAAATAGCAACACACACATTTAAAATATATCAAAGGATACATATAAGTGAAATACTTACATTAACAAAAACCATTTTTTTAAAATTACACTCAGTCTTAAAACAATAAAGTGTTGTCTCGTTTGGGTATCGAACCCGCAATACTTGACGCAATGCTGAACGGCGAGGCCACCACTTCAGCCAGTCAGCGTTCGATGTTATGAATACAACAAAATCGTAGTAATAATACAGATGACATGAAATTCATACTCTAACCGCTACATCCACAAGTGCTCGTATTTCAAATGGACTCGCTGATTAGCATCTTTTAACACAACTCTTCTTATGATTTATATTTTGCTTCAACAATGAACTGCCACTACTTGTTTGTGTACCGAGAATAACATACTATTAGGTACTAACGTAAAATTGAGAAAATCTCGTCAAAAATGTAGTCAATCGGCTTCATACACGACTTGTATGAAGTTAGAAATAATGAAATATGTGAATTCACAATGTAATATAAACCACGTGCAAACAATTCTTAGGTATTTAATTTGATGAATACATAACTTAAGCTTCAACTTACTCGGATATAAGGCAATGTTTCTATTTTTAAGGGCAATGTTTTTTTTTAAGTACTTGTAGGACTAGTTTTACATTAAATTTTCTGAGAAAATAAATACAAACATACGACTTCAATTCTGCAAGTGATATATTCTTATTAGCCTATTCTTATTTGATATAGGTGCTTATACGTTCTAAAATCACCCGTGCATATAAAAAGATTAATAAAATATTCAATTGGAATTCATTTAAATACGTTATATTGTACATTTTGCTTCACAGGAGAGATTTGAAAGTCAACACTATTCCCACATTGGAGCCTTTACGATTGACTGGCTACTTAAAGTACAAAGTGAACGTTAACCCTCTCTCAGTAGATGCTTAATGCGATTAGGTACCAAGGACCAAATAGAATAAATGGATAAAAAAATCCATATTGGCTAGATAATTCACGCCAATGTGGCAGCCCCTTTTTTATTAAAACTCTTTTAATATTCGTGTGTGAATATAGATTTTATTATGTGTCAAAGGTTCTTTGATATTAATATGATAAAAAGGTGCAAAAAGCGCATGTTTAGATTTCAGTCAGCGTATAATGCTTTGAAGTCAATATACATCATCATCATCATCATCATCAGCCTTTAACAGTCCACTGCTAGACTAGGTCTCTCCTTTGAAAGGAGGAATTGGCCTACTATACCACGCTGGCCAAACGGGTTGGTATAGGGTTTGTATCAAGTTTTCCTTCTCTTAAAGTGCTGTTTTCTACAAATATATTTACTGGGAATTATTAATATTGTATCTCGCAAACACTAAGAGAACTGTAATAAAATCTGATTGACCCCAGGCTGATTAAAATTTTAGGTTTCCTTATAACTGATGGGTATATAGGTCAGCCTGCCCAGTCTCGGGAGAATCAGTGTTCCTTCCCTGCGTAGCCCTGTAGGCTTCGTCCCTGACTTGGACAGACCTCCCATTGCAGAGCAATGTAAAACTAACATTAAATGTCACGAAATTCTTAATTCATATATTGTTACTAAATTGATATTATTATAGATTACAGTTACGGCAAAGGGGTATATTTTAGTCTCAATATGTCATTGTTCGTTCGCTGGATCTAGGTTTTCAGTACCTGAATGCGCAATACACAATTTAAAAAAATATTTGTTTGGATTGGTTTTGACAAAACATGACGGAACATTCATATCGTACGCAATATTCGCTTTCCAAGTGCTGTGTTGATGATATCCTATACAACAATGTATTGCTGAATTATTTTTGGACACATGCCAAAGCCATCAATAGTGTGATAGCGTCATATGCATGTTACATGTAATGTTCTAGAACGTTCGATGGGAAAATAGTGACAAACAACAAAAGCAATAAAACTGTATTACAGCTCTAAGCCTGACTTTTTTGACGAATGGCACCTCAAATCCGGATATTAATTAGACAATCTACGATGGAAATTGAAGAGAAATATCTTTGCTCTATATTTTAGATGTTTTATAATATTTGTTAGTCAGGACATCAATTCAGATCAGCATTTTAGATGCATGGTCACACGGACTAAGATCTTTTCCCAGCGGTCAACAGTGCGGTGACTGCCACGATATTGTTGAGGACACGGAGGTGCACCCCTTGCTGGTTGCCCTGCCTGGGCCAACGCAACTGCACCTTTTTTTTAAATAATAGGCGGCCAACGAGCAGGTGGATCGCCCGGTGGTAAGCGATTACTGCCGCCCATGGACACAAGCAACACCACAGGAGTCACAAGTGCGATGCCGCCCCGTGGGTTGGGAAAAGGGATAGGAAGAGGAGTAGGATCAGGGAGAAGGAATAGGTAGGGTATGGGGCCTCCGGCACTCTACATCGACTTGATCTTGGCTGTCGCTTCATCTGTGCTCTTGCTTCGTTACAACACTTAGTCTAGAGTAGGAGAACCTGAAACGCCACAGTCTCCTACTGCGAGGCAGTAATGAGGAGCAAGGAAGCGGCGGTGAGTCCCAACCACAGATCTGCGCCATGAAGAGTGGGTGACAATCTCTGGCCACCATAATCGCACATTTGTGTTTATGGTGGTTTATGTGAGTGCCCATTTACTACGGAATTCAATATTCGAATTATAGATAGTATCTCGCAAACACTAAGAGAACTGTAATAAAATCTGATTGACCCCAGGCTGATTAAAATTTTAGGTTTCCTTATAACTGATGGGTATATAGGTCAGCCTGCCCAGTCTCGGGAGAATCAGTGTTCCTTCCCTGCGTAGCCCTGTAGGCTTCGTCCCTGACTTGGACAGACCTCCCATTGCAGAGCAATGTAAAACTAACATTAAATGTCACGAAATTCTTAATTCATATATTGTTACTAAATTGATATTATTATAGATTACAGTTACGGCAAAGGGGTATATTTTAGTCTCAATATGTCATTGTTCGTTCGCTGGATCTAGGTTTTCAGTACCTGAATGCGCAATACACAATTTAAAAAAATATTTGTTTGGATTGGTTTTGACAAAACATGACGGAACATTCATATCGTACGCAATATTCGCTTTCCAAGTGCTGTGTTGATGATATCCTATACAACAATGTATTGCTGAATTATTTTTGGACACATGCCAAAGCCATCAATAGTGTGATAGCGTCATATGCATGTTACATGTAATGTTCTAGAACGTTCGATGGGAAAATAGTGACAAACAACAAAAGCAATAAAACTGTATTACAGCTCTAAGCCTGACTTTTTTGACGAATGGCACCTCAAATCCGGATATTAATTAGACAATCTACGATGGAAATTGAAGAGAAATATCTTTGCTCTATATTTTAGATGTTTTATAATATTTGTTAGTCAGGACATCAATTCAGATCAGCATTTTAGATGCATGGTCACACGGACTAAGATCTTTTCCCAGCGGTCAACAGTGCGGTGACTGCCACGATATTGTTGAGGACACGGAGGTGCACCCCTTGCTGGTTGCCCTGCCTGGGCCAACGCAACTGCACCTTTTTTTTAAATAATAGGCGGCCAACGAGCAGGTGGATCGCCCGGTGGTAAGCGATTACTGCCGCCCATGGACACAAGCAACACCACAGGAGTCACAAGTGCGATGCCGCCCCGTGGGTTGGGAAAAGGGATAGGAAGAGGAGTAGGATCAGGGAGAAGGAATAGGTAGGGTATGGGGCCTCCGGCACTCTACATCGACTTGATCTTGGCTGTCGCTTCATCTGTGCTCTTGCTTCGTTACAACACTTAGTCTAGAGTAGGAGAACCTGAAACGCCACAGTCTCCTACTGCGAGGCAGTAATGAGGAGCAAGGAAGCGGCGGTGAGTCCCAACCACAGATCTGCGCCATGAAGAGTGGGTGACAATCTCTGGCCACCATAATCGCACATTTGTGTTTATGGTGGTTTATGTGAGTGCCCATTTACTACGGAATTCAATATTCGAATTATAGATAGATCTGTAGATTTTAGATTCGTTTTTGACAGTTTTTGACATAAACTCCATACAAAATATGTCAAACACGAATCTAAAATCTACAGATCTATCTATAGTTCGAATATTGAAAATGGCCAAATTTGGGAAAACTTAGTAGCACTTTTGCCCGACCCGGGTATCAAACCCGGGACCTCCGATCAGCAGACGCATACGCTATCCACTGGACCATGGAGGCAGTCAATATAAGGTAGATAGAAAGGTAATAAGGCCACTCGCTGTCTGACACCAGCCGTATCAGGCCAGCCGTAACAACATTGTCGGCGGGGTCTGTTCAAGCGGTCCACATGGCGCTCGCACATGCTGTAACACAATGTTGTACAATCGTAAATGCTTATAACATCAGGCTATGAGTGACGATTGCGGAGAGGTAGCCCTATAACGCGGGTATAACCACGGGTATAGCGTTAAAATATATGGATCCGGTTGTGCTTTACTATGGATAAACATACCTATATACTTTTTTTTGTAAATACATACATATTATACATACAATCACCCAGACCAAGACATACATCTATGTTCACGCACATAAATGTTTTACTTGAGCGGGAATCGAACCCGCAACCTTCGGCGTGGCAGGCGTTTACACTTCCGCCGCGCCACAGGGTCGTTTATGATAATTAAGAAAAAGAATAGGTATACTTTAGAGCGTAATATAGACAAGTTTGTACACGTTACATATTATGTACATTCTGGCTGGCCCTGCATAGATCTACATTATTAGAAAGTATGTTTTTCAAGCAAATCAACTGTCTTGGTGAATGGCAACCACATCTATTAGATGTTAATGGCAAATAATAATTCATGTGCTTTTTTGTAAGTTGCTATGAGACAATGTACGAGGACAATTGGTATATTTAAGATTGAATATTTTTGCACAGTTATAAATTGTATTGTTTTATTATTACCTTTTTATAGTTTAAGGGCGTAAAAGAACTACCTACCTTACCCTTAAGTATGGGCGTGTAGCCTCAGAGGCTCCGGACGATTGTTGGTTTCTCAGTTTTGTGAACTTCCCCTTACTCCCCATACCTGAGCTGCTCAGTAGCTTCACTTTTAGTAATAAAACAATCAGTAAAGGACGAGGTTGCGTCATTCGGTGAAAAACACGTGAGTAATCTTTATTTAATAATCACCTGTAGCCTGGCAGGCTTCACGACCATAACTACGGTATAAAATATGTACAATAGGTGATACGGTAACAGTGGATGACCAGTCACTACCACTCATAAAAAGTACAGAAAATGCATGTAGAATTTGTCCTGAAAAGAATCATAGAATAACAACCCACATTTGTGCCCCATACAAAAAGCCAGGGTGTTTACAATGTTCCCGTTCTTAAAAAATACTGCCAATAATTAAACGTAAACACCAGTTGTCTGAATTTTTGTTATTTGTTGTCTGAAGTGATGTTTTTATTTTTTGAGTTCCTGATATGTAAGAATTTAATAAAAAGAAGTTTGATTGTGTTATCTTTTATTATTTAAATTGCTTAACTGCAAAAAACATAGCTACACTCAAAACTACCCAAAAATGTTTGTATGTTCCTAGATATCTAATGTAAAACGTAGACTATATTTTCACGCATTTTCACTGTAACTAACCCATACTTCAAGTAAATATAATTTTGAAGCCCTTTTGCATAATCTTGTTAAAAAAAATACACTAGGAAGTGTAGGAACCAGTGAGACTACACGTCCACGGCAATGTTATAAAAATGTGACGTCCATACTTAAAGGTTAACCAGAGTCTAAGAGCTACTTAGATGCAAGTGGCTCAGGATGCTATGTAGAGGCCTATGTCCAGCAGTGGACGTCTTTCGGCTGATGTGATGAAGAGCTACTTAGACGACAGTGAAGGTAAGCAGGCATCACTTGTGCGTAGCCTATTCCTCTTTCTATAGGTTATCCTCACCAATTTTATTTTTATGGCAAAAAGAGACGGGAGCACAAAAGACGACATAAAGCAAATTTGTAACATGTGTAACAAGATTGGTTTTACAAATGACAAAATATTTTTAACGAAAACTCAATAACACCATATTAATAATTAACCTCATTAGGTTAATTGCGTTTTTGTTTAAGGCTCATTAGCCTTATAAAATACAGAATTTCAAAACTAGAGACGGAACGTTAAACTGTAATTTTATCAAACTGGGACACTTATTTATGTAACAACTGGTCCTTCTAAATCCAGTTACCAAACACTTGTTATTCAGTTATTTACAGCATTAGTGTATCCACAGAATTAAGTTCTCTGAAAGCGGTGGGTAGTCTGCGAAATTGAAAACTCATATAAACAGACGGCCTTCTAATCTTTATTAATGCTTTCATCAAAATGCATTAAGCTGAGGGCCTCTCTAGTTATGAAGAAACTTTTTATTTTTTATGAAGTATCTGTTACTCCTATTTTTCACTGCGAAATAAAATTGTACTTAGGTAATTTTTAACACAATAATATCAATAGTTAAACGAAAGCTCCAGACAGGATTCTCGCATAAACCGAAGTTACTTAGTTTGTTCGTTAATCGTATAGAAACATTCAAACGATCTTATGTTTTGTCCCGTCTATAAAAACGTTTAAAGCTCAGTAATTCTTGTTCTATTTTGCCAAACCTGTGACTCTTCCAAATCCATATTTAATGTCAAACTCATTGTACTGTTGAGAACTCTCTGTAAGTAGACGCTATGAAGAAGACAAGCATATTTCCATCGCTGGCGGCTGATCAGTAATTTACCTTTTTGTATTTTTATTAAGGGGATTGCACCCAGCAAGGAAATGTCAAAGGATGTTCTACCGCTACAAACCCCAGGCACCCAGGTGTCTATTAAATCAACTGCAGCAGCGGAAGCTCTTACTTAGGGCAAACGAAGCGGACTATCGCGGAACGTACAAAGGAGCACATCGCAGCTGTAAAGAACCGTCAAACGAACAAATCGGCAATTGCGGAACATTTACTTCAATCGGGCACCAATAACTGGATTGAATTTCATCGTCCCCAAGACCTCTCCACGGAACGCCACTTTTACCCAAGAGTTGTGCGTGAAGCGATCGAAATCAAACACAAAAATTTATTAATTAAATTTATTATTTAACATAAAAATTTCAATCGGGAAGAGGGCTTCAAATTGTCATCGGCGTGGAATCCAGTGATTCGGCTAACAACACCCCACTTTAATGCGCAGTCGGCGAATGTTCAAGATACAGATACGGTTAGTGTGTTTTGCGCCGGTACTTCGAAAATAAACGACCCGGGGGTAGAAATAGAAGCTTCTACCTCGCACTCGGAGACGTGACATCGCTACACCAGTCAGCTTGCGACCACGGGACGTGCAATCGTCTCGAAACGTCAAGGAAAATAAGGTATGTAAATACCTAATGCATGTTCGCGTTAATTCCCGTCTATACCTAAGAGCCTCGTCCGTTGATCGGCAGGTGCACCACTTGCAGGTGAGGTTGGCTTGGGACCCTAAGTTCTTGGTGGGAACCCTATGCACATTTTTTATACCGCAATTAAAAGCGCAGGCGTGCAATGTTCGAAATACCTACTGATCCATGGTGCCATGGGGCATCTAAAGAACATATTGGCGGGGTAAATGCATCGATTTTGTACCTAATTAGAAAAATTCCAAACTAACTTTGAGCCTCAATATGTCCTGAACCAGTAACTTCCCAGGTATGGTGCCGAAGTAAAAAAATGGTCGTAGTGATTGGTACAACATGGGATTTCAGTTTTCGTTAAGGGTCTTTTTACACGAAAGTGTTTATCGAAAATAAAATATTTTATTTATTTTTAATCACATGGTTTAGTATGATGTAATAACAAATTCAAATTCAAAATCCTTTATTCATTTGGGTCACAATGTGACGCTTATGAACGTCAAAATAATAAATTTATAAAATAATTACTTATACTCAAATTTAAAACATTATCACTGTATGCTTCTACATTTACATTTACTGCCACGTTCGCAAAGCAATATGTAGAACCATGAGAAAGAACGGGCAATAAAACTCACGGTCACTCTTTTTCATCGCCAGGTTTTGCATAATACACAATTTACATTTTGTAAGGTGCTGCAACTGTTACACCTTCTATATCACTTGTATATATTTACTGTACATAATAATACTCAAGCATAATACTTTTAGTTAGCCTCCTCAGAATAGACATGGTGAACAGGAGCATCCACTTACATTATATATACCTAATAATGCAGGCAATCCGCGAAAGTGATCAGAACCATGATGGAAATGATGCAGTTAAATATTAAAATCTAATACCAGCCCGCAAGACCGTCATCGACCAGTCATCACAAGTAGCACCAGTTCACGAGTATGACGCATGTGCCAGCCATCATCCCTCTCGCCATATTAGAGGGACAGGGATGACCCGACACACGACGCCACCACAAGAAATGTCATTTTAGTGAGCATGACGACAACGGTATACGAACCAGCAATAAGAAACAATTTATTGGTATACTGACCATGACCGCCAATTACCTCCACTTTCCAGATTATTATTATTAACATAAGTTAGTGGAACGCGTGAAGGAATGCAAATGTAGAAAGAATTTTTGTGAAGGTGACAAGTGAACAATGATATGATCAGGGATAAATAATGTTAAACTACATTCAACAAATCATAAAATATCCAAATCCTGCAAAAATCATGTGTTCACGAGGCACCTCCACTTAACATGTAAATAAAATAATCGTGAGTTAAACAAGCCTAAGCCTATCCCCACGGTGTCTTATCATTTAAAAATTCCTTAATAGTGTAACCCCTTTGTAAAAGAAAGTTCCTAATTGTCCGTTTGTATTTGTGCATGGGTAAATTCATTATTTCAATAGGCAATTTGTTGAAAAATCGTATACCGATCCCCGCAAATGAGTTCTGAACTTTATGTAGACGGTAGTTAGTTCCCACCAGTTTATGCTTATTCCTTGTGTTCAATTTGTGCAAATCACTATTTTTGCGGTATAGAATTAAGTTTTTCTTAATGTACATTAAGTTAGCATATATATTTTGCGATGCAACTGTCAATATATCTACTTCTTTAAATTTATCACGTAAAGAATCTCTAGCACCTAACTTATAAATTTCACGTATGGCCCTTTTTTGAATGACAAAAATAGTCTGTATATCAGCAGC
This sequence comes from Euclidia mi, assembly GCA_944739405.2. Lineage (NCBI taxonomy): Eukaryota > Metazoa > Arthropoda > Insecta > Lepidoptera > Erebidae > Euclidia > Euclidia mi. The sequence goes on from OX123188.2 coordinate 94,625,274, forward strand.
TGTACCCCATAACATTATTCCGTAAGACATTACGCTGTGAAAATAACTAAAGTAGACTAGTCTAGCAGTATCTATATCTGTGAATTCCCTAACTTTTCTAACTGCAAACGCTGCAGAACTAAGTTTTACTGCGAGACAGGATATTTGGGCGCCCCACTGAAGCTTACAATCTAAAGTTACACCTAAGAATACGGTTGATTCGACTAGTTGAATTGTTTCCTTATTTAAAATTATATTAGTAGGAACACTTTTGACATTAGGCAAAGAGAATTTAACACATTTGGTTTTGCTTGAGTTGAGTACCAAATTATTTGTCGAAAACCAATCTAATACTTGTGCAAGAGTGTTATTGACGGTATCAAAGTTACTTAAATTACGATCAACTTTAAAAATTAGTGACGTACTGTCGGCAAACAAAACAATATCACATACATTTTGTACAAAGAACGGCAAATCATTAATATGTATTAAAAAAAGAAATGGACCGATAATAGAGCCCTGTGGAACGCCCATTCCTACTGGCAAACCTAGAAACCTACTCCCATTAACATCTACATACTGAATTCTATCACTAAGGTAGCTGGCAACAAGATTGAGTGCGGTATCTCTAATACCATAAAGTTTCAATTTAAGTAAAAGTGTTTATGTTCCACACAGTCAAAGGCCTTTGATAGGTCACAAAAAACACCAATGGCATCCTTCGAGTTTTCCCAAGCATTAAAAATATGCTTTAACAAAGTTACACCGGCATCAACGGTGGAGCGACCCTTAGTAAAGCCATACTGTTCACTGTGAAATAAATTATTTGTGTGAAAGTGGCTCTCTAGTTGATGCAAAATAATCTTTTCAAAAATTTTACTAATAACAGGCAAGATAGAAATTGGCCGAAAATTACTAGGGTCGCTCTTTGATCACTTTTTGAATAATGGTATTACTTTACTGTTTTTCATTAGATCAGGAAATACTCCTGTATCTACGCATCTGTTGAATATTGCAGCTAAATATGGAGCTAAACTAGAAATAATTTGTCGCACAAGTTTAACAGAAATGCCCCATAAGTCATTTTTAAACAGATTTTTTATTATTGAGCGTGTTGAATACTTTCAGCATGTCATTGGTGTCAATATATTTAAAATTAAAAAGCACATCACACTCATTCACATTGCCCCTAACCAACATTTCTGCTTTGCTTGGACATGAATCTAGACAGCTGGTTGTGTTCACTGGTATGTTTAACGAAAATACATTTGTTTTAAAGACCCTATATACATACAATAGCAAAACATGCCACTCGAAAACATCCACACAATTTAAAGGTTTGTTCGCAGCCAACTTACAGTGAGCGCGCAGCAGTAAGCAGTTTGCTGTCATTTTACGCACTGCACGAATGCTAGGAGCAATGTCATTATATTATTATGAACATCGTGTTAGAGAGATGTAGGTATATAAATGTAAATGTTGATTGGAGACACGTGCGGTGAGCTCAACCCCGCTGATTGTGCCTCGCGCGGATGCTTGATGCCTAGTTTGATGGGCCATTCGCTGTGGTGGGTCCGGAATGGTTGAGTCAAACCAAAATTGATTGGCTGCGAATGCCAGTTTTGGATACTTCCTCTTTGCCGGGTCTGCAAACACTCGCCCTTGAGAAGGTAGAATGCACCTTTGACTCAGATTTCTTGTTAAATCGGTACAGCTCCCTTGACAAGTTGTAAGGTATAAATGCTTGGATATAGCGTTTTGTTTTTAATCTTAGCCACCAACAACAGAAACGACTGACACCGTTGCTCTCACCACAGGGACGACAGAAGTCCCTCACCTTTTGGATTCGTTCCGTGCAATTGGCGCATTTTGAGAAGGAGATTGCTATCCTTCAATGAGGGATATCTAAACTGTCGAGAACTGTATGTAAATTGAATCCCTTTTTGGACAATGTGGGTCTCTTGCGTGTTGAAGGGCGTCTCAAGAACGCCAACCTCCCTTACGGGGCACGTCACCCCCTGTTGTTATCCAAGGACGGTCATTTAGTACGTTTTAAAAATTCGCATGCTTCAGTCAGCCCTTGAACGGATATTTAACTTTGTGTTATTTTAACGGAACTATTGAAATTTGTAAAATTGTGACATCGTGCCTCGTGCCTTGAAGACGTCATGTTTTGAATACAGCAGCTAAGTAAATGTATCATTCGTTGCCGCTTCAGTTTTGTGTGTTTATCTAGCTTGGCTCCAGGACTGACACCAGTGGAGATCAGGTAACTGTACATTGTATTTGTAACTCAGTCAATATATGTCAGATTTTTGTTGCACTTTTTTTTCGTTCACTACGGTAGAAACTCTCCATATGAGCCATCTCAACTCGACACCAACCCGGCCAGAGTGTGATTGACCAGGCTTGGGACTAGCGGAGGCAGTGTGGGGAGGCTCTCCCCTAAAGGCGGGGCATTCCCACTAAAACCACCATGGTGTCCCTACGGGTGGCGTGTAGTGGCGGGGTCATGCAATTCGCGGATAGCATATTTTTCCGAGACCCGGCCCGGGATTGGCCCGCCGTTGGTGTTGGGGGGCCCCGTCTTGTTAGATTTGGGAGGCGGCGCGGACACTACGCCGCCTCCTTGCCTTTTGGCGGACGGGGAGCAGCCCCAGCGCTCGCCGTCCGCAGGCACTAAAACCGCCGCAGATCATAGGGAGGACGGCAACCTGACAACACCGCATCTACTCTTCCTCTGCGGCCCTACCGCGACGCAACAAATGGATCGCCGCCATTTGACCGCGGGAGATAGGACGCGCGGCAACGCAACACCGACACGCCTCTCCTCTTGTGACCGCACCCGACTGCGAGAGACAGACAGAATTGTCCCCCGCACCCGCACCTTTGGACGCATCCTGCGCGGGCCTCCATCAAGCCCAGGAGATTCCACTCCCGGGATCTCGCTTAGCTTCACCGTGGGTGCCCTAACCACGCTTACTGAGCCCCCCGCCACGACAAGGTGATGATTCTACGGGAGGGGAGACTTTTGTTGCCCTGGCCAAGTGGATGTACCTAGCTTCCACTACCTTCTGCACCAAGTCCCACCTGTCTAGGGTAACTCTAGAACAAAAAAAAATATTTTCTATTCTTCTAATTATTTATTTATTTGAGCTTTCAACAGCCATGATGTTTAAAATTGTTTCTAAACGTCGCATATGCATATTGAAATTACATATTGTTAAAGTCTTGGAATTTTGTTTCCTTTACAAAAGTACATAGTACTCTTAGTACTTTAATATATTGTACAATGTCATGAAAGCCTCGTATCATCACAGATTTTTGTACAATAATAAAAATCTGGCGAAAATATCATCTGATAATATTATTCTTAAAGGTTACTTTGCCCATTTCGCTGCTATATTTCAGGTCTTCATAACCACGCGTTACCGACCTATGACGTATATGATTGATTCAAGATTCGTTGGCCTTTCTCAAGAAAGTTCAAATATATTATTTTACATTTATTTGCTTAGATTTAACGTACAAATGTTCTGCCTAGCAATATATTCACAAGAACTGCGGTGACTTCTGGTATCTGTGGTCTTTCCACCCGTTATCTCTGAAGGAGGAATTCCTGTTCTGTCTGCCATACTGCATGCTTGGCGTGCCGCTCCGGCCAAGCTGGTTGTTACTGCTCCTGAACGTGACCGTAGTGCACGTTCGCATGCTAGACGTGTTGGATTTTTGACGTAAGCTTTGCATCTGAAATTGGAAAACAAATGTTTAAAAAAATGTGGGCGTCTTCAAATACTATATACTATATATGCACTAAAAGTAAGGATAGGAAATATGTATGAATGAGGAGGGCTAATAAGTAATGTAAGTTTCAACTTTAAAGACTGTTTAACACATTTCTGAACTAAAAGTTGATTCAATGCCTATCTTCAAAGTAAGCAAAGCTTACATTTTCTTGGATTGTTTTCTAAAAAAATAAAGGCAAGGATGGTAAAGCTACGGATACGTTTTCGAGCACCCTAACATGGCAAATGGATAAAAACATAATTATAAACATATTTAATTTTACACTTTAGCATAAAACATTATTTGTACAAGTCAAAATCCTGTTCAAAATTATGCCGAATAGACAGATGATATAACAGATGCTGACGCATTTTCTTTAGCTCTCTAATCAAGACACTTTAATGACCCGATGGTAGAAAAATTATTAACATTTATTAATACCAATTAATATTTCTTGAGTTTCGTTCTTATGATCGAATTAAACATCTCTTAAATAATAATGCAGCTTTAATGCGTATGAAATTATAATAACTAAGTATTAATTACGAAGTGTTTTTACATGTTTTGATATAACTAATTAAACTGTTAGAGTATTTAAACGCTCTTTTGAAAGATTTTGCTTTAATTTACTCCACTTTGCACAATTTACTAAAATTTATAAAAGTTTTGAAAGGTAATCACGGCATTAAAAATGAACTTGCAACCTATTAGTAATGTTTTACCATGGCGATAGTAAAGCTCAAGTTTTGGCTTTCTCGGTAGTCATTTTAATAATTATATTTGTGTTTTATTTGTCCGTCCGTCCATCCTATGCCGCTCTAAATCATCATCATTATGAATATTTAATATGGTAAAATTTTTCTATTGTAATCTTTGGATGAGTTATCTGAAGATTTTCTACCCTCTTCATGGTTTTATAAAATGTCACTTTAAGGCCTTATGTAATCCATCCAACTAAATGTTTTTTTAAGTATATTTCTATAGTGGTGCCACAAAATATAATGGATTAGCTCAATTTTATTTTTATTGAATGCATGCGAACACCCAACAAACTACCGATAAATAATAATAGTTACCGAGCTAAGTGAAAAACAGAGTTATTATTTATCGTTCAGTTTTATATTCTAGAAATTTAATGTTTATAAATGATAGCACATGGTAGTATGCATTAAATGACGAATAAAATATAGAATATAGTATCTCTACAAAAAAGGTGACGAGATAGTGAATGGTAATAATTACCACTCAGATGAAAATTTTCAAATCATAAAAGTAGGTAGGTATTATTCGACATTAAGTACTTATTGATTTAGCTGCTAACATGCCTTATACATTTTGAACAAATTTAAGTTTGAAACAAATACAGACTAATGATCATAACAATATAAATTTTTAATAAATCGTTGTAGAACTACTTTAAAATTATAATATATAATTATAAACACGATGCAAAATTACAATATTTTAAAAATAATGGCACTACCTACACAAGACTGATGAAACAAGACTACAAGAGGATGATTGAATAAATCATCAACCTTTACGATTAGGTGCTGATTTCGTATTTAAGCTTTGAAATAGAATGTAGAATTTTTCACTAGAATTAAATGAATCTGAATAAAAGTCTTAGAATGACTATTTATTTTTGTTTCTACTTGATATATTAATCTTTAATCCTTACCGAATATTCCTCATGACAGGCTTTCTGATTCGCGATAGAAAATATTTGAAAGACATTATAATATATTTCTTACTAAGAAATACTCGAATAAAGAAGCGTTATATCGAACTAGATATTGGTGACAAAAACTAGCTTGTTCAATTAATAATGATAACCATGTAATGTGAACGAATGTGAGATGTAGAATAATATAAATAGCCATATACACAAAAAGTATATTTTTCTGAATAGTAGGGTGATTCTAATAGGTATGGTATTGATTTAACATGCAATTTTAAGTAATTTTTAGTAATTTAAATTACGAAATTAGCAAGAAAACAAAAGTTTTCTTATGCAAATAATATTAGTCCAAAATTATTTAGTTAGTTAGATAAATAAGTTGATTTTTTATGATTTTAATGTGGTTTTCTGTAAACTTACATGGAAATGAGTACTAGAGTGTATGTTACCCGCATCGTGGCAGATCAGCTTGCGTAACGAGCGACGGAAATTGCGCGTCATCAGGCAGTACACTATTGGGTTGATCGCTGAGTTTGTGTGACCTGAATCATAAAATAAAAAAAATGGTAACAGTAAAATGTTGTGATAAACAGTTAATTATCACTTGCTAAACGGTGAGGGAAAACATCGCGCGGAAACCTGCATATCCGAGAGTTCTCCATAATGATCTCGAAAGCAAGTGAAGTCTGCCAACCCGCACCTGGCCAGCATGGTGGACTATGGCCCTACCATTCTCATAGTGAGAAGAGTCCCGTGCCTAGCAGTGGGACAGTATATATAAGACCGATGATGAATGCCGACCAATGCCGCACATTTACAGAGACAATTATGTTCAACCACAGGTTGATTACCGACCAATGATTCTACCAATGCATATAGACATTGACAGGCATGTGATTTTCGTTTTACCACATTTGAGGACGAAATGTTAGAGCAATAACGCAGTACTTTGATGGTCTTAGCTCTTCGGGTGTCATCGTGCTTCACCGTGCTCTATGTACCTATGCTTATTTAATTTTACCAACGTTCAAACATCAGACAGAAATAAAACCAAGAGTTGGGACATTAATTTACGGCTGTATATTTTACAGATAATTTCAGAACAGATCTCATTAAATGTTGTCCCTTGTCGGCGTCCAACTGACAACACACGTAGCAGTAAAAGGAGGAAAAGTAGTCGCTTAAATCTTTAAGAAATCCTCATACCCACAGTACGAAAACATTTTAAGATAATTATCTCGTTCAAAAGCTTTCATAATAATTTAATTTTTAACACGCTTTTATTAGGTCGTCGTGTATGTAACTAACTATGTAATGGAATCTAAGCTTACTAATTTAACCATCTTCCAAGGGTCGTAGCGTAATGAAAATTGGCAGCTGTATGTAGTTCTGATGACAATTCAATAATATGGTACTGTCAAACTGATCTGATGATGGTGCCGGAAGATATGAACTGGAACTCAACGTGTATGTAACTAATATTGTAATGGAATCTAAGCTAACTAATTTAACCATCTTTTTGGCCTTTGTTCTTAACAAAATTAATGAAAAACTAAAGTTTCATCCTATGATTTTGCGTGAATGTAAAAAAGTCATCAGGGAATGGCTTGAAAATCTAGACTACGAGGAAATGGAACAATTGCTGGTCAGACTTACTTAAAATATTACATAATACCATACCCAAATGAGCACATGAGCACACAACACACACACACACACACACATTTTACACTCTACAATATACACTCCACAATATACACTATTCACTGCATGTTTTTTCTTTTTTTTTTTAATAGTATATTAATTTTATATATAGAAGCTTTGTTACCTACTAGTACTAAAATGGTTTCATATTGTTAAGGTAAAAATTAGGGGAAGAAACGAGACACCCCCAACACAAGTATTGTATAATTACTTACTGGGGCGCCTCATTTAACACTGGAGATTGTAACAATTTGAGAAATAAAGATATTTGTATTGTATTTGCCATGAGATCTGTTTGGCGCGGTCTTCCACAAGGTTCGATATTGATCCATTTACTATATAGTATTTACACGTCAGATTTACATAGGTCTCTCAACTTCGACTGCCAAATCCTACAATACGCCGATGACATATGTTTATATTTACAGAAAGCGTCAATTGCCGATGCTCAGGAATCCATGCAGATATCCCTCAACTCCCTAAACCAATGGCTCAACTCCCATGGACTCAGCCTTTCACCTGCTAAAAGCTCGGCTGTAGTCTTCTCTCGTAAGAGAATACCCCCAAGGCTTTACCTTGAGATTGAAGGTTCTCCCATAAAGTTTGAGGACAATGTCAAATTTTTAGGTATTATCTTGGACTCAAAACTATCTGGCGCTTCTCATATTAACTATGTTGTAAATAAATTAGAGAAAAATCTAAACATGCTTCGTGCGCTTGCGGGTGTTTGGTGGCGAGCGCATCCTTTTCTTTTTCACCCTTAAACTCATATACAACGCAACTATCAGAAGTCTGTTAGACTATGGTACATTTTTGCTGGAACCCTGCAGTAAAGTTGCAATGGCTAAACTAGACTCCATTCAGTCGAAGAGTCTACGCATAGTTTTAGGCTGCATGAGATCCACACCGATTAATGGTCTTCAAGTAGAGAGTGGCGATCACCCCCTTTTCCTGCGCAGGCAATTCCTTGCAGACAAATTTGTTTATAAAAGATTTTTTATGAACAACTACAACATTCTTCCCAAACTTGCTCATTTAGAAACTCTTCTGGATCAGAGTGATTACTGGAGACACAAGGACCCCCCCTTATTTATAAATACGTATATAAAGATCCGGCTAAAACAAGAAGCTGTTTATATTCAACAGTGTTCCAAAATTCCTCTATATTGCTCTCCATATAAAGCCTTAATTTACTGTCCAAATTATTTCATCACGGCCCTGAATAAACATTCCCATCAAGTCAATTTTCTTCTCTGGTTGAAGCTCATTGGAGCGAATATCATAAATTTTACACTAATGCCTCAAAGTTGTCCATAGATGGTAAAACAGGCATTTCAATATTCTATGACAACTCAAGAATTATCCTTCAGTTTCAATGTCCCCCTGAATCTTCTGTGTTTACTGGCGAGTGTATAGGCATTCTTGAAGCATGTTTATTTATCCTTTCTCACAATGCCATTTCTAAAGCTGTAATTTTTTCAGACTGTAAAAGTGCTCTGGAGGCTATTATTAAAAATCGTTTCAGGAATAACATTCATAGCCCTATTATCATGGTAATTAGGAACTGCTTGCTTTCATGTGTCGAGAAGGATATTGAGGTAGTCCTGGTATGGATTCCTGGTCATTCTGGTATTACTGGCAACGAATATGCAGATGAGTGTGCCAAAGAAGCTGTTAATAGTAGCCTGGCTGATCTGAAATACTATTCCATCCAAGTTTATGACTTACTGCATTCATGCAAGGCAGATTTGTACAAATCCTGGTAGTCTTTGTGGTCTGAGTCAAGTAAATCTAAGGGCTCTTTATATGCCTCAATCCAACCTGACATTCCAATAAAGCCTTGGTTTTATAAATTCAAAAAGACTCCTAAAATAGTAACCTCCGTTATTTGCAGAATCCGCCTTGGTCATTGCTGCTCTCCTGTTTTCCTACATTAGATCAGAGTTCGAGACAATTCTTTGTGTGAATGTGGCTTAGATGATGGTACGCTGGACCACATTTTTCTTAAATGCCGATTAAAAATAGCTTCCCAATTGATCAACTTGTATCCAAATTAAATATTCAGTACCCAGTTAATGTGCATCACCTCTTATCCTTCTTTCCAAATCCTGTAATGATTCGTGCTTTTATTAAATTTATCTCTATTAACACGATAAAACTATAATAAGTATTAGAATTTATATTGTATGTCTGTATATTATTATATAATATCTCAATTATTGTATTAACTAACATCTGTAACTGTGATCGTCTTTTGTTTCAGGCTCGAATCTAACACCACAATAATTAGTATGGTATAACTTTACTGCCTAATGCTTCGTTGCCCATAAGTGTTCCTAGTTATTACACGACTTGTCGAAGAGGTGACGACAGATTGCCAAAATTAAAAAAAAAGGATTTTGTAGCATCTAACTGTCACAGCCAAAGACAAAAGCAGAGCGGCACATTTTAAATCGATTTTATGTGAAATCGATACAACATTGAAACGATGCTGTGATGTTTTTATTTGATTTAAACGTTGATTTGCTTCAAAAATATTCGCTTATTAATATAATGTTGATTAAATATTAAATAACTGCATTTTAAACCAAACCAACTCTATAAAAGTCGATCGTATCGATTACTTATTTAATAATAATCGATACGGATATAGCACTCACTATTCCTGTCACCCCATTGTCTATGGCAACAATCAAATAATAAAGTATTCGTAATCAATTGGAATGCTTTTTATCATCAAAAAATACTCCAGCTTTAACGAGACAAAGTGAAAATATTAAATATCGTAGAAAAACAAACAATTTGTCTTGTTCATATGAAGTTTAAGGTCGCCACAACTAACCCAGACCAAATTCTGCCATTGTTCTTAACAAAGATTTATTCTCAATTGTCTATCGGTCTATGTATACCACATACCTTCTTTTGCTTCGAGGATACGATACTTTGACACTGTTTCAAGCGCCGTTATCACGAGTAAGTTAATTTACCTAAATAAATATCGAAATGACTACCTTATGAGATACATGGAATTTATTCCGAAACAAATAAAAACGAAAATGAATTAAAATATAATTCTTTTATCATCCACAAATAAATAAATATAGTTAAAAATCAGAAAGTGTACAATGCAAATTCGATAAAACAAATCAGATCTCAGTTATTAAAGTCTGTGCATTTTCCATTTCAATTTATTAAAATCCACATTTAGTAGATAATAGAATCCCTGCAGCCCTGTGCCGCGTGACTCAATACTAATTCAATATCTATAATGCCACCAATTCACACTCATGCATAATCTGCTTTGCAATCAATTAAACACCGCTAATGATCACGGCATATTGTAATTAGTGTGTGTGCGCTTTATAAATTATGTACGGTTGTTATTTACGGCCGCCGGTTAGAATAATATTTTATTTTACATATTTTGTATGGAGTTTATGTCAAATATGTATCTAAAACCTAAACCCATGGATAAATTGAATATTAAAATTAGCAAAAAAATTGGATAATTATACCATGTTAATAATATTTCAGTTCAAATTTTCTACCGCATCTATCACGGTGAGTGCACCGAAGAGCTCTTTCAACTAATCCCACTCTCTCCTTTCCTATCCCGCACGACACGTGCTGGGTTGAGGTGCCACTCTTACACGGTAGAACAGATACCGTCACGCACCAAACGGTTCGGCGCCTCTTATCTCTGCCGTACCATTAAGATGTGGAACTCTTTAACAGTCCACTTGTTTCCCCTCACTTATGATCCCGGGTCCTTTAAGCGGGGCGTGAAAAAGCTTTACTCAAGGCCGTCAAGGTGAGGGCCATCATGCCATAATGCCATGCTGGCTGCTGGGATGATGGCCTGAGGCAGCATGGAGTCAATTTGATTGGCAGAAAAAAAAATTGTTTAAGTACCTATACATAAGTTACATTAAACTTATAATTAAATTTTAAATAACTTTCGAGGTATTTTTAGTTGCGCTTTACTTATTAAACGTCCATTATGTATTTAACAGAACTCACAAGATATGCTTAACACTTTGAAGGACAGTAAACGCCTATAGACGTGATAACAATAAAACTTCAATTGTGTCTCGTTTACTGTCCGTGAAAGTGTTAAGAAGTTAAAAGCTAGTAATAAGTTTGACTAGAGAATTCGGCTTGCAAAGTATTTAAATAAGCTTTCAAGAAAGACTTCGACAATTTCTCATAAACCATAGGACATATTTTTTCACGCTTTGGTGAGTTAAGCTAACGAAATTTCAAACAGCTGGTAATTTTAAAGAAACGCGAACAAAAAAGTAAAAAATAAAATGAGCTATAGAAAATTAATAGTCATGACATTTAAAGATTAAACCCGTGTGCGAATAAAGGTAGCTATTCAACCACGGTTAGGGTCAGATCTTCTACACACAAAGTTAAATTAATATTGTTTGAAACTAGCCCCGTCCTTTGCAGAAGGAAGGGATTTATTTTGTTCCAATAATTATATTATTCGTGTTTTGTAACGAGCAGAATTAAAGTCATATCGTATAATGTAATGGCCTATTAAGAAGCTTTAGAGGTTGTTCTCTTAGTGAAATTAAATTTTAAACAGAACTGTCTTTATTTTTTGACATCATATTAGGTTGACTTATTATGTCGATCCGTCAAAAACCAGGTCATCAATATATACAAATATTAACAGATTAGAAAGTGCAAACCGGTCTATAAAATCAGTAACCACACAGTCATTATTTGATGAGCTGGTTGGCAGCGCTCCAGGTATGGTTTCTGCTATCTCCGATGATGACAGTAAGAATATAGTGACTATTGATCTTACAGATTCTAATTCAACTATTCAGTCATTTAGAAACATAAAAGCTTGTAATAAATTGAAGAAGTATATTAAAATAAATAAATTTATTAGGAAAAAGGAAAAATTATTAAGAATGTACAGGAAATCAAACATAAATCTAGATTATTGCAAAAAATATGTTAATGTAAAAGAACAAATGTCAGTATGTCTAACTAAATTAGATTCAAATCTAGTGAAATATGATGCTGATATTCATTGTCTGCAGACGGAGATTGATAGTTTACAAGATTCTTTGGCTAATATGACAAAAAAATATAATCTATCACAAAAACAAAGTAACGAGCATATCTTGGCAATGGATGAGTTAGTGGACTTGTGTAAGTACAATGAAGAGAGGCTTCAATCTTTGACTAATAATAGTCATGGCAATGAACTTAGCCAGGCGCCACATTCACAGTCAGCTACTTTGAATTATTGCTCTGATTTGCTGTCACTCTCTGCTGCAGTGGATGACAGCACCATTAATTCCATTAATTCTTATTGTAATTCTGGCACTTCTTTCTCACCCCACATTACAAACACCGACAAGCTATTTATGTTTAGCGATGAGATAGGTAAAAACATGAGCCAATTGTTGAGGCAAAGGACAGGTATGACTATTACTAACTTATGTATGCCTGGAGCAAGCTTTTCTCAGATTATGCAATCAATTTTATCTAAATCATACTGTCCTGAATCAACAATAATTATATTTATTGGGAGAAGAGGAAATGCAAATATTAATTTAATAAAGAGATATTTTGACCAATTACTGAATTTAAAAGTAAAAAAAATTCTGTTACTTGCTTTTCCTTACAGTAAGCTGTTGCCACAAGCTGAAAATGATTATAGATTTAAGATTAATTCCAAATTACATACCATGACATGTTATAATAATTTAATTGACATTATTGACTCTAATGCTCTAATTAGAAATTTTTATTTGACATATCGCACCTTTAGAATTGAAGTGGCTTAACTCAAAAATTTAGGAAAATGAGTTTAATACACCGAACGATTTGTAAACACGTATTCTATCGGTTTATTAAAATTAAACCGACGCTTTTGGGCCGGAAAAGGACAAACGTACTATTTCTGTCTCTTTTAAATCACGCCATACCCGCGCGTCCCTTAGTATTAAAGAACCCGTTTCAGTGTTGCGACGATAGTGCTAAACGTTGTGTGTCGCGCGAGCGCTCCGTAAGCGACGTAAACAGTATTCCACCGTTTTAATTCTAAACTTATGGTAAGTTATTTCATCAGTATTTAATTTTGTAATGACATTTTATTGGTTTAGGGCGTTTCAATACTAAATAAGATAATATTGTGTTGACGTATTTGTACTGCCGTCATTTTTTTATTAAACATTGCATGAATTGTGGAGCCGAATTTTATATTATAGCATTACGTTACTAACAGATTTTGTGACTACGGAGACTTAAACGTAAATATGTTTATTCTTTAATTAATTCTACCCCGCTTTGTGAGTTTATAATTATATTGTCTTTTTATTTCAGATCAAGTTAGAGGTTACAAGAAGAGCAGATCACATTTTTCAATTATTGAATATCCGTAATGAAAATACTAGCCTTGGTTGGCAACCTGTCTAGGAGAAGGAAAACGCCGAAATTTAACCAAACGTTCGGGGGTTGGGTCTCGTTAGCCTTGGTTGGCAACCTGTCTAGGAGAAGGAAAACTTCGAAATTAAACCAACTTAAGGGAGCATACGAGACACAAAACTCCGATCTAAGGTGTGAAGTTGTGAACCGCCTCGTGCCGAGGGATTTGTGGCAATAGGGCAAGATCGTAAACGGAGGGTGCATGTGTTGTTGGTCCATGGCACAGCTGTGATTCCACCTTACCCCCGTAAAGGGCTCTGCGGGGAGGGACAGTCTAGATCCCTAAATCTCGTGGGAACGCTATGGGAACAAAAACTGCTTCTCCATACAGCGGCAACGCGGTTTGTCGTTCCCCGCGAGGGCGAAAAGTGGCCTACGGAAAGCCGTTTTGCAACGTTGAATGTTGGAGGAGGGATGGACGGTAAATTGGATGAAGTATATCAGATGATGGATGATAGAAAGATTGTTCTGTGTGTGAATGAAACAAAAAGGAAGGGTTGTGACACTACCAAGCACGGTGCATACACGGCGTATTGGTCTGGGGTAGACAGTACCACCAGAGCCTGCAAGGGAGTTGGTATAATACTGTGCGCGAATGAATGAGTGCGTAAAAGAGTTTGAATGTGTAATGCTAGGCTAATATGGATGAGAATGAAAGTAGAACCTACTGGTGTCCTTAGAGGTTTACGCCCCGGTCAATATAGTAAAGGGCATGTGACAACAAGAACAAGACGGCAGGAGTTTTAGGAGAGTTTAAGAGAGATTTTGAGGAACTGTAAGGATAACGAAAGACTAATCTTGTTAGGCGATTTCAATGGATGGGTGAGAGTATAGCGAGATGGGTTTGAAAGGGTTTTAGGTGAATTCGGTGGTGAGAGCGTGCATGAAAATGGCAAAGTACTGCTCGAGGTTTGTTTGCAGTGGAGCTTTTGTGTTACAAGCACCATGTTTGATCACAAAAGGCTACATATGTGTACACGTGAGGCGAAAAATGTTAGAAGAAGTATGATTGATTTTGTAATAGTAGATGACCAATTGAGAAAGAATGTGATAGATACGAGGGTGTACTGGGGGATTGGCATCCATACAGACCACTTTTTGGTGTTAAGCCGGATAAGTGGGCTCTTTAAACATTGGCGACACCGAAAATACAATCAAGAGAGTCTTGGAAAGAATAAAAGTTGAAAACCTACAAGAAAAAGATGTGAAAGATGAATATAAACGAAGATTGATAGCAAGATTTGAGAGGTTCGATTGCATCAATGATAAGGAAGAATTATGGCAGCAGAAATATGTAGTGTGATCAAGAGAAAGAAAATACGAATGACTATGAATACATGGTGGGACAAGGATGTGCAATCACCAGTGTCAGAGAAGAAGAAAGCTTGGTTAGATTGGTTGGCTGCTAGAGCAAATGAAAGAATGGGAAAAGCAACGAGTGAGGACATAGATGAAGCTAGAAAAGAGTTTGTTAGATTTAAAAAAATTGTGAAAGAGATGGTTAAAAAGAAGAACGAGGAAAGAAATATGATTTTTTTCGAGGAAGAACACACTCTTCGGAATACACATCGATCAGAGACATGAATGGAAAGATACTGAATAGTTTATCGTGCGTGATGAAGAGATGGAAATAGTATTTTGAAGGATTATTTGAAAGAACGGCGATAGAGACACCGATCGATGAAATGAATGGTAACGATAGCAATGATGCAAGCGTTATTGGCGTGGATGAGATCGCGAAGGCACTGGGAAGTATGAAAGTAGGTAAGGCTGCAGGATATGATAAGATTACAGTCAAAATGCTGAAGGCTGGACAGACACTATCAAAAGCTTATTGTAATAAAATAGAGCTGGCAGAAAATAAAAAAAGATTTGAATTATCCTATAGGAACTAAAGTAATTCCTAGTTTCATGACATGGTTTTGTAATTTGTTACTACCTATTATTCTATCTATTCTGTTATTTATTGTTATATATAGTTATTTATTTTGTAATAAGTATTAGTTAGGCTAAAATATATAATTTTTTTTGTAAAGATGATGATAGGTGTTGATTGTGGTGTGTGTAATGATGATGATGCAAAATATCAAAATAAACGATTATGAAAGCATGGTATGTTTTTCACTTTCCTTTAATTTAGCAAATGATCAACAATTAAACTAGCATATTACTCAATTAGGCATATTGCATAAAACACAACTTTAGAAATTAATCGCCTTTTTTTTAAATGGTCTGTTTTTTATTGGTGTTCTTTAGAAATAAATAGACTTAAAGTAAAATAAGCCAAAAACAAATTAAACATTTTTGGTAAATAAGTGACACATTATTTTTAATAATTAATTAACCATATGTTTAATTAATTATAGCTATAATTTAGCAAATAATCTTTAAAACAATTCCTACTCTAAGGTTTAAAAGTAAAATGATGACATCAAATTGGTTTCTGCAAGTATTATAATCCAATAACTAAAACACGACCAATTCTTCTAATACATTTTTGGCGTTTACCAAAAAATACGAATTTCGAATTAGGTCAGTACAATTCTAAAGGTGCGATATGATAATTATTATATATCACAATTTTATAAAAGACAAATAGCATCCTCGCTAGCTTATTGTATTAATAACACAGCCAAGGTTTTGGCTAACCACACTGCTTTTATTGAGCAGTCAAATTTGACATGCAATATAAGCTTGGAATCTGTTCCAAATTCTTTAAATTGAATTCTGAGACAATAGAGTCAATCTCTGGCAATATATTTAATAAGACATTGAATTCTGTACCTAGTTTAAGTGACAAAAATACAACTCCATCAATCTTACCTACAAAAACTAATTTAAAAAATTGTATCAGCCTGGTGCATCAAAATATACAAGGGTTGATGGGTAAGGAGTTAGAATTGGAATTGTTTATGAACTGTAACAATATTGATATTTTATGCATTACAGAACATTGGCTAAGAAGCCACCAGTTCATATTCAATTTCAATAACCACCAGGTTGCAAGCTCGTTCAGTAGAGAAAACTTTATCCATGGTGGCTCGTTAATCATAGTTAGCAAATTTCTAAAATTTAAAGAAAGGACTGACATTGTGAGCCTCTCTGTTGAGCGAGTAGTAGAAATCACATGTGTTGAGTTTGAGCAGTTCATTGTTATGAGTGTATACAAACCTCCATGTGCACCATTTGAAAGTTTTTTAGTTATTATGGAGGATGCCCTTAGCAAAGTTTGTAATTGCCGTAAAACTGTTGCTATTTGTGGAGATTTTAACGTTAACATATTAGAAAAATGCTCTTCAACTATCAAATTTTTAAATTTATTTAAGTCATATAATTTATCTCATAATTTTTATGAACCAACTAGAGTGACTGCCACAAGTGGTACTTGTATTGATAATATATTTACTAATATAAAACCATTACACAAATCTTTGATTAATATGCTTCAGTCAGATCACAGTGGGCAGTTAATCTGTTGTCCAAGAAAATGCCCGAAAGTCCAGAGAAAAATTATTAAATATATACCAATAAATGAAAATCGACTTAAAACTTTTAAAGACAATTTATCTCGAAAAATGCGTTGGTTGCCTCATCATGACCATCCGGATCAGTTATATAGCTCTTTGTTTGACTTGATTAATGACGAATTTCAGACTGTATTTACATCCAAAAAATTAAATGTAACTGACCGTCTGATGTTTAGTGATTGGGCAACTGAAGGTATTCATAAAAGCCGGATTAGGTTATATGAACTGTATGATGAAAAAACTTATAATAATAGTCAGAACTTTATTAATTATGTAAAAAAATATTCCAAAATATTTAGACAAGCTTGTAGTACAGCAAAATCTATTTATTTGAGAAATAAAATAAAATTATCAGAAAACACTATAAAGGCTACCTGGAATGTCATCAACAATGAAACTGGCAGAGCCAAAGCACGCAGCCGTGACTTCTTATTAAATATCAATAATGTGAGTGTTGCAGAGGACCTGGAAGTAGCGACAGAATTTGAGAAGTTTTTTTCTAATATACCTATAATAACTACAGGGTCGCTTGACTCATCTTCCATGTCTGCTGAAATGCTTCTTAGGGACTGCGTGCCAGAATGTGGTGCAGCCTTTGAATTTACCGTTGTGACTACTAAAGATGTTATTTATCAATTTAAAACTATAAATATGAAAAAGACAATGGATTTGTGGGGATTGTCAGTGAAGACTGTTTCATCTATTATTACCATAATAGCTCCACATCTTGCAACAGTGTTCAATGGTTGCGTCGCTTCTGGAATATTTCCTGATTTAATGAAATATAGTAAAGTTATACCTTTATTTAAATCTGGCGACACATCAGACCCTTCTAATTTTCGACCTATTTCTGTATTGCCAACGCTTAGTAAAATTTTTGAAAAATTAATACTTAGTCAATTGCTTAGTTATTTTAACAGACATAATCTTCTTCACAAGAAACAGTTCGGATTTACGAGGGGTCGTTCAACTACTGACGCAGGAGTAGAGTTACTCAAAAGTATATTTACAGCTTGGGAGAAGTCTCAAGATGCTTTAGGAATTTTTTGCGACTTGTCCAAAGCCTTTGATTGTGTACATCATGATACTCTGGTCAGGAAATTATATCATTATGGCATTAGGAACAAAGCTCTTAATCTCCTGGTTTCTTATTTGGGCAACAGAATCCAGAAGGTTCAGATTAATGATAAGACATCGCCAGGTTCCGCCTTAAAAATGGGCGTCCCGCAGGGTTCAATACTCGGACCATTTCTATTTTTGATCTATATCAACGATTTACCCTATTACGTAAAGAACGATCATGAGATTGTGTTGTTCGCGGATGACACCTCTTTAATTTTTAATATTAAAAGACAACAGAGTAATTTTGACGAAGTAAACAACGCACTCTCTAAAGTTGTTAATTGGTTTAATGTTAATAATTTATTACTCAATGATAAGAAAACTAAACTCTTAAAATTCTCCATGCCCAATGTTAAACAGATGGAAACCAATGTACAACTGAAGGAAACCAGAATTGAGCCCGTCGGGACAACCTTATTTCTAGGTATTATGCTTGATTCCAAACTTCAATGGGGTCCGCATATAGAAAGACTTTCGGGCAAACTTAGTTCTGCAGCTTATGCGGTTAAGACAATTAGACGCCTCACAGATATAGAAACAGCTAGAATGGTCTATTTCAGCTACTTTCATAGTATTATGTCATATGGGATTCTTCTTTGGGGGAATGCTGCAGACCTTGACACAATATTCGTTCTGCAGAAAAGAGCAATAAGGGGTATTTACAACCTCGGTCCTCGTGTTTCTCTAAGAGAAAAGTTCAGTGAGATAGGCATTCTAACTGTTGCTTCGCAATATATATACGAGAATCTGTTATATGTCCATAAGAACATTGACACATTTAGTAAAAAAAGTGATCTACACACTGTTAATACTAGACATAAGAATAATCTTATAGTTCATAGCACCCGCCTCCACAAAATAAGTAGCTCTTTTTTGGGGCAGTGTATACGCTTTTATAACAAGCTTCCTCTTAATATAAGAAATTTATCTATAAATAAATTCAAAATTATTGTTAAAACTACACTGTGTTTAAAAGCATATTATAAAATTACTGATTATATAGGCGATAAAAATGCTTGGGATTGAGCTGCTCTAATTCAACACAAAAATATAAATGATGTAAAAACTGAACAATTTTAATTTGACTTTTCGTAAGCACTTTAAAAAAGTTTACACGAAAATAAATATTCATTTCATTTCATTTCATTTCATTTCATTTCATTTCATTTCATTTCATTTCATTTCATATTCATTTCATTTCATTTCATTTCATTTCATTTCATTTCATTTCAAGGAAATGTTAATACATGCCAATCACGGCATAAGTTGCATTGTAAGATGATAAAAAGAGGGTCCTGGTATTAAAAAAGGGATAGCAATTTCCATGGCTTGGTCCAGTGTACATTCAAGAGCACTGGCTGCTTATAACCACTGTGAACGATCTTTGTGTCAGCTAGAGCCGATGGCTTAACGTGTTCTCTGAGGTACGGAGTGATAATAAACAATTTAATATGCATATCAACATTACGCTGAAAATTCAGTAGTGTGCGCCGATGGTTTGACAACTCGATACCTTCAGCATGGTAGTCTATTGCAGTCTTCACTAGACTATCGCTGCCTCCTATTCGTCATATTTTTTTAATTATATAGCCGAGGTAGGTAGATACATATTGCAAAGTTTCTCCAAAAGGTTTTATTTAGAAGTTTTCCAATAAATGAGTAACAAGTATACGCATCAATATTCGCAAACATCATTTTTCGCATTCATAATAAAGTAAGACGAAATAATAATATATGGGATGGAACTTCGTACGTTTCGACTTCTATCTTCATAGCTCAGAAAACTTAAAATATTACAAGCCTTTCAAAGGTAAAACTTGACCCTTTTGCAAATGTTGAATCGTAGTCAAGTAGCCGTGTGTTGGGCACCTTTTCAAATGCCTGAAGGTGAAGGTATTTCTTTGATCGGCGATCCAACATATCTTAAGCTTTCCGATGCTTCTTTGATTTGAAAGTAACATCAGCAATGATGTTATGATTACTCTCATTAAAATAAATAATTCCTTGATTTAAAAAATATCCAGCTAATTTACATATTAAAAAGATAAGGTATTATATCTATTAGAATAAATACTGGAAGCCCTGGAAAATAACAATCTTCATGTAGAAACAGATATCTTTATTGCTAACAGTTTTGTTTAAAATGCAGCCTCATTGGCAGTGAGATAATTATACCGACGAATTTTTTTTTGATGCCAACTACAAATAACATACTCTTATTATCAACAACTAACTGAGCCTGCACTTACAA
This sequence comes from Euclidia mi, assembly GCA_944739405.2. Taxonomy (NCBI): domain Eukaryota; kingdom Metazoa; phylum Arthropoda; class Insecta; order Lepidoptera; family Erebidae; genus Euclidia; species Euclidia mi. Next base: position 94,645,777 of record OX123188.2, read on the forward strand.
TTGCATTAATTAGGGCTACTCTTCCTCACCTGTGATATAACGTTCTTCGTCAAATTATAATTGGCTGGGAAAACACAAATCCAATCGGAATAGAAGTTTCTAAGATTAGCACGAACAACAATTCTTCAGCTTTATTATATTTGCATAGATAATCTATCTATCTATATCGTCACGCCTGTCTCCCATTGGGGTAGGCAGTGACTATGGAACGCACTATGCTTCGGTTCAAACATACCTCTTTCACTTCCTCGACATTCATCGACATTTGCATAGATAAGTTTAAAATATTAGTTTACTAACCAAGTAACAAAGTGTAGGGCAGCATGATGGAAACGGACTCGACGTTGACGGCGTTGACGTCTATGAGCAGCTGCAGTATGTTGTAGGGGAGCCAGCACAGCGCGAACAGTACCGCTAGCAGCAGCAGTATCCACGCCACGCGCTTGCGCTCGCGGACGATGCGGAGACGCTAAAAATATGTTAAACATGAATTAATAGACTGCAACCGTGGTCCAGTGGATAGCGTATGCATCTTTTGATCGAGAGGTCCCGAGTCGGGCAGAAGTGTTACTGGAATTTTCCGCGGTCTACCCCTTTAAAGATTCATATCATCTTTATTTTCATTGTTTAAAAGATAACTTCTGCACAAGAAATAAATCTTATGTCGCATGGGACTTTACAAACAATCAATCAACGGAATCTAAGAACATACAAAACCAATAAATCATGATGTGGATCAAACAAACTGTTGTTCCGTGTGGGGATTGAACCGCAAAATTCAGCACAGTACTAACGGCCATTTTCAATATTCGAACTATAGATAGATCTGTAGATTTTAGATTCGTGTTCGACATATTTTATATGGAGCTTATGTCAAAAACTGTCAAAAACGAATCTAAAATCTACAGATCTATCTATAATTCGAATATTGAATTCCGGAGTTAGTGGCGTGCGGCCGTGTATCTCACTACTATTATAATATGAAAGTTTGTGAGGATAGATGTAGGACGTATATAATTTTGAAAGCTGTTTACACAAAGACCACCAAACGGATTCTTGTAAAACGTTGCTAATATATAGCCTATACATCAGAAAATCACATGAAAATCACATGAAAATCACCTACCTTTTGTGTCAATAACTGAGACCCAAGCGGTTCAAGCCGCAGGCACAACTAACACAATACATGGCAAACGTCTATTTCTCCGTTTCATCTTGATTAAACAAAGCCTTAGTACTAAGGAGTACTAAGGATCCACACTAGGGTGTGGATCCATATAAATCACTTAATGTTTAATCAGCTCTGAATGGATGCTAATGTAGCTCGAACATCGTACTGTACATACGACGTTTATACCTAATTGTTTTAGACATACGTTTTTCTATTCGGCGATTAGTATTTGATGCTCTTGTGACCTGAGTATATTGAATATGTAGAACCTTTTTCATGTAAATTGGAACTTGTCCGTTATCATACTTGTCTAGAGTTTGGCTAGAAGGAACTGGGATTAATTGCAGCAGATTTGTGGAAGCGTGATTCTATTCATCAGCCCTTGTCAGCCACAACAAATCTCAGACATAAATGTACTGTGTTGCACAGTGAATTCAAGTATTAAGTAGGTACATGAATATTTTACCTTATATCTCCTGGTGTCAGGCTTGAGCTAAATTAGACACATTCATACAAATATATTGGCCAAAATAAGTGAATGAAGTATCCTAAACTTTGCTTAGGCTGCAAACGCGACGTTTCAAGACACGATGACACGTGGACGTCGATACCGGCTTCAACAACTTTCGCAAATGTTCAATATTCACAACTTTATTCTTTATCACAAATAAACCGATGCCAGCTGATCAATTAGCGGCAATACACTACGGGTTTTTGGTTTACAAGCAAGTACAAGATCAAATGCGCTCACAAAACGGAATCTTTCCAGAGCTAGGTTTTTTCGCTGACGGCGGGAAACGACAAAGAACCAAAGTGAGTGAATGACAGTTCAGTGTGACCATAGTCAGAAATTTTCAATAGACTAAACAAATGCTACTAAATCGATATAATCGACTTGACTTAACATAAAAACTATTTCTATTTCAAACATCCACCCGCCCCGGACCGGCCTGCCGGTCCGCTAATCAGTTGGTAGACGTGACAATGTTGCAACCGCTCTCCTCAGAATCGAACCGTCCACCAAGACCTCAGCAAATCGGGGAACTCCATCAGCCCCAGTTACCAAACGAAGAATGCGCCCCCTGCGCCATCTGAGTGGCGGAAGGTTAGCCTCCTTGATCAAAACGAGGTCACCAATCTTGGGTGGATCGGTCTTGTCGGTCCACTTAACGCGTTGCTGGAGTATGTGCAAATATTCCAAATTCCAGCGTTTCCAAAAGCTCTGAGTAATCTGGCGTACCAATTCAAAACGCGAGAGTCGACCAGGTCTCGTATCAATATAGGGGTACTCAGGCAAGGCGACAAGTGGGCGACCAATCAAAAAATGGCCCGACGTAAGGGCCTCCAAATCAATCGGATCTGAGGAGATCGGGCACAATGGCCGAGAGTTCAAAACGGCCTCAATCTTACAAAACACAGTTGCGAGTTCCTCAAATGTAAGGACAGATTCACCGATTGTCCTGCTCAAGTGTGTTTTGGCTGATTTTACAGCGGCCTCAAAAATGCCACCCCAGTGTGGACAATTTGGTGGGAAAAACAACCAATTTATCCCACGTTGGGCAAGCCTATTGCCTATATCAGCCTTGTTAGTTTCAAGGAAATTAACAACGTCATTCAAATAATTATAAGTGCCCTTGAAGTTAGTGCCGCAGTCAGAACGGATCAAGGAAGGCAGCCCTCTTCGGGATACAAATCTGTCAAATGTGGCTACGAACGCCTCGGTCGTAAGCGAGGAGGTCCAAATGAACGGCCTTTGTGGAAAGACAAACAAAAACGCACAAGTAGGCCTTAACAGTCTTGCTGTTTCGAAGTGTCGACGTTTTCACCAAAAAGGGACCAGCGAAGTCCGTGCCAACACCGACAAACGTCCTGCTTTCAGTTAAGCAATCTGGCGGTAAGTCCGCCATCAAGGGCTGCATGGTAGAAGCCTTGAGCTTATAGCAAGGGATGCAGCGAAAGACCACACTCCGAATAATTCTTCGGGCCGACAAAATCCAAAATTCGCGTTGCAAAATGGCCAACAGGGCATTACAACCAGCATGCGAATTTTTAAGGTGACGGTCAGTTACCAACAAGCGTACCAAGTGACCGTCCTTGGGTAACAAAAGGGGGTGACGTGCCCCGTAAGGGAGGTTGGCGTTCTTCAGACGCCCTCCAACGCGCAAGAGACCCGTATCGTCCAGAAAGGGGTTCAATTTAGATACAGCTCCCGACAATTTCGATCTCCCTGACTTAAGGATAGCAATCTCCTTCTCAAAATGCGCCAATTGCACAGAACGAACCCAAAAAGTGAGGGATTCCTGTCGTTCCCGTGGTGAGAGAAAGGGTGTCAGTTGTTTCTGTTCTATGTGCCTAAAGTTAAAAACAAAACGCTTTATCCAAGCAGTTACACCTAACAACTTAAGGGAGCTGTAGCGATTCAACGAAAAATCAGGGTCGAAGGCGCATTCTACCTTCTCAAGAGCGAGTGTCCGTAGACTCGGCAAATTGGAAGTAATCAAAACTGGCGTTCGAGGCCAATCAATTTCTGGTCGACTCAATCATTCCGGACCCCAACACAGCGATCTATCAAACTAGGCGTCAGGCATCCGCGCGAGGCACAATCAGCGGGGTTGAGCTTACCTGGCACGTGTCTCCAAACAAGCTTGACTTCAGATTTCTGTATTTGGGAAACGCGACTAGCGACAAATATCTCCAAGGTGTGGACAGAAGAACAATTTGGCTGTCTGTCCAGGCGTAGGTCCCATTAATACAAATGCTTTTACCCAAAGTACTGGACACGTGGTTCAATAAGCGTACAAGTAGGACTGCTCCCGAGAGCTCCAATTTCGGAATGGTCAAAGATGTCCGAAGGGGTGTAACCTTGCTCTTCGCCATGATCAGGGAAACTATCACCTGACCTGAGGCACTGACTGTGCGCAAGTACACCACGGCCGCGTGACCACGTTCCGAGGCATCACAAAACCCGTGAAGAGTGGCCTTGTACTTCCCGGGTGGAAGGATGGGACGAGGCAAGGAGATCTCGTTGACAGCAGGAAGTGAGGATACAAAAGAGGTCCATTCCTCAACAAGAGTGCCGTGTAGAGGTTCGTCCCAAGACAATCCTGCTGTCCAAAGCTTCTGCAAGAAGCATTTTGCCCAAAATATAATTGGACAGATCCAACCGTTCGGATCAAAGGTTCTGGTGACAGTAGACAACACGAGACGTTTAGTCCAAGAACAAGGCAATTTTAAGTCTACGTTGTACGTAAAGATGTCTTGGACTGGTCTGTACTGAACGCCGAGAACAGCCATTATGGCGGGGTTGTCAACAATCTCAAACAAATGTGGATCTTGCTGATGATCCTCTGGCAAGCCTTCCAAAAGCGCTGGTGAGTTGGAAATCCATTTGCGCAACTCATAACCAGCGGTATGAGTGCAAAGGTACTTATTGAAAGAGTTATGGAAGTAACCGACAAGAAAATATGGGATGTACAAGCGGGATTCCGAAAGGGTATGGGATGCACGGATCAGGTTTTTTCCTTGCGAAGCATAGCCGGAAAATTTTTGGCCAAAGGTCAAAAGGTCTATTGCGCATTCGTGGATTTGGAAAAGGCTTACGATAAAGTAATGAGGAATGAAATGTGGTCGGTGCTGTCAATGAAGGGGTGGACAGCAGCCTCATTCGAGCTCTGAAATCCCTTTATGAGGATTCTAGAGCTTGTGTGAGGATAAACGGGGCATACATTGACTGGTTTACCATCGATAAAGGTGTTAGACAGGGATGTGTAGCGTCGCCGTGGCTGTTTAACCTCTTCATGGACAGTTGTTTGCAAGATTTAAAACATAGTGACTGCGGATTAAGGATGAATGGGTTACTCGTCAAATGCCTCCTTTATGCTGATGATCCGGTTATACTTGCATCTTCAACGGAGGAGTTGCAGGAGATGGTAACAATCATGCATCGTGCGTTAGAAAGGAAAGGAATGAAAGTGAATGTAAGTAAAACGAAAGTTATGGTTTTTGAAAAGAAGGAAAGCGTTACGGCTTGTAATGTTTTGATCGATGGACAGCGAGTGGAACAAGTGAAATAGTTTGTTTACTTAGGTACGTTGTTTACAAGAGATGGTAAGAATGAAGCAGATATTGAAAGGAGAGTTAATGCAGGTAATTGTGTGAATGGAGCTCTGAAGGCGTTTATGAAAAGTCAAAACGTGTCCAAAAAGGCACGTTTGGCTGTACATAGAGGTGTGTTAGTGCCTACCCTTATGTATGGTAGTGAAAGTTGGGTATGGCAGAAGAGATTTGAAAGTAGAATAAATGCTGTAGAAATGAGAGCACTGAGAAGTATGTGTGGTGTGTCTTTGACCGACAGAGTAAAGAATTGTGTGATACGAGAGTGGTGTGGGGTAAAAGAAGATGTAGTGACAAGTATTGAGAAAGGCATGTTAAGATGGTTTGGGCACATGGAGAGGATGGATGACGATAGACTGACAAAGAAGATATATCAGGCTAGTGTGAATGGGACAGGACAAAGGGGAAGACCTAGGAGAACGTTCTCTGACCAGATTGGAGACATCCTGAAAAAAGGACAAGTCAGAAGTACCCTTAACAGAAGAGCATGCATGAGAAACTTGATGGGAGTGAGTGAAGCAAGTGAGGTATGTCAGGATCGTTGCAAATGGCGTTCCGTAGTCTCTGCCTACCACTCCGGGAAACAGGCGTGAGTCTATGTATGTATGTATAACCAGCGGAGGCCATAATACCTATCAATTCGTCCCGCAGGAGGATCGCCTCGTCCGCTGTGGAGGCGCCCGAGCAAATGTCATCGACGTAAATATCGTCCTTCAAGATGGCGGAGGCTCGTGGGAAACGTAAGCCTTCGCGGTATGCGAGCTCCCAAAGAGAACGTATTGCCAAGTAGGGGCTTGACCTTAACCCGTACGTATTAGTATTGAGCTCGTAGATGACCATGGGATCACGAGGAGACTCTCTCCAAAGGATCAGCTGGAAGCGACGGTCATCAGGGTGGATAATCGTCTGCCTGAACATCATTTTTATATCGGCTACAAAGACAACCTGATGTCGTCGGAAGCTGGTGATGACGTCACAAAGGTCCTTGACCAACTTGGGACCAGAATGCAAGCACTGGTTCAAGGATACGCCCGTAGAAGTCTGCGCAGAACCATCAAATACTGTGCGCAGCTTGCCTGTTGATGGCTTCAATACCGCATGATGCGGGAGAAGTAGTAATGCTCCACCGAACGTCAATCCAAATTTGACACGGACATGTGTCCCAATTGTTCATATTCTCTCATGAACTCAATATATTTCTGTCTGAGCTCCGGATCACGATCCATGCGACGCTCCATAGCCAACAATCTCTTTTCGGCTAAAGGTCGTGACTCACCAAACGGAGGCCGAACAGACAGAAAGGGTAGCCTCATAATAATCCGACCAGAACGGAGTCGACCAGTGTTGTTCTGGAAGAACAGCTCGCACTCCTCATGTTCTGGATTCAAACGGGCAGCTTGAGGGGGCTCCTCTACCTCCCAAAACCTCTGAACTGCATCAGAGAGAGCAGAGCCTATAGCCAACAAATTATCAAGTTCAGGTGGAGGGGGCAGCGATAGCCGAGTGGATATATCAACAGACCTCGCCGTGGATTCGAACCTGATACCCTCAGCCATGCAGAGGGTATCAGGTTCGAATCCACGGCGCGCGCAAATGACATTTCGGAGTTATGTGCGTATTGAATTGTTAATTATCGCTTGTCCCGTGCCTCGGAGAGCACGTTAAGCCGTCGGTCCCGGTTGTCATGAAGATCTTTGACAATCGTTACAGGGCGTCAGTACCTTCTAAATAAACTGACACTAGTCTAAACCATGGAATATCGCTATCCCTTCGGGTTGCGGAGGTCAGACAGGCAGTCGCTCCGTGGAAAAGCTAATATTCAGCCAAATCCGGTTAGACTAGAAAGCGGACCCCAGACTGAAACTGGGATAACGCTAAGAGAAAGAAGAAGGTGGAGGGGGGTCCCTAGGTACAGGTCCCATCAAGGCAAATCCAAATATGGTCAGGATGGCAGTCAAACCATTTGGCACCAAGACCCGTTTCCCACCAATCAAAATTCCACCGAGGATATCAGAGCCAAGCAACAAGTCGATTTGACCCGGTGTGTCAAATTTGGGGTCTGCCAGTTCCAATCCCGATGTCAAATTCACCACAGCAGCAGGTAGCTGCTTCTGTGGGTGCATACCCAAAATATTCTTCAACACAATAGCCGAGGTTTTAATCCTCGGGTGTGAAGATTCAACAGGGCCAAACAAAACCTTAACTTGCCCTTCAACACTAGAGGCTACGTCACCTATTCCCCGTATACAATTTGGAAATGAACCCATATTTAATTTAACCTGCTCTACCAAATAAGTGGAAACAATGCTACCTTGTGAACCTGTGTCCAATATAGCACGGACAACAACAGAGGTCCCCGTGGGTCCCCAGACCCTAACAGCAACCGTTGGTAGGATAACGGTCTCAATGGGGGAGGTTGGAGTTATAGGGCAGGGGTCAATGACCTATTGTTGCCTGGGCGGCGACCGTTGGCCAGGACCAGGCAAGTCAAAATGAGGGTGCGGCTTGAAGTCCTCAAAAGCGCGATGACTCGATCCGCACGCCATCTGTGGGGGGTCATAATGACGCACCCGCCCAAAACGAGGTGGGCGCGAGTCAAGGCGGGGACGCTCCGCCAAAGGAGGGGAATACCTGGCCAGCAGTCATGGTGCTGGTGACGCTGAATAGCACATTCAGGTGTGAAAGAGAGAGGAGGCGTGCGCACGCTTCGGTTCTCCAAGCGGGGTGAGTGGCGATCAATTGAGCGAGGCGACTCTCGGCTACGCGCCGGTGAGCCTCGGCTGCCACCTTCAAAACACCCGCCCGTGCGCGGCGTCGGCTGGTTGGACAAGCGGCCTACCTCTCTGGCATTCATGCAGAGAATGTCCAAATGCTGTCCTCCACAGCGAGGACAGGGGCGAGAGTTTGGGCAGTTTCGCTGGTAGTGGGACCCCAAACAAGAGAAGCAAAGGCGGCGGGCATTCGCGATGCGCCTACGAGAGGCCACATGCAGGTCCAAGAATGCCCTACAACTGGCCGTTATGTGCCCCGTGACCTTGCAGTAAGAGCACTCCGCTGGGCTCTGCGTGACTGCAAAGCGAGGAGGGCGCCGGTCAACACTGGCTCGGGTGTGAACGCGAGCCTGCTCCTTGACCTTGGGCGGCTGCGTCTTAGCCGGCGTGTCACCACCGGAGTTGTCCAAGACCCGGCACTCATCCTCCAGGAACCTCTCCAGGTCAGCAAAGGGGGGCAGATGGGTCGCGCTATCCCCACCAAAGCGCTGTTCAAAAAGGGACCTCAGGTCGGCAGGTAGCTTCTTCAACACAATGTGCACCAATAGATAGAACCATTGGTCCACGGGTAGGTCAAGGCACTTAAGTGCATTGATTGCCACTAAAAGCGGGTTCAACAGTTGGGTGCGCAACCAAGAGACCCGGGTGAGCGTCGGCAAACTCAAAATCTGCTCGATGTGCGTGTCGGCGAGGCCACGCTTATTATGGTACCTACGGGTAATTAAGTCCCGAGCCGTCTGGTACGCCTCGTCAGACACGGGCAGATGCTGGATGAGGCCCTTGGCCTCTCCGTCCAGAACCGACATGAAATATGCCAACTTTTGTGCCGGCCGAAGGTCAGTCCTGTCATTGACCAAGCTGTCAAACAAATTAACGAAGCCCAGGTAGCTTTCTAGGCAGCCATCGAAATGCGGGAGGTCTAAAGTAGGGAGCCTACTCACCAGCCCCGGTGCTGTCCTAGGAAGCTCCTGCTTTAAGCCGGGTTGCCCTTCCCTATCGGCAACTAGTTGTCTCGCACTATTGGAAACAGCATCATACAGGTCTAAGACCTGGGCATAGTCTTCGCTGACCTTATTTCGTTGGTCAGCGGTGAAGTCATTAACTGACACTTCGAGACAGCAAGTGCTGAAAGTGCAGAATTGCTGTTCCACGCTTGCCAGGCGATCGTCAATCCGCTTGTACCTTTGTAGTAAGGCCTGCTGGCGATCAGGCCGGTTCACTAAGGCCTTGGCCGAGGCATACCAGCGCAAATCTGTTGCAATAGCACCAGCAGCCGCACGCAAGTCCTTGATAGCTGACATAATCAAATTTCAAAAGAGCCCGGACAAGCGTTAAATAATATTAACAATCAAAACTTAATTTTTCTTAATTCTTTGAAACCAACAAAGTATTAGCCTATTTATTGCTGGTACAAGCAAGTGGCAGCTATTTACTGCCCAACAAAATTAATAGCTTCAATATATTGACTCAAAGACAAAGGTAATTAAAGTTATAACATACAACAATTAAAGTTGAAACTTAAAATAGGTAATTAATTAATTACTGCAACAAACAGACCAAATGTGTTATATATTACAACTGTAGGGAACCAGTTTGTGTTACCTAACAATATTATCTATGTATTATAACAAAACAAAGGTTTGTTAAGTTCAATTTTTCAATGTGACCCGCCCAAGATGCAAGGTCAAGTTGAATGTTATAATGTTTCAAACCTAATATATCAATATTTGCAATTAACTAAATTAATTGATACATATAACTGATATGTATCCAATCAAAGCTGACTTATTAATACTAACAACAAATTATTGCTAGATTTCAACAAATCAACTCAAACAATTACTGATTGAGGTTATGTATGGCAATGTGTTTCAAATTATCTAGGTCAACTTATACAATTAAATATTATGTATTTTAGACAATAACTGACCTGACAAACACTACAATACTGTCTACAAGGTGATAAGATACAAGCGTATACCAATCTGAGTTTAGATACAATAAACGGGTAAGTTTCAACTACAGCTCTGCACCAAAAATTATGTCTAGAGTTTGGCTAGAAGGAACTGGGATTAATTGCAGCAGATTTGTGGAAGCGTGATTCTATTCATCAGCCCTTGTCAGCCACAACAAATCTCAGACATAAATGTACTGTGTTGCACAGTGAATTCAAGTATTAAGTAGGTACATGAATATTTTACCTTATATCTCCTGGTGTCAGGCTTGAGCTAAATTAGACACATTCATACAAATATATTGGCCAAAATAGGTGAATGAAGTATCCCATACTTAGCTTAGGCTGCAAACGCGACGTTTCAAGACAAGATGACACGTGGACGTCGATACCGGCTTCAACAACTTTCGCAAATGTTCAATATTCACAACTTTATTCTTTATCACAAATAAACCGATGCCAGCTGATCAATTAGCGGCAATACACTACGGGTTTTTGGTTTACAACCAAATACAAGATCAAATGCGCTCACAAAACGGAATCTTTCCAGAGCTAGGTTTTTTCGCTGACGGCGGGAAACGACAAAGAACCAAAGTGAGTGAATGACAGTTCAGTGTGACCATAGTCAGAAATTTTCAATAGACTAAACAAATGCTACTAAATCGATATAATCGACTTGACTTAACATAAAAACTATTTCTATTTCAAACAATACATATCATCATTATCAGCCCTGTTATAAACAGTCCCAGTGCACAAGTACGGCTCAGCAGACTAAACATAATTATCGTAAAAGATTTTAAACATATATTTGAGGACATTATGAAGAATTCTTAGTCACACAGGTGTCTACGAGACGTTTCATTGTATAGCAAACGATATTTAACTATATAATACGCACACAATTCCGAAAAATCATTGGTGCGTTTGAATCCGACACCCCCCGTGTAGCAGTCGATCGGTCTTTCCGCTAAGCTATCATAAGTGGTAGCGCCATCTACCTTCCTATCTACAACTAATCGCATCAACATGAATCGTTCCACGCTTGTCTAGTGCGAGCGATATCATATTTCCGTCCCTCTCTTTCCCACTCCCTGGAAGGGCACTGCCTTCCGCCTGATTCGTCGACGCGATCGTGAACGCGAGTGACAGTCGAGAACATTCCTCCCGCTGAGAACGCCGTCTCGATACCGCTCCGCGCCGCACCGCTGTATGTGATTTACCGCTTCCACCAAGGAAAACCCGCTCGTGAGTGAAGTGAAAACAAGCAACTGCATCACGAAAACACCAGGAGGAAAAGAAACGAAGAAGGCTGTATAAGGTAAGTGCCTTCCATCCTGGAAATATCCTATACCCACTCAATCACCTCCTCCCGTATCCATCTCCTCTTCCCTTATTCCTTTCTAGGCGACCCAGAACTCGCCCTAATACAGTCCATCCATTAATCCTTCCCAAGTCGCTTAGAACCCCACGGTTTCGGTGTAAAGCCGAGCCATTTTTTTTGATCCATACGAGTCGGATTCATTTACGTTTTATACGTTATACCGCTATACCTAGGCAGTTATAGCACCTAGCTATACTCCTAATATATTCATATAACCGTCACATGGTTATTTCCGCCCGCATTAGTAGGTAAACTTTTATGTAGCTACCTACTTATTAAATTATTATTTCTGCAACTATCATAGTTGTCTTATAAATCTCATATTTCAAGCAACTTTTATTTCCTCAGCTCTAAAGTGTTGCCTAATTAGCCTACTTAGGTAAAATAATAGATACATTAGATATTCTTATTTTGTTTCGGTCTCATTAGCTTATACTTACGTAAGCATGTCACAACAAAAGAAGTCACGCGTGTCGGAAGACAAAGAGATGACAATCTTAGAAGCGAAACGCAATATTTTATTTGAGCGCATCCAAAACATATATGAATGCTCAAAAACCGCATCTATGTCTGACGGTAATAGCGAAGCATTTCTCAGTTATTGTATAACAGAAGATAGTATTCGAACAGATTTTCATAAGTTGTTAGACAATTATAACGCAAGATTACTTTCTATCAATCCTGATGAAAAACCGAACTATCAGGCGTATACCTCATTCGAAGATCTTTATTGTATTATTAAGCGTGTACAATCGCAATTGGAGGGTAAATGTTCAGCAGAGCCCGTCGCCCGCAAACCGAGATTACCGCCAATCGAGATTATGTCGTTTGACGGAGATATACGAAATTGGCCGTTATTCTATGCGAGTTTTAAGTCTACGGTGCACGATAATGGTTCTCTGACAGATGCTGACAGGTTGTACTATTTAATAGGTAAACTGTCACCGAAGGCCCAGTCCGTATTTGCAGGTGTCACACCCAGTGCTGAGAATTATCAGGTCATATTTCAGTCACTACTTGACAGATATCAAGACACGCGCGTCCTAGCGTCTACGTACTTTGACCAAGCTTTAAATCTCAAACTGTCCAGCAACGCGTCTGTCTCGAATTTCCAGCTGTTTATTGATAACTTCGTAACCGCAGTTAATTCTCTTAAAAACTTAAAAATAGAAGATCTTTCCGACTTTATGTTGCTTCAACTCGCTTTAAAAAAGTTTGACACTGATACAATTCGCGCATTCGAGATGACGGAACGCAATAATAAAATACCTACACTAGATAGTTTTATTTCGTTCATCAAAGATCAGTGTCGAATATTTCATAATACGCAGTCTGGTTCACCTGGCCCGTCTAACACTAACAACAACAAACAAAGGTTGAATAAATCGCGAAATAGTAATAATAACTCAGTCCCTAATCCACAATCTTACGTAACATGTTAGGAATCTAATAGTAATAATTCACAGAAGTGTCTGTGCAGTAATATAGTGCACGACCATTACTATAAGTGTCCCACCTTTAATGATTTAAATCCAATTGCTCGTTTTAAAAGCGTAAAAGATAACAAAGCTTGCATTAATTGCTTAAGCATAAAACATAAAACGAGTAATTGTTCCAGTAGAACGAGATGTCGCACGTGTAAACAAAAACATCATACACTGTTACATTTGGATAAAAATAACCGATTGTCAAGCCAAGCCGCTAACCTTGACACACTTGCGCCGCAGGTGCAGCAGACCACGGTAGCTGCGCCTTCCGCGTCTGAGGGCAAAGTATCGTTGTGTACGACATCCATTGCGCGGGCGACGCGCACGCGAGGACGGCACTCGCGCATCTATAATGATCCGCGCAGGGCCAAAACGCGATGTATGGCGTCTAAGACTGTTCTGTTAGCGACGGCGCAAGTTATCGTTTATGATGTTAATGGGTCGCCGCACATGGTACGTTGTCTGCTAGATAGCGCATCTCAGACCAATCTAATAACATCGGAATGCTTCAAACGCCTCGGATTATGGAATAACTTTAAAAATACTAACTCAACCGTCAAAGGGATAGGCGGATCAGAAAGGCATTGCAAAGGTTCCGTAGATATTAAAATACATTCGCGTTTTAATAGGGACATTAATTTTAACATTTCTTCGCTTATCGTGGAGAGTATCACGGACGCATTGCCGAACGCTAATGTAAACGTAGCATCACTCACTCATCTCGAATCATTGCCGCTAGCCGACGCGGAGTTTGCGAATCCGGCAGGCATTGATCTTTTGATCGGAGCTTCGATATTTCCGCACTTGCTACTAACTAACATAGTTCGTAGTGAGCGATATGATTTACCGCCCGCTATTGAGACGGTACTTGGGTATGTGATTATGGGTACCGTACCTACGTTACATACTTCTCATTGTATTACGTCTTGTTGTTGTTCTGCTCTTCAAGAGATCAAGGTGGGTGCTAAAACTGTGTGTAAGATAAAGCACTAATTAGCTATGCTATGCTATGCTATGCTACGCGATGCTATGCTACGCTATGCTATGCTAAGCTACGCTACACTATACTATACTACACATCCGCTTTGTATATAGATGACATTGCCTGTAATGTCATACCCGCTCCGCTAGCAATTTCGCTTTGTGAAGAGCTTATTCAGCTTTTCAAGCGAGGCCAGTTTGATCTTGTCAAATGGACAAGCAACTCTAAGGAAGTTCTCGCACGCATACCAGATTCTCATAAAGCTTCTCCAGACATTGAGTTTGAGAAGTCTGTACCGCATAAGGTTCTCGGTTTACGCTGGAACAAATCCTGCGATAGTTTTCGGTTTGACGTCTCACCACCAGATGATAAGTGCACCAAACGCACTATGCTGTCCACAGTGGCTCGACTATGGGACATAATGGGTTTTGTGGCTCCCACAATATTGTACGCCAAGCTCTTGATCAAAGAGCTTTGGCTATAAAAGTGTGAGTGGGATGAAGCACCCCCTGACCATATTGTCGCCGCTTGGGGCCAGTTTTGTATTGAGCTTACCGCGCTCAAACATATTACTATTCCGCGTCATCTTGGGTTGGTAGATGGATGTACCGTCAACTTAATAGGTTTCGCTGACACCAGCGAGCGTGCTTACGGCGGAGTCGTATATCTGCAAGTCCGCATTGGTTCTAACTACTCGGTGCAGTTAGTTTGTGCCAAGTCTAAGGTCTCGCCTGTTAAACCATTTCGGTTGCGAGACGGGAGTTGTGCGCGGCCCTTCTGCTGTCTCAGTTGCTCCGCAAGGTTCAAGACACAGTTTTGCCCCACTACTCTATTAATAAATATACGCATTTTCCGACTCCAAAGTAGTGCTCGCTTGGATTCATTCCTCTCCTCACCGCTGGCAGACTTTTGTCGCCAACCGCGTTAGTAAATTGATTGAACTTGTTCCCGCTACTTGTTTCAATCACGTCGTGGGTTATCGTACTCGTCTTCAGGAAGAACTCTCCATAGATCATATTGACTGGAAGTTTATTCCACCAGCATCAACACATTTCGGTGGATGTTGGGCAAGCATGGTCAAAGTAATTAAAACGCATCTCTTCAAAGTTATAGGTCAACAGATCCTCTCTTACGAAGAGCCTTTAACTGTCCTTGCACAAGTCGAGGCACTGATCAACTCGCGTCTGCTTCCAACTCAGTGAGATCTAGCCTGAAGTTGGACCTACCTCTTAGTTTAAGTATTTAGTTAGTAGTTTTCGCTATTATTGCGTTTGTAGTTTTCGCTAAAGTTAATTTAGATTAATTTTATTGTCATATCGCTGTCTTAGCCTATTGATGGGTTATGCGGTAGTACACCCAACATAGCTAAGTTCAATTCTATTTTTTTTAAAGGCAACCCTTTAGGGCCGGGGGGATATGGTAGCGCCATCTACCTTCCTATCTACAACTAATCGCATCAACATGAATCGTTCCACGCTTGTCTAGTGCGAGCGATATCATATTTCCGTCCCTCTCTTTCCCACTCCCTGGAAGGGCACTGCCTTCCGCCTGATTCGTCGACGCGATCGTGAACGCGAGTGACAGTCGAGAACATTCCTCCCGCTGAGAACGCCGTCTCGATACCGCTCCGCGCCGCACCGCTGTATGTGATTTACCGCTTCCACCAAGGAAAACCCGCTCGTGAGTGAAGTGAAAACAAGCAACTGCATCACGAAAACACCAGGAGGAAAAGAAACGAAGAAGGCTGTATAAGGTAAGTGCCTTCCATCCTGGAAATATCCTATACCCACTCAATCACCTCCTCCCGTATCCATCTCCTCTTCCCTTATTCCTTTCTAGGCGACCCAGAACTCGCCCTAATACAGTCCATCCATTAATCCTTCCCAAGTCGCTTAGAACCCCACGGTTTCGGTGTAAAGCCGAGCCAATAAGTATAAGCTGATCCTAAACATCCAACGATAATTATTAGACTTGGTAATGCTTTGGGACCAAGATATCTCTACGACATGAGTTGTCCAGTTGCATTCAAATCTTTTACAGAGGAAAAGGAACGCGATATTGCGTGGCTTAGACTAGTGTCAGTATATTCTAGGGTACTGGCTTTCCATAACGATTGTTGATGGTCTTCATGGCAGCAGGGACCAATGTATAAATAGTTGTATTGTATTTTATTAACCACTAGATATTCGTAATTTAATAATTTACCAGCTATCGTTCTAGCGTTATGCCAGTTGCATCCAAGACTTCTCGCCTTGGAGCCCGGGGTCCGTTTACTAGTCTAACCAGATATGACAGAATAACGGCTGTTCTAGAGAGAGACTGTCGTCTGACCTCCGCAACACAAAGGGATGCTATATTCCATGGTTTAGACCAGTACCAGTTTATTTGAGGGTACTGACTCTCTATAGCAACTCAAAGGTCTTCATGACAGCCGGTAGGTTCCGATGGTTAACGTGCTAATAATCGATTTTAAACTTTCGCGATTTGTATACATCATTCAATATTATTTAGCGGGTCTTAGTCGCGCTAATTTATTTATTTCAAGGCATAAATACCTCTGTTATTCTCCTACGTTTCTACCGGCTTGCAACAGTTGTGGTCGTGGAGGGACTGATGTCAGCTCAGCGCCGTCCTTGTGAAGCGCGGGTTTCGGCAGCTACCCTCACTTGTTTTGTATTTTTGATATTTTTAAGACATAGAACGATTCGCAGACAAATTGAACTCGATACATCCGAACATCCGGTTTACATTTGAAATGGAGGTAGACGGATCGCTACCCTTTCTCAACGTCAAAGTGACGGTGAGAGCTAATGGTACACTTGGACACACTGTATACAGAAAACCGACACACACCGACAGGTATCTCAACGCCTGCTCGCATCATCACCCGCGACATTTGGAATCCGTAGCAACCTCGTTAGTGAACAGAGCCTATGACCTCTGTGACCCTGAACACTTAAACAGTGAATTGTCACATGTTCAGGAGGTACTAAGGCGCAACGGATACAAAAAGGAGATACCCCGTCGGAAGAGGAAGGACCGCAAACCTGAAGTAAGCAGAGTGCCGGCTTACATGCCTTATTTGATAGGAGTGACGGACAAAGTTGGAACAGCACTACAGAAATACTCCATCAAGACTGTATATAGTCCCCTCTCCAAGGTAGCACACAATCTGCGTACTCCAAAGGACGTAATTCCTCTACAAACACCAGGCGTCTACAAGGTCGATTGCAGTTGTGGTAGTTCCTATATCGGACAGACCAAACGAACGATCGCTGAAAGGGTCAAAGAACATATCACAGCTGTCAAAAATCGACAAATTAATAAATCTGCCATAGCTGAGCATATGCTGGAATCTGGACCAAACCACTGGATAGAATTACATCAACCACGAGTCTTATCCACCGATCGCCACTATTACTCCAGGATAGTACGTGAAGCGGTTGAATTCAAAAAACAGAAATTTCAACCGAGAGGACGGATACAGACTATCGACCACTTGGAACCCAGTTATCAACAAATGCAAACAACGCCGCAGTAACACAACTCATCAGTGTGTAGACGTCATAAGTGTAGTGTGTCGAAGTACCGCCAGTGCGGATAGAACTAAAAATATCAAAAATACTGAAATATGTCGGGGTTTGAGGTGACTCCAATGAAACATGTTACTCGTTTCGTGTCATTTATTTGAATACTTAAAACTTATTAAATACAAAATAAAGTAAATGCCTAATTGCGCAGTACCTAATTGTAAGTTGCAAGTTTGCAATATTCAGTACACGTGAGGTGTGAACTTATTACTACAATAAATTCGTAATATCAAATTTCATTACTTTACAACTCCCCCGAAAAAGGTCTGCTACCCTTCCCCTTTTGGAGAAAAAAAATGTTTATTAACTTAAAATAATTATAAGTAAGTTTTTATAAGAAAAATCATAGCTACTTAAATTAATTTATACTTAACATTAAAGAATACAATAAAAAGCTTAAAATTAACTGAAATACCTCTTAGTGTTATTCTTATGAATAAGATATTCCTTATTATCTTTTAAAATCGTAACATTAGGTGAAACTTCCTCAATAAGTTCATAGGGACCGTTATAGATGTTTTGAAGTTTATTTCCAGTTTGGTTTTTTATAAGAATCAGGTCACCCTTTTTGTAAGTTAGTTTTCTTGTCATACATTAACTTTCTTTTTAATTTACTTTCTAACAAATTCTGCTTAGCATCGTACTGTGCTCGCTGTAAACGATATTTCATTTCTTTTGGGTAATCATTATAATTATACAAAGGTTCAACTGAATTTCCAAAATCTGAGGGCAATTTACAACATTTACCAAATACTAATTCAAATGGTGAGTATTTTGTTTCCGAATGTACTGTTGTATTGTAAGAAAATGACCAAAAAGGTAGCCAATCACTCCAATCAATGGTATTTCTATCACACTGAATGCGAAGATATGAGCCTAAATGCTTATGACTATTTTCCAGTGAGCCTATCGTTTCATGGTGATAAGGTGTGGAATTTAAACGTTTATTTTAAGAATTTTACACACATTTTCCATAATACTAGACAAAAACTCTGTACCTTTGTCTGTAATAATTTCCTTAGGCACTCCGTATCTCAAAATGAAATTAGAAACAAATATTCTTGCTACTGATTCAGAATCCTTACTCTGCATAGCATATGCCTCTACGAATTTAGATAAGTCACATTGCAATGTTAAAATATACTTTTTATTGTTTATATCAGTCGGTAATGGACCCATAATATCTAACGCTACTCGTTCAAATGCTGAGCTTGCAGTATTCGTTATTTTTAGGCGATTAGAAAACTTATTATATTGACATTGCTGACACTTTTTAACGTAGTTAATAACATCATTCGTCATACCTGGCCAGTAGTAATATTTCTTTAAATTGCTTATCATTCTGTTTATCCCTGCGTGACCGCTAGTGGGTAACAAATGAAAATCGTTTAATATTATTCTTTTATCCTCGTGATTACTAATTCGTATTATATCTGTAATAATTAAAATTTTAGGTACCTTAATATTCAACTTTTTCATATAACTTGCAAGTATTTTTATATTCGCTGCATTTGGTCTACTCTTTATAATTAATATTTCATATATATTTTCTCTTTCGCACAACGATCCTAAATCTCTCGCTAACTCCGTCGGGGTAGATAACGATCGAGTATTTAGGTATATAGTACAACTTGAAGGTACATACGTGCAATATTTTTTATCAGAACAATGAGAAATCAAATTATTAAATTCTTTGTCATTTATAAAAATTAATTCTATCACATCATTTGGTTTTTTAAGAATTTCTACAGTCTCAGGTTGATCAGGCCTGCTACTGGTAGAAGATTCTCCTGTCAAATTATTGCTATCTGTAGACATCTGGGACGTAAGCCTTTTTGTTTGTGCTCTCGTCAACACAGAAACTACTTGCTCTCCAATTGATTTTCAATCGTCACAGGTCAACGACATCGGGAGTCGACTTAATGCGTCTGTAGCTGCATTATTTCGACCCGGGATGTGCACAATTTCAAAGTCATATTCTTCAAGATATAATCTAAACTTAGTTAGTCTGCTGGAAGGATCCTTTAAACTAAATAAATACACTAATGGCTTATGATCGGTAAAGATTTTAAACCTTCTGCCATACAGATACGGTCTAAAATGCCTTACTGCCCATACGATAGCTAGTAGTTCTAAGTCTATAATCGGGTATCTACTTTCTGCGGGCGATAAGTTTCGACTCGCATAAGCAACGACGTGACGTTTACTATTAGACAAGATCGATCCTAATCCCGTTTTGCTAGCATCTGTGCGTAACTGAAAAATATTCGTTTCCGAAAAGTCGGGATACTGTAATATAGGCGGTGACATTAAAGCTGATTTTAAACTTTGAAAAGCTTGGTCACATTCGTATGTCCATTTAAACTCTACATTCTTTTTACATAATTTATTTAATGGATGCGCAATATTGGAAAAGTTAGGTATAAAATGTCTATAATAATTAGCAAATGCTAAATATCGCTTTACTTCGTCCGCGTTCGATGGAACCGGATACTTGCGCAAGGCCTCGATTTTGCTGTCGTCAGGCAGAATGCCATGTGATGTTATGCTATGACCTAGATATATTATTTCAGTGCGCAAAAACTCGCATTTAATTGGATTTAATTTTAAATTGACTTTTCGTAAGCGTTCTAAAACTGTAATTAAGTTTTTATTATGATTTTCGATGGATTTTCCAATAACAATACAATCGTCGAGATAAATAAAAGCTTGTTTATAATTAATACCTGACATAGCAATAGTCATTAATCTTGAGAAAACGCTGGGAGATGTTTTCAATCCCATAGGCGAACGCTTCATCTGATACATTTTATCAGTAGTGAAGGCCGTGTATTTGCGTGAGTCTGGGTCTAACTCTAACTGGTACATTTTATCTACACTGAATGCTGTATATTTTCGCGAATTTTCATCTAATGTTAATTGATAATAACTTTGTGAAAGGTCTAGTTTTGAAAAATAAATGCTACCTGAGAGAGAATCTAGAATATCTGTAATGGAAATTTGTCATCTTTAATTTTATTATTTAGCTGCCTATAATCAATAACTAATCTCCATTTTTTCTCGTTAGATCTATCAGACTTTTTAAGAACTAATAAGACTGGGCTGGACCATTCTGATGTCGTTTCTTCTATTATATCGTTTGCTAACATTTCGTCAATTTGTTTTTGTACCTCCTGCTTAAGAGAATGAGGAATCCTGTAAGGCTTAATATAACTAGGTGTAACGTTGTCTTTTAAGGATATCGTATGCGTCATAATGTTTGTGGTGGATAATTTATCACCTGGGAGATGAAAAACGTCGGCATATTTTGCACAAATATGTTCGATACTACGTTTTTCCTCTAAATTCATATTCGATAAATTTAATAACTCAAATAATGTTTTTACGCGATTTACACTATTTGCATTTTCTGAAAAACTACAAATCTCAAAACAATTTATATCGTAAATAGCAAGATCTTGAAAATCGCATTCTACTTCCTTATCTGTAGTATTCAATATTCTCAAGGGGATACGACCATTATTTGGTTTCGAAATAATGCCAGCTACAAAAACACCCTGCTGGACTTCTTTTGATAAAACTACACAATCGCAACTTGATGCGGTTGGAATGAACCGTATTACCTCGCACCGAGGCGGTATCGAATGTCTATACCTAGCATTATAATTTATTTCAATAGGAATGTTTCTATTTTTTTTTAAAGTTGTAATATACTATCTCTATAGTTAATAATTGCTTGATAACGCTTTAAAAAAATATCTCCTAAGATGCCATTTGCAGTGCAAGACATATTCTTAAACACGTAAAATTTTTCACTAAATATCTCATTGTCATAAGCTAAATTTAAAAAGATATAGCCTTCCGATTCTAACCTACCACTTACACCTCTAATGGTAATTCTATCATTACGCAATTGCTGCAATAAGTGAGGATATTTACTAAGCCATTCGTACTTCAGTACACAAAGACTGGCTCCGCTATCAACTAAAAGATTAATTACTTCATTATCGACTAAAAATCTTACTGTACTACTATTATTAAAATTAATAAAAATTGGGCAAGTGCGAGTCGGATTCGCGCACAAAGGGTTCCGTACCATCATCTATAAAAGAAAATCACGTTCGTTGTATGTATACTTAAATACTTTATAAGTTTCTACCTGTTTATTAAGATCGAGTAACAAATTGCTTAAAAATTACGTTTGTTGTATGGGAGGCCCCCTTTATTATTTACTTTTTTTAAATTTAATTATTTATTTTGAAAGGTAATATACAACTACATATTCTGTAAAAATTTAAAGCGTCTACCTGTAACAGTTAGTAATTTTGAGCAAAATATACGAAAAAAAACACGTTTTTTGTATGGGACCCCCCTTAATTTTTATTTTTTTTTATTTTTAGTATTTGTTGTTATAGCGGCAACCGAAATACATAATTTGTGCAAATTTCAGCTATCTAGCTATCATGGTTTATGAGATACAGCCTGGTGACAGACAGACAGACAGACAGACAGACAGACAGACAGACAGACAGACAGACAGACGACGGAGGCTTAGTAATAGGGTTCCGTTTTTTACCTTTTAGGTACGGAACCCTAAAAATGAAATTTCTCGGACTACTGACGAAAAAAATCGTTCGATGCGCTATTGGAAGTCACTGTTTGGCTCATATTATTCGAGGTACTACTACTCGATGGTTCCTGGGTACTTAATTGTACTGGAACAGAGGGTCTGTTGGGCTTAAAGTCAAATTGCCTATTATTTTGACCTCTATAAAAAGTTCTACCGCGACCGCGAGTATATTGTCCGCGATAAGACGACAGGTTACCTGAGGCCCTAGCCAAACGGCATTCGCTCTGATATCTACTTTCGATAACGCTTGGTTGCCATAGCAACATAAGGAATTCCTTCTTCGTTGACCACGTGATATACCGAAGGCTTATGTCAGATCCATACATTTTTACACTTAGCGATTAGCGATATCGTTAATCGAATGCCGTTTGGCTAAGGGGGCTGATGCCGGTTGTCTCGCGTTACCGCGTTTGTAATTAGACGGATAGTAATTATTACGAGATAGAGTATTATAATGTCCGCGAAAACTATTATTAAAATGTCTATGACCGCGATTTGAGAAATTATGACGTTTTGTATTCATAATTTCGAATGACGAAGACAAGGATTTTTCGTCCATGGCAGTCCTAATGGCTTCCGGTAAAGATTTAAAATTTCTAGCGGCTATAACAGTACTCAATCTGGGGTCACTCAAACCGTCAGCAAAACGTTTTAAAGCAATTTTTTCATTCATTTTTTTGAAAGAATCATATGGGTCATCTTCTGATTGAGCGATTGTAAAATTCACAAATAACTTTTCTAACTCGTTACCAAATGACTCGATAGACCGAGTACCCTGTTTACATTGGTATAATTTCCATTGTAATGCTACTGCGGATTTATTTTGAATGAGGTATTTACGCATGTCAGCTAAAAGGCTGTCAACTGTATCGTAACTAGATTTCATGCGTAATTTTGCACTTTGCGAAAGTCTGGTTTTAAGGACAAAATCAATTAGCTCTTGAGTAGATGTTTCCAAAATCATTTTGCTATACAATTCAATGCAATCAATCAGAGACTTAGTTACAGATTCCTGTCCGGTCATTACTGGCAATAAAGAAATTGCAGTTTTTAAGTTAAATTCCTTTTTTGGAGACATTTTTGCTAGCTTGCTCTCTTTAGAATCCGATAAACTAAGAATTTTATTGTATATAATATGAATATCACTTATTATTTTATGAACAGCAGTGATATCACTCGTACTAATTTCCTCGCGTTCAATTTGTAAGTGCAACAGAGACAAAATACTTTCCAAAGAAAAATACAACTGTTTTGCTTCTTCTATCTTTTTCTGACCAAGATTTTGCTGCCTTCTTTCAGGTCCTAATTTAACTAAGTAGTCTTTAAGATAATTTAATGAATTATGAAGTTTATGTAACTCTAAAATCAAACTCGTCATAATACGAAAGTAAATACTAACAAAACCTAATTAAGTCATAAAACCTAAAAGTATTAAAAAATAACATTCTTTATATAGCTGATAAAAACGAAACCTTTGCGATGGAGTGCGCGTGGACCGATGCTGACACGTGGCTGGTGACGAACGGGGGGCTGGCGCTGACGTGGAGGTGTGCACGGCGCGCGGCGCTGGTGCTGGTGACTCAGGCTGCAGTTGCGTGTGTTGAGGGGTTGGGCCGGGCTATACCCTGGACACCTCCAAACCTTCTTTCTTCTTTCTTGTTAGACGGCACTGGTGGTCAGATCAGCGCGAGAGATAGTGGCCAAGTTGTGTCTGTTCAGCTCTCGTTGCATGGTGCGTACGTGGTGCTTGTTGCATTTCTTGAGGACGTAGTAAGCTACAGCAATTACCAAAATAACGACGACTGCGGTGATCAAGAATTCTATAGCCTCCAAACGTTCAGCATGGTATTGTGTAGTCGTTGCCGAAGCTTCTCCGTTGGCGTTCTGTGCGATCACAACTTGCTCTTTCGACGCAGATTTTCCCATCGTATGTCTTCGAAGTCTTCTTTCTTCTTTAGGGGTCTTGCTTCTTCTGTCTTGAAATCTTCTTTCTTGAAATTTTCTGTCTTGAAATTTTTGTCTTCTTTCTTGTAAATGGGTCTCGGAAACTTCTATCTTCAATCTTGATAATTGGAATTTATAAACGGTACCAGTGGCAATGGCAGGGTCGCCATGAAATATGTCGGGGTTTGAGGTGACTCCAATGAAACATGTTACTCGTTTCGTGTCATTTATTTGAATACTTAAAACTTATTAAATACAAAATAAAGTAAATGCCTAATTGCGCAGTACCTAATTGTAAGTTGCAAGTTTGCAATATTCAGTACACGTGAGGTGTGAACTTATTACTACAATTAATTCGTAATATCAAATTTCATTACTTTACAATACAAAACAAGTGAGGGTAGCTGCCGAAACCCGCGCTTCACAAGGACGGCGCTGAGCTGACATCAGTCCTTCCGCGACCACAACCGTTGCAAGCCGGTAGAAACGTAGAAGAATAACAGAGGTATTTATGCCTTGAAATAAATAAATTATCGCGACTAAGACCCGCTAAATAATATTGTATGAGGTTACCGTGCTCTCCAAAGCACGGGGCAAGAGATAATTAATAATATAATACGCACATAACTTCGAAAAGTATGTGGTGCGCGCCATGGATTCAAACCTCCCAACCATCCCTTTGAATGGCAATCTGTTGGTATTTTCCACTAGGCTATCGCTGCCACACATTCAAATCAAATAAAAACATTAATCGGTCCCACCTTTACCACGGCAGTTGCAGAGCGGCCGAAACGTCAAAAATATAGGTATTTGTACCTTCAATTAGTTAATTTTCGCGGTGAATTAACAAATTAAAGGAATAATTGTATCAATGAAACGAATTTTCCAAATATTCGAACAGGCGCGGTATTTCATTTTAGATATTAATGAGATTAGGTAATATCTACGGTATATGTATGATTGTAATGTAATGTATAATAATAATATATCTAAGCGAGTAAATTTATTCTATTATTATCATTCTTGATATTTAACTAAATGATCGCGTTTTATTTACTAATAACACGCGTAAGCACAAATTTTTTCGCAGAGCACACTAAGTGAATAGATATTCTATTAACTAATTATAATTTCTGTATATAAATCTATAGACAAGAAATCGTGGTTATAATGGAAGAACTAAATAACTCAAAATTTCAAGTTTCGAGATAATCGCGATTTACTGTTTTTTTGACACATTTTTTTACGTAACTAAGAAATGGAGAACAATTTTACCGTTGGCGATTTTATATGCTTTAAGCATGTTTGCTGTAGATTCTATGCTTGATAAAACTAGCTTTTATCATGAACCAAAAAAATATTAAAAATAAAAAACCAAGTTATCCAATTTTGCCACACCAAGATATTGCAAACATACCGTAGTTAGCTAATTCTATAATGTAGTTATTCAGTTTTCCCACACATTAAATGAATGTGAATACATGAATTTGGGTCAACTAAGTAGGTACACTTATTGAGTTTTGAACCTAAAGAAATATTTAAACACGAAAGTTAGGCATTCTTAGTGAAAGTTTATTTGTTAAATTAATTTATCACTGATTATTGATCTCACATGAAATAAAAACCTGGATTTCCAATCCGTAGTAACATTGTATATATAAAAAAATAAACGTTAAATAACAATATAAAAAATTAACAGAATTAGGTATGACATTAAAATATTATAATTATGTAATAAAATCAACTAAATGACTCATTTTAAATCTTCAAAAATCAAATAAAAAAAAATAACTTCCCTTTGCATTAAAACATACTAGGGTGGTCTGAAAAGTTTCCGACCTAACCTGAAGGAAGCAGTACTCGTCAAAAAAAGTGTTGTGGATGTAATTTTACTTCTTGCGGCAGTTAACCACCATCATTTCAGCTATTTTGTAGCGGTAGTTGCTATTTGACAGCCACACGATTAAGTCGATGTGAGTGTGTTTTGTGAAAATGGGAATTGTTGTATCGACCTGGCATTAAATTCTCGTTTTTAAAAGGCACTCCGCCATTCAAGTTTGATTAAAACTCTGTTTATGGGGACTCTCTGCTCCATTATGATCACGCTAGCCTTATTCCGGTTGCATCCAAGACTTACACGTCTTAGAGCCCGAGGTCCGCTTATTGATCTAATCAGGTATGACAGAATATCAACTTTTCCACAGAGCGACAACCGTTTGATCTCCGCAACCCAAAGGGATAGCGATATTCCATGGTTTGGAACAGTATCAGTTTATTTGAGGGTACGGAATCCCCGTAACGACTGTCAAAGATCTTCCAGACAGCCAGGAGCGACAGTTTAACGTGCTCCGAGGCACGGGGCAAGCGATAATTAACAATTCAATACACACTTAACTTTGAAAAGTCTTTGGTGCGTGCCGTGGATTCGAACCCGATACCCCCTGCATTGACAACTATTAGTACCTCCACTAGACTATCGCTGCCTCACATTTACTACAATGAAATTTTGGGCAGCTGAATTTTAACCTGGTCGTAACAGCTAGGAAGCTAAGTTCCGGGATGTCCAAACACTGCAACCACTGAAGATAACCTCGCAAAATTTCACCAAATGGTGCTAGACGACCGCTGAATTGAGAAAGAGATATAGCAGAGGGTATGAAAATGACCAACAAATGAATTTGTTACATACGAGTATTAAATGAAGATTTAAGCATGAGCAAGCTCCCAGCGCGATGGGTGCTGCGTTTGCTCACGTTAAGACCAAAACCGCGTTGATCCGTCGCATGAACATTTTTTTAAAGCTCTGTTTGCGTAGTTAAGGCCTAATAATTCCAAGTTTTGGTCCAAATAAAGACTGTAGATGAAACGTGGGTACACCATTATACGCCCAAATAAATAATACATTCCAAACAGTAAATTGCTAAGGAGGAACCGACTCCAAAGGACAAAGGCCGTTTATTCTGCTGGGAAAGTGATGCTGACTGCTTTTTGAGATGTTCATGGAGAGAGATCGAAAGGGATAACTATTACTGCAGCATACTATGCTTAATTACTAGACCAATTGAAGGAAGAAGTTGGGCAAAAAGGTCCACATTTGTAGAAAAGACTATACTACTGACATAAATCTTCGTATATTTTATATTTATTTTGTCGCTGATTGCCTTCATGGCACAGTAAATAACCTATACGTCTGTTGATCGAGAGGTCTTGGGTTCGATTCCCGGGTTAGGCAAGAGTGTAGGTAACTGATTTTTCTGAATTCTAAGTAGTAGAACGAAATCTGGCAATGTGCCCGGCAACGTCAATAGACCCCCTTTTTACATAGGACCTAAAAATGCATGATATGGCAATATGTGAGTGTAATAATTACAACTTCTGTCTACCTTTTCGGAGTATCGGTTTGCCACGTCACGCCTTGCTCGCTATCTCGCGACGTATTTTCTCATCTTTAGGCTTTCATAATAGGAAGGCGTATAATGGTCAAACAAGTATATTAACTACTTCTTCTCATTTAGCTCATTTCATCAGCCTATCACTCCTAAAGGTGGACCTCCCCAGGGTGTGCCACAAGACCCATTCTGGCGGCCAACACTACGCTTGCTGAGGCGTGGCCTTAATTTAAGAACCTGCTTTTTAAACGACTGGCCATAAGATCCCCCATTCCCCCATTCAATTTGCTATAACTCTGATCTATGTCAGTTTCTTTGGTCTTCTGCCGGATAATCTCGTTCTGGAAATTATCCATCAGCGAAATCCTATTATCTTTTATCCATTGTCCTTTTCATAGCTCTCTGAGAGACATGTAGTGTAGGCAGTGCATTGCAGTTCCAATGGGGTTGGAGGCATTTTCGTAATCCACAAAAGCCAGCCACAGCGGCCGGGTTTAATCTTCGGATTTCTAAATAACCTATGAAAATTATGCTCTGTATGGATTTGGCCCACAGTACTAAAGCCTTTATGAAACCTAGCCTGCACCGGTGGCTGGAAGACATCAAATCTTGATGTCAGAAAAAAGTAGGGAGGGGTATCCACACCGCCCAGTCTTAAAGAGCTGCTCTCTGTACGAGGCAAGCCATAATTAACAATTGAAACACATTACTTCGAAAATTTACTGCCTAGAATTCTAACCCGAGCCCTGTGAATGGCAGTCTGTTGATATCTCCACTAGGCTATCGCTTCCAACCTTAGGAACATAACATGTCTAATAATAGTATATCTGCTTATAATATAATTATTCAATTGTAATAAAACGCCGGTAAAAACATAGCATATTGTACGTACTGCAACTTTAAGTTGCAGTGAGTTTAGAATCTAAATCGATCATTTTGCTGTATTCTGCTACCTAGTGATTTAGTTATATTTAAGTAATTTTATTTTAATTCGTGCAAAATTTTCGTGGAGCCTTTAGAGCTGCTTCGTGGAGCCCTGGCGTTCCGCGGAGCACACTTTGAGAATGGTTGGTCTATAGGTTTACATTATTTCGCGCTAATTTGTACTACTGAATTGCACGATAACTTTGGTTACGTGCGTATACTATAAATAGAAATAATAAATAACTTCACCTATTGACATTTATTTGATTGGAATCTCTTATAAATTTACATTTTCTCGAAGAAGAAATAAATAAAAATACTTATTTAAAAACCGAATGAATGCTCATTAATGCCCGAATTAAATAATTCAAGTTGTTTAGTTTTTCTTCAACTTGACAATTTTCATTACAATATTTTCGTGCGCGGAAGAACTAAATAACTCAATTTAGCTAATTTATTTCATACTCAAGTGATCAGAAGTCACAGTTGTTCATTTATTTATAGAGTTAGTCATTTTTTCTACTAACATTTAATGTTCATTTATACTTATCTCTTTCTATAATTGAAACACAAAAATGGCTTTATTTTTGGGCTGGGTTAAGATATAAGAATGTTTGTAAGACCAAAAGATGCGGCACATTTTGGGGTTTACGAAAATGATAAAAGGTCAATTTGGCCAAAATCTGAGTTATTTATTTCTTCCATTATACCCACGAAATATAGTTGAAATAGGCTGTGCAACAGCGTACTACTAGCTACTAAGAGAATTTAAGAATAATCAAGTCAAAAAAAACATATTTATAATATAAAATAATACACTTATCTGTATCAAAATAGAAATGACATAAAGGGAAAGGAATAATCGTGCTAGTCACACAAAAAAAATCTTGGTTGGGTTAATGGTCCTGATACTTCGTATTTGTTAAGGATCAATAGCTTCTGCAACTGCAATCTGGCTATTCAAAAAGGTAACATATAGCACAAAGTTTTATTTATGCCTTTACGGTTAGAAATAAAAAAGCCTACCTGCTTGCGATTCTTACAAGTATAATGCGACAATAATGAACCCGCGATTATTGAAACCACTATTTTTGTTTGAGACGATAAGAAATCTCGTAAACCTAGGTCGATATATCGTATCCTTATTGTTACTAGCACAGTGCGGTGTGGAGACAATATATACTATTTTGCCTCTTACCACGACAGAGATAATGTTAGAGACATGTTAAAGAAAAATACATCGCTATAAAATAATAATAAAATTTCAATACTTCATATTTGCGTAATCAATTTTATTGGATAATTCATCTCTTCATCATCAGCCTTTAACAGTCCTCTGCTGGACTAGGCCTCTCCTTTGAAAGGAGGAATTGGCTTACTATACCACGCGGGCCCAACGGGTAGGTATAGGGTTTGTATCAAGTTTTCCTTCTCTTACAGTGCTTTTCTCTGCATAATATGCTCCCTCTGTAGGCTCTTACGACACCCATGGGATGATATAGGGAGGTTAAATTCCGTATTCTTAATCTGTCACCACACGGACGAAAAAATTGATCCCTTGCGTTAAAACTATTTACTGAATTTACATCAAAATGCATAAAAACCATATATTTTAATAAAATTTACTCCGTTAGAAACAATTTGCGGTAAGCGTTCAGTCCCTTTAGTGCTTACAAATATTGGGTCTATAAATTGAAGTTTACGTCATCCACATACTTCAGAATTGGTTATGCATCATTCTTAATGTTACCTCAGGGTATCTTAAATTAAATGTACGGCAAATTATATTTGAAGAAAATTACTTTACTACATATGAAATGTGCTTCATTTTATCACTTATACATATACTTACTCATCCAAAATTCTGCATGATTTAATCCAATTTACTCTTTTTAATAAAACAAATCCTGCACTGAGTATAAATCCTGTTTAACTACCGCAAATGTTTATAGAACACACATACTTGTAGATATCGAATTCAAAACACTCGATGCAGTTAGGTGTAAACGGTGAAGAGACTGCTTTAACCACAACGCCAACAAAATCAATGTATAAGTTTTTATCTCCGAGGAATTTAAAACAGCCGTGTGGTTGACGGCATAGAATACAAGTTTCACCACCCCCTATCTTTCCGTGGGTGTCGTAAGAGGCGACTAAGGGATAACACGATGCAAATACCAACTTTGCGTAGAGACGGAAAACTCGACATCAAACCCTATACGACTGCCTCGTTGGTCTTGCGGCATAAATGTGCGCGTGGGATCAGGAGGTCCCGGGTTCGATTCCTGGGTCGGGCAGTGTTATTGGGTTTTTCTGTCACGAAATTCTCAGTAGCAGCACGGAGTCTGGAAATGTGGCCGGTACGGCAATAGGCTCGCCCCTTATTACGTGGGACTAAAGTATATCTGGCGAAAAGTGGGTGTAGAAATACACCTCTGACTACACCTTCGGGGATAAAAGGCGTGACGATATATATGTATGTATGTATGTATGAATTTAAAACAGCTGAACCAGTCCACTCGATTAATAAATCGAATACTTCGTTTTGAGAAGGTACAAATTCTAATGTACTAATATTTGCACATAGTGCAAACTGTAGGTGTTTTCGCGTACGTGACACAAATCTTTTTGACTAAGAGATTTTCTTGATGACCAGCCATTGTTATCGTAATCATTGGGTATAGGAAATTGAAATATAGTTTATAGCTTTTTTAACTTTCGCGTTTTGTATACATCATACAAAATAAATTAGTGGGTCTTAATCGCGTACAACTAACTTATTTAAGGTATAAATACCTATTTGGTTCCGACGTTTCGCTCGTCTTGCACCGAGCGTGGTCGCGGAGAGACTGAATAGGTATTTATACCTTAAATAAGTTAGTTGTATGCGATTAAGACCCGCTAATTTATTTTGTATGATGTTAATAGCTTTGTTTTGGTAAATAAAAGATTACTGCTACATTAAAAGTTTGAGAACCTATTTGATTTGTAATAAATACTATTGTAGCGATACACATATCACTACATAATATAAAACAAAGTCTGTCTTCTGTCTGTCTGTCCCTATGTATGCTTAAATCTTAAAATCTATGCAACGGATTTTAATGCGTTTTTTAATAGATAAAATGATTCAAGAGGAAGGTTTATGAGTATAATTAAAACGGGCGAAGCTGCTGGCGACGTCTAGTGTAATTATAACCCTTTTTATTGCAGTACTAAATGAGTTTTCTCATGAAACGTGTTTTTATTGAAATCACGCATCGTATTTCTGACATCTGTTATAAGTACGTTATGGTATAATTATGGTAACATATGCTTTAAATTATATGTATGTTCTTTTGGATTTTGGTCGAACGGAAGAACAAAAAATAATTTTCCGATTCGGTTTATAAATGACGGAATAAGGTAACAACCGTCTACACGGTCGGCTACACGGTCGGCTATGCAGACGACATTACCATCCTGATCAAAGGTGACTCAGAAGACACGATCCGCAATCGGATGCAAGCAGCCATCAGGATCATGGAGGAATGGTGCAACCAACATGAACTGACGGTTAACCCCAACAAAACGGAGCTAGTACTTTTCAACCAACAAAAGGAAAACTCATATGTGCAAAACACCAAAACTCTTTGGAACGGAGCTTACCCTATCGAATGAAGTCAAGTACTTGGGCGTAATACTTGACCATAAGCTAAACTGGGGTAAGCACATCAGCACTAAAACAACAAAAGCATGCACAATCTTCTGGCAATGTCGGAGAATCATAGGTAAGAAATGGGGTCTCAAACCATCTATCACCCTGTGGATCTACACTGCCATTATACGCCCCATGCTTATATATGGTGCAGTGGTGTGGTGGCCACGCACACAACTAAGCACAATCACATAAAAGCTACAGAGCCTTCAACGCCTAGCCTGCTTGGCCACAACAGGCTGCATGAAGACCACCCCAACAGCCGCCTTGGAGATACTACTGGACCTAAGACCGCTGCACCTAATGATCCAGCAGGAAGCTGGTGCTGCAGCAATCCGTCTAGACAAGCTCGGGCTGTGGAGAAAGGATGATCGAATAACCCACGCACGCCTAAAAGGGACCTTAACCAAAGAGACCCCGATGCTAGAGGCCGCTTGCGATCTCATCCCTAAAACCTTTGTCTTTGACAAAAAATATCGCATCCAATTACAGGAGGAACACAAAGACAGCTCTGGTATACACGAAGTCAGAGTATACACAGACGGCTCAAAAACGAAGCATGGGACAGGTGCGGGCGTATTCTCCCATTACTTAAATATCAACATCTCAACATCCCTTGGCACTCTTAACAGCATATTCCAAGCCGAGTGTGTTGGGATAACAAGAGCCGCAACAGCAATCGCGTCTAGGAACGTAAGTAACCTGTCTATACGCATTATCACGGACAGTGTCTCTGTACTACAAGCTCTCGGCAGCAACTGCTTTAACAGCGACCTCATCATGGAATGCCACCTAGAGCTGCAAAAGATTGCAGAGAAGAATCGGGTTACGCTGCAATAGATTAAAGGCCACAGCAACTCCGCAGGCAATGACGCCGCAGACCAACTTGCACGGCAAGGATCGGATACAATGATAATGGGACCCGAGCCGATTGTACCGATACCGGCAAGCCAACTCAAAACGTGGCTACGCGAGAGAACCGCACATGAACATGAAAAACAGTGGGCAGACATAAAAGAATGCAGACAAACAAAAGATGCTATCCCCCGCTTGAACAAGCGACTCTCGCACAAGCTGCTGCATTCTAACAGAAAAACTCTTAAGCATCTGACAGGCATAATAACCGGCCACTGTCCACTCAACAAGCACCTATTCAACATAGGCGTTACGGACAGCTCACTGTGCAGGGGCTGCATGGAAACCGAAGAAACACCCGCTCACGTCATTCTGCACTGCACAAGCGTGAGCGATCAACGGGCAAAGCTGCTGAACAACCCCAGAACCATGTGTGAGGCTTTGAACGACATCAGCCAACTAATGGCTTTCTGGAAGGAGCTAAGGTGGTATGAGTAGTCGGCGTCAATCAAGTCGCCACTTACGCACAATGGCCCAAATAAGTGGCTAAGTGCGGAAAACCCACGTCCAACTAAGGTAACAACCGTGAAAAAAACAACCGATTTGACAACCTTCTCCATTTCTTTGAAGTGGGTTAAAAAACTTTTACTATACAATATTTAAGACGTTATTTAGAGTAATAAAACCACCTATATACAAAATAATGACTAGTGGCAGCTAACATAATCATTACACCTTGTCAACAATAACCAAGAGATCAAAAAAGAGTATACAATCGTCATCGTCTACAATTTTAAATTTGATTTACACGAATTACGACGGCATTTCGCGAAAAAATACCGAAATAAAGTGTTTATGGCCATAAAGTCGTGAATAAAGTTTATTAGAATTCCTCACTAAAATATCTTTCAGACACCGTTACTTTAACACCGGTACGTATTTCGTCACACGGTAGGAACGTGAAGTAATACAAATAATTTATGTAGTGACCTGATCGCATATTCTTTACCTCTGTTTTGATGGTGGTTGGTAAAATCTGTAAATATAAAATTCTTCCTTTACTGTCTGTCAGACAAAAATTGGGCACAAGACGTTAATATTTCGTAGGTATGTTTCTTGGAAGATTGTGAGCTTTATTATATCATCCTACATAGTAACCGCACGCTAGGGTTCCCAAGTGTTAGAATCATACCTTCAATAAACTAGTTTCGTGATCATGGATCATTTCCTAAGTATAAGTATGATTTAGAGGGGTCAAATCTATATCAAACTTGACCCATATAATCTACCTGTTGCTTCTCCAAGGTTGGCGTTTCATAGCCGCTATTAACTGCGGAATATACCGGCTGTATAAAGAAATGTTTTATGGGCTGTCTACTGTCTCGGATATCTTCTGTATTTTGTCGATGACAGTAACAGCATAATATTATTATTGCTTTCAGTTGATAAAGATTTTGTTCAAATTATGAGTAGGTATTTTCTTTTTGTGCTGTAGTATTTTGTAGTGTAGAGAGTGTGAAGGTTATTTTAGGTAGGAGCAGAAAAATATTTTACATTATACATATAATAGTGAACATAATGTACATAAAAAAATAACCACAATAACATCAGCTTTAGTTTAAAAGAAAATATTAATAAACAAAACTTAATTATCCGTACTTATAATTAATTGCATTAACAAACATTTTATTTTTTTTAAATAAAGTCACGCTATTTAATAAATATTGAAGCGTGTTGGACTTTACAATCAACCACACAGCGGTAAAAAAACATAAGTGTTTTTTTTAAGTAAACATAAGTGTTTTTATTCTAAGGAATAAAAACAACAATTTATGAGCGACTCAAAGTGGTGAATCAAACTCAAAAAAGTCCCGTGTGGTGATCGAACATTGCAAAATTCTCAACTGCGCAATTGTCACTTAAACCACCAAACCATCCCTGCATTAAGTCTAATTTATTTTCTTTAAATGCACCTCCTGTGCTAGGCATCAATCCTATCTTGCGGGGTACTTTACAAAAAACAACAATTTCACACAAAGTACACCCAGTGTTTGAAATAGAATTAGTTTTATTATAAGTCAAATCGATTAGATCGATTGAGTAACATTTTGTTTAGTCTATTGAAAATTTCTGACAATGGTCACACTGAACTGTCACTTCCGTTCGCTTCCTTGAAAAATTACCACGTTGTCGTCTCGTACGTAAAATAATTGTTCGCCTTTTGAAAAGCACATCATTGTAGCTACGCGAATAGTTGTGAAATCTATTAAATTGCCGCTTTTTTGACTCCCGGCACGGTTTGTGACATATTGAACATTTTGTGAAAAGTTATTGTGAGCACACCTTTTTGCATTTCGTGTGAATTGATTAATTGAACTAAATAGAGTAAACCGCCTTGAATGCCGCCTGATCTAGTGCTGGCAACGGTAAATTGTGATAAAGGACATTGTGAACTATTCATTGACATTTGCAAGGAGAAATTGCGAATCCTGTGAACTTGCATCGTGCATTGAAGACGCTGCGTTAGGGTCTGGTAAAGTAAAGATAATTCACTTGCTAATATTGGCCAATTTTAGTCTTGTGTGTATCTAGCTTGCCTCCAGGACTCCACTTAAGAACATCACTAAGAGTTGGTAAGACATTTTATTAATATTAAGTGTAGTTAAGATTACTTGTATTCGCTGTGCAACACAGTACATTTATGTCTGAGATTTGTTGTGGCTGACAAGGGCTGATGAATAGAGTCACGCTTCCACAAATCTGCTGCAATTAATCCCAGCTCCTCCCAGGCCAAATTCTAGACATAATTTTTGGTAGCAGAGCGTGGTTGAAATTTAGCCGCTGTTGCATTACTGAGTATAAACTCAGATTGGTATGAGCTTGTATCTTGTCACCTTGTAGACAGTATTGTAGTGTTTGTCAGGTCAGTTATTGTCTAAAATACATAATATTTAATTGTATAAGTTGACCTAGATAATTTGAAACACATTGTCACATAACCTCAATCAGTAATTGTTGATTTGTATTGTTGAAAAATCTAACTTAAATTTGTTGTTGCATTAATAAGTCAGTTTGTTTGGATACATAACAGCTGTATGTATCAATAAATTTAGTAAATTTAGTTTATTGCATATATTCATAAACATAACAACCAACTTGACCTTGCCACTTGGGCGGGTCACATTAATAAACTTTGTTTTGTTATAATATAAAGATAATATTGTTAGGTAACACATATTCTGTGCTTACTTCCTATTGTATATCATAAATAACACAGTTAGTCTGTCTGTTGCAAATAATTAATTAATTAAGTTGAAGTTTCAACTTTATTAATTTGTTATAAGTTATAACTTTGATAACTTTAGTGTTTGTTTCAATATACTGAAACCTTTAATTTTGTTGGGCAGTAAATACCTGTCACTTGCCTGCACTTGCAGTAAACAGGCTAATACTTTGTTGGTTTCAAAGAATTAAGAAAAATTAAGTTTTGATTGTTAATTTTATTTAGCGCTTGTCCGGGCTCTTTTGAATTTTGATTATGTCAGCCATCAAGGACTTGCGTGCGGCTGCTGGTGCTATTGCATCAGATTTGCGCTGGTTTGCCTCGGCCAATGCTTTAGTGAACCGGCCTGATCGCCAGCAGGCCTTACTTCAGAGGTACGAGCGGATTGACGATCGCCTGGCAAGTGTGGAACAGCAATTCCGCACTTTCAGCACTTGCTGTCTTGAAGTGTCAATCAATGATTTCACCGCTGACCAGCGAAATAAGGTCAGCGAAAACTATGCCCAGGTCTTAGACCTGTATGATGCTGTCTCCAATACTGCGAGACAACTAGTTGCCGATAGGGAAGGGCAACCCGGCCTGAAGCAGGAGCTTCCTAGGTCAGCACCGGGGCTGGTGAGTAGGCTCCCTACATTGGACCTCCCCCATTTTGATGGCTGCCTAGGAAGCTACCTGGGCTTCGTTAATTTGTTCGACAGCCTAGTCCATGATAGGGCTGACCTTCGGCCGGCACAAAAGTTGGCCTATCTAATGTCGGTACTGGATGGGGAGGCAAAGGGCCTCATCCAGCATCTGCCTGTGTCTGACGAGGCGTACCAGACGGCTCGGGACCTAATCACCCGTAGGTACCATAACAAGCGTGGCCTTGCCGACACGCATATTGAGCAGATTTTGGGTTTGCCGACGCTCACCCGGGTCTCTGGGTTGCGCACCCAACTGTTGAACCCGCTCTTGGTAGCCATCAACGCACTTAAGTGCCTTGACCTGCCCGTGAACCAATGGTCCTATCTATTGGTGCACATTGTGCTGAAGAAGCTGCCTGCCGACCTGAGGTCGCGTTTTGAACAGCGCTTTGGTGGGGATAGCGCGACCCATCTGCCCCCCTTTGCTGACCTGGAGAAGTTCCTGGAGGATGAGTGCCGGGTCTTGGACAACTCCGGTGGTGACACGCCGGCTAAGTCGCAGCCGCCCAAGGTCAAGGAGCAGGCTCGCGGTCACACCCGAGCCAATATTGACCGGCGCCCTCCTCGCTTTGCGGTCACGCAGAGCCCAGCGGAGTGCTCCTACTGCAAGGTCACGGGGCACAGAACGGCCAGTTGTAGGGCATTCTTGGACCTACATGTCGCCTCTCGTAGGCGCATCGCGAATGCCCGCCGCCTTTGCTTCTCTTGTTTGGGGTCCCACTACCAGCGAGACTGCCCAAATTCTCGCCCCTGTCCTCACTGTGGAGGACAGCATTTGGACATTCTCTGTATGAATGCCAGAGAGGTTGGCCGCTTGTCCAACCAGCCGACGCCGCGTACGGGCGGGTGTTTTGAAGGTGGCAGCCGAGGCTCACCGGCGCGTAGCCGAGAGTCGCCTCGCTCAATTGATCGCCACTCACCCCGCTTGGAGAACCGTAGCGTGCGCACGCCTCCTCTCTCTCGTGCACCTGAATGTGCTGTTCAGCGTCACCAGCACCATGACTGCTGCCCCAGGTATTCCCCTCCTTTGGCGGAGCGTCCCCGCCTTGACTCGCGCCCACCTCGTTTTGGGCGGGTGCGTCATTATGACCCCCCACAGATGGCGCGCGGATCGAGTCATCGCGCTTTTGAGGACTTCAAGCCGCACCCTCATTTTGACTTGCCAGGTCCTGGCCAACGGTCCCCGCCCAGGCAACAATAGGTCATTGACCCCTGCCCTATAACGCCAACCTCCCCCATTGAGACCGTTATCCTACCAACGGTTGCTGTTAGGGTCTGGGGACCCACGGGGACCTCTGTTGTTGTCCGTGCTATATTGGACACAGGTTCACAAGGTTGCATTGTTTCCACTTATTTGGTAGGGCAGGTTAAATTAAATATGGGCTCTTTTCCGAATTGTATTCGGGGCATAGGTGACGTAGCCTCTAATGTTGAAGGGCAAGTTAAAGTTATGTTTGGCCCTGTTGAATCTTCACACCCGAGGATTAAAACCTCGGCTATTGTGTTGAAGAATATTTTGGGTATGCACCCACAGAAACAGCTACCCGCTGCTGTGGTGAATTTGACATCGGGATTGGAACTGGCAGACCCCAAATTTGACACACCGGGACAAATCGACTTGTTGATTGGCTCTGATGTCCTCGGTGGAATTTTGATTGGTGGGAAACGGGTCTTGGTGCCAAATGGTTTGACTGCCATCCCGACCATATTTGGATTTGCTTTGATGGGACCTGTACCTAGGGACCTCCCTCCACCTGAACTTGACAATTTGTTGGCTGTAGGCTCCGCTCTCTCTGATGCGGTTCAGAGGTTTTGGGAGGTAGAGGAGCCCCCTCAAGCTGCCCGTTTGAATCCAGAACATGAGGAGTGCGAGCTGTTCTTCCAGAACAACACTGGTCGACTCCGTTCTGGTCGGATTATTACGAGGCTTCCCTTCCTGTCTGTTCGGCCTCCGCTTGGTGAGTCACGACCTTTAGCCGAAAAGAGGTTGTTGGCCATGGAGCGCCGCATGGGTCGTGATCCGGAGCTCAGACAGAAGTACATTGAGTTCATGAGGGAATATGAACAGTTGGGACACATGTCTGTGTCAAATTTGGATTGGCGTTCGGTGGAGCATTACTTTCTCCCGCATCATGCGGTATTGAAGCCATCGACTGGCAAGCTGCGCACAGTGTTTGATGGTTCTGCGCAGACTTCAACAGGCGTATCCTTGAACCAGTGCTTGCATTCTGGTCACAAGTTGGTCAAGGACCTTTGTGACGTCATCACCAGCTTCCGACGACATCAGGTTGTCTTTGTGGCCGACATAAAAATGATGTTCAGGCAGACGATTATCCACCCTGATGACCGTCGCTTCCAGCTGATTCTTTGGAGAGAGTCTCCTCGCGATCCCATGGTCGTCTACGAGCTCAATACAAATACGTACGGGTTAAGGTCAAGCCCCTACTTGGCAATACGTTCTCTTTGGGAGCTCGCAGACCGCGAAGGCCTACGTTTCCCAAGAGCCTCCGCCATCTTGAAGGACGATATTTACGTCGATGACATTTGCTCGGGCGCCTCCACAGCGGACGAGGCGATCCTCCTGCGGGACGAATTGATAGGTATTTTGGCCTCCGCTGGTTATGAGTTGCGCAAATGGATTTCCAACTCACCAGCGCTTTTGGAAGGCTTGCCAGAGGATCATCAGCAGGATCCACATCTATTTGAGATTGTTGAGAACCCCGCCATGATGGCTGTTCTCGGCGTTCAGTACAGACCAGTCCAAGACATCTTTACATATAACGTAGATTTGAAATTGCCGTGTTCTTGGACTAAACGTCTCGTATTGTCTACTGTCGCCAGAACCTTTGATCCGAATGGTTGGATCTGTCCAATTATATTTTGGGCAAAATGCTTCTTGCAGAAGCTTTGGACAGCAGGATTGACCTGGGACGAACCTCTGCACGGCATTCTTGTTGAGGAATGGACCTCTTTTGTATCCTCACTTCCTGCCGTCAACGAGATCTCCTTGCCTCGTCCCATCCTTCCTCCCGGGAAGTACAAGGCCACCCTTCACGGGTTTTGTGACGCCTCGGAACGTGGTCACGCCGCCGTGGTGTACTTGCGCACAGTTAGTGCCTCAGGTCAGGTGAGGGTTTCCCTAATCATGGCAAAGAGCAAGGTGGACATCTCTGACCATTCCAAAATTGGAGCTCTCGGGAGCAGCCCTACTTGTACGCTTGTTGAACCACGTGTCCAGTACTTTGGGTAAAAGCATTTGTATTAGTGGGACCTACGCCTGGACAGACAGCCAAATTGTACTTTGTTGGTTGAAGGCGTCTGTCCACACCTTGGAGGTATTTGTCGCTAATCGCGTTTCCCAAATCCAGAAATCCGAAGTCAAACTTGTTTGGAGACACGTGCCAGGTGAGCTCAACCCGGCTGATTGAGCCTCGCGCGGATGCTTGACGCCTAGTTTGATAGGTCATTTGCTGTGGTGGGGTCCGGAATGGTTGAGTCGACCAGAAATTGATTGGCCTCGAACGCCAGTTTTGAATACTTCTAATTTGCCGGGTCTACGAACACTCGCTCTTGAGAAGGTGGAATGCGCCTTCGACCCCGATTTTTTGTTGAATCGTTACAGCTCCCTCGACAAGTTTTTAGGTGTCACTGCTTGGATAAAGCGTTTTGTTTTTAATTTTAGGCACCCACAACAGAAACGACTGACACCGTTTCTCTCACCACAGGAACGACAGGAGTCCCTCACCTTTTGGGTTCGTTCTGTGCAATTGGCGCATTTTGAAAGGGAGATTGCTATCCTCAAGTCGGGGAAATCGAAATTGTCGGGAGCTGTATCTAAATTGAACCCCTTTTTGGACGAAACGGGTCTCTTGCGCGTTGGAGGGCGTCTCAAGAACGCCAACCTCCCTTACGGGGCTCGTCACCCCCTTTTGTTACCTAAGGACGGTCATTTGGTACGCTTGTTGGTAACTGACCGTCACCTTAAAAATTCGCATGCTGGTTGTAATGCCTTGTTGGCCATTTTGCAACGCGAGTTTTGGATTTTGTCTGCCCGAAGAATTATTCGGAGTGTAGTCTTTCGCTGCATCCCTTGCTATAAGCTCAAGGCTTCTACCATGCAGCCCTTGATGGGGGACTTACCGGCAGATCGCGTAACTGAAAGCAGGACGTTTGACGGTGTTGGCACGGACTTCGCTGGTCCTTTTTTGGTGAAAACGTCGACACTTCGAAACAGCAAGACTGTCAAGGCCTACTTGTGTGTTTTTGTTTGTCTTTCCACAAAGGCCGTACACTTAGAACTGGTCTCCTCGCTTACGACCGAGGTGATTGTAGCCACATTTGACAGATTTGTATCCCGCAGAGGGCTGCCTTCCTTGATCCGTTCTGACTGCGGCACTAACTTCAAGGGCACTTATAATTATCTGAATGATGTTGTTAATTTTCTTGAAACCAACAAAGCTAATATAGGTGATAGGCTTGCCCGACGTGGGATAAATTGGTTGTTTTCCCCACCAAATTGTCCACACTGGGGTGGTATATTTGAGGCCGCCGTAAAATCGGCCAAAACACACTTGCGCAGAACAATCGGTGAATCTGTCCTTACATTTGAGGAACTCGCAACTGTGTTTTGTAAGATTGAGGCCGTTTTGAACTCTCGGCCATTGTGCCCGATCTCCTCAGATCCGAATGATTTAGAGGCCCTTACGCCGGGCCATTTTTTGATTGGTCGCCCACTTGTCGCCTTGCCTGAGTACCCCTATATTGATACGAGACCTGGTCGTCTCTCGCGTTTTGAATTGGTACGCCAGATTACTCAGAGCTTTTGGAAACGCTGGAATTTGGAATATTTGCACATACTCCAGCAACGCGTTAAGTGGACCGACAAGACCGATCCACCCAAGATTGGTGACCTCGTTTTGATCAAGGAGGCTAACCTTCCGCCACTCAGATGGCGCAGGGGGCGCATCCTTCATTTGGTAACTGGGGCTGATGGAGTTCCCCGATTTGCTGAGGTCTTGGTGGACGGTTCGATTCTGAGGAGAGCGGTTGCAACATTGTCACGTCTACCAACCGATTAGCGGACCGGTAGGCCGGTCCGGGGCGGGTGGATGTTTGAAATAGAATTTGTTTTATTATAAGTCAAATCGATTAGATCGATTGAGTAACATTTTGTTTAGTCTATTGAAAATTTCTGACAATGGTCACACTGAACTGTCACTTCCGTTCGCTTCCTTGAAAAATTACCACGTTGTCGTCTCGTACGTAAAATAATTGTTCGCCTTTTGAAAAGCACATCATTGTAGCTACGCGAATAGTTGTGAAATCTATTAAATTGCCGCTTTTTTGACTCCCGGCACGGTTTGTGACATATTGAACATTTTGTGAAAAGTTATTGTGAGCACACCTTTTCGCATTTCGTGTGAATTGATTAATTGAACTAAATAGAGTAAACCGCCTTGAATGCCGCCTGATCTAGTGCTGGCAAAGGTAAATTGTGATAAAGGACATTGTGAACTATTCATTGACATTTGCAAGGAGAAATTGCGAATCCTGTGAACTTGCATCGTGCATTGAAGACGCTGCGTTAGAGTCTGGTAAAGTAAAGATAATTCACTTGCTAATATTGGCCAATTTTAGTCTTGTGTGTATCTAGCTTGCCTCCAGGACTCCACTTAAGAACATCACTAAGAGTTGGTAAGACATTTTATTAATATTAAGTGTAGTTAAGATTACTTGTATTCGCTGTGCAACACAGTACATTTATGTCTGAGATTTGTTGTGGCTGACAAGGGCTGATGAATAGAGTCACGCTTCCACAAATCTGCTGCAATTAATCCCAGCTCCTCGCAGGCCAAATTCTAGACACCCAGACTCGAAACAAAGTGAAGAAATTTGTCAATAACACAAAGTGTTGTCTCGTCTGGGTATCGAACCCAAATCACTCTTCGCAGTGCTAAGCGCTTAAAATACTACACCGTACATTCATATTCATTACGCCTTTTATCCTAGTAATAAAATTAGTCATAAACTTCGTGTAACAAAAGCTTTATAACCATTAAAACTGTTACTAAGGGTGACATCTAGTTCTCACATAGCGGCAGTATTACGGGTGTCGTATTTAAAGTCAGCACCTTTAGCCAAAAATAACTTTGTTTCAAATGTATGAGCATTTTGTAACATATGTAATTACAGATTTATGGCTTTTGTGATTTAATGAAGTTCTTTGATATATTATATTTCGCGTGACAAACAAGATATTTATTATAACAAACAAAATGAACTTTGTACTTTATTATACCTAGTATAGAAGCACGATAGTTAGAAGAAGATAGATATATAGATTCTGATAGTATCTAAGATGACGTAAAGAAAAACTTACGATATAAAAGGTACCCACAGTTATAATCTAGTTTCAGTAGTTTTCAGGCTCTGCAATGATATGTTAGTCAGGGCAAGACAAGTAATTTTATACTCGAATAATATATATGGATGATTATTATTATAATTATATTATTAATCAGATGTAATCTTAATATATAAAATCCTTGCGTTACTGACTGACTGACAGACACGCTACAGCTGAAACTATTGGGCGCAGGAAGCTGAAATTTGGCATGTATGTTCCTTGGCGACCATAAGGGTGCACTAAGAAGGGATTTCTCGAAATTCCCACGGGATCGGCCAAAACGGCTAAATTAAAAAAAATGCAGGCGTAGCTGCTAGCGTCCTCTAGTTATCATTAAATTTGCTTACTTGTATTTAGAAACTACAAGTACTACTAATCTTGAATAAAGTAAGTATGTTTCTTCTGAAGGCCACAACTACAACAAAACAACAATGTTACTCATTATCTATTTTAAAATGCATGCGTTACTGACTGACTAACTAACAAGCCAAAGTCAAAACTATTGTGCGCAAGGAGGTCAAATTTGGCAAGCACCTTCCTTGGAGACCGTGGACGTGCTCTTAGAACGGATTCGCTGGAATTCTCTCGGGATCGGGAAGAATGGGTTAAATTAAAACATCGCGAGCATCCTCTAGTGCTGTATAATATACCGACTGTGACAATATTAGAGGTTGTGTGATGACTGTAAGCTGCATAAACATAACATATTACGACGGATATCAAACAGAAACTGAAACATTTTTACATAGAAATGCTTTCAGTGCGGTACACTTAAATGATTTCAATTCTGTCCACACGATGCGTGTTTATGGGACGATGGGGATTACAATGCGTCAGAAAGACCTTGTCGGAATGGAAAAGCTATAAACGTAAGAATTTATTGCAGAGTAAGTTCGTTATGTTGGTATTGATCGCCTTTGGCACAAAATTACTGCTTTTTTCAAGTCTCTCTCTTTTACTTTCGTTTCCTGTGAGAGAATCAAACCAACAATAACATATTATGTCCCACGTATTTAAACAAGAACCACCACCATCACTCTCGCGCTATAGCTGTTAAAATCCCACGTTATATGCCATAAGCTCCGACGACTTAAACCAAAGTGTAGTCATAAAATATAAGCACACTGGTTGAGCCCTTGGTTACTCCCACGTTATTGTGATTACTGCTCCGCTCCCGTAGCTCATAGCATAATGTTATATAGCCTTTAGCCTGCCTCGATAAACGGACATGCTAAGACAAATGGATTTTTTTTAATCGCGCCGTTCCTAATATTAGCACGTACAACCATATAAACAAACAAACAATCTCTTCAGCTTAAGAACCTCTTATAGCATTATTGGCATGTCTAAAGAAAAAAAATTCAACTCGAATACGAAGACTTGTTTTATTAGGCTTATTACGAGATATGTTCACATGTATTTCTCGGGCCATTGATTTGGTATAACGTCATGTTCACTTTTTTCTTATGATTACTTTGAATCTTTGTGGATTAATGTGGTTTTGATATTATGCCAAATATCAGCTTCATGTATACGTATATTTCGTTAAGTTG
Organism: Euclidia mi; assembly: GCA_944739405.2. Lineage (NCBI taxonomy): Eukaryota > Metazoa > Arthropoda > Insecta > Lepidoptera > Erebidae > Euclidia > Euclidia mi. The sequence continues at coordinate 94,690,593 of OX123188.2, forward strand.
ATTCACGGATGTTTAAATTTCTACATATGTATTTCTTTGCAAAAAGGTACCTCTTTCAATAGGAATAAATTCTATATCGCGGGGGAATTTACAAATCATTAAATTTGTCTCGAAAAGCAATACTGTACCTTCTTTTAGCCTTAAAGTAGTTCGACATGATAGGTAAAACTCTTTATAAATATGTAAAAGCTTATACGACGTTACTTGAGACTATGAGACGCATCTCGAAAGTTCAGATAACTACCGTCGGCGGGGTGTAAGCATTGAGCCGAGTACTAAGACGATAACATAACATAAAATATTGTAAACTAGCAAAACTGTGACATGAACTCCATAATAGAAAATTACTCCTGTTGTTGTGCTGCATTGAGTTTATTGATGAATTGTGTTCGCGCTACTAATACTATTACATAAATGAATCTCTGAGGGAAAATTCCAGTTTCAAACTTGGACCTGTTCACTTAGACATAACATCATGCTCGTATATAATAAGGGTCAGGCAGTGGTCATGTGGTAAGACTAAAAGGTTTGTGTCTGTAAAATGGTCTAAATAGAGATGAGGCCGCGATTTAATGGTAAATATAGTTGCAAAATATACAAATACAGAAAAGAAAATAATACTTTGAAATCTACCACTCCAATAAATATTTCGAACAAACGACTCACATTTGCATTAATATTAAAGTGACGATTTTTATGACTGATACGCTTATGTTTTCATTAAATAATAGTAAAAGTAATAAATATTCATCACATATTCTCATGTCTCCATATATGAATAAAAGCGTGATAACGATATGATGAAGCTCAGTAAAAAATATATTTTTAACATAACAGCCTATAAGAGATTATTATAATCTAGTTTTCATCTTAGCAGTGAGTACTAGGCACTGTAGTATTTTGAATAGAGCTCATTAACGAAGACTACAAACGTTCTGATTTAAATCACAAGGATTATACTTTGAAAGCATTGTGGTATTTAATAAAGGACTTAAGAAATTAATTAGACCTTTGAGACAGAATTGGGCATATTCAGATAATTTTATTTTATGATTTATTTTCGTTTTAGAATTCATTATCAGCAGCCCTTTATACTGTCCCACTGCTGGGCACGGGCCTCTTCTCACTATGAGAAGGGTAAGGCCATAGTCCACCACGCTGGCCAAGTGCGGGTTGGCAGACTTCACATGCCTTTCGAGAATATTATGGAGAACTCTTAGACATGCAGGTTTCCTCACGATGTTTTTCTTCACCGATGAGTAAGGGATAATTAACAATTTAATACGCACTTAACTCCGAAAAGTCATAGGTGCGTGCCGTGGATTCAAACCAGAGACCCACTGCGTAGCAGTCTGTTGGTCTCTCCACTCAGCTATCGCTGCGTTTTTGAATTAGTCATACTTATTTCATAAATTTGTATTGCTTAAATTGCAGTGGTTTTAGCGGTCACTTTCGCCGTTTTGGTACCGCTTTGAGTGTCGTGGGCTCGATTCCTACACATGACAACAGTTTGTGTGATCTACAAATTAACGTTTCAATTCTGGATATCCGTTTATTGACTTGTCTAAAGTTCTTTGTGACAAAGGCTTTCTTCTTAATGCGGGAGTTATCCGAAAAAAAGAACTTCATTTACATGTTTTTGATAATTATTTTCTTAATCCACCAATACATTTCGAATTAAATTCGTTGCAAGTTCCAATACGGGTTGACTCTGCTCGGTTGATTTATTTGCTGCTAAGCCCGGCGACACAGATGACACAATACCGGGATTAGGACTATATAAAAACAAGATGGCAATAAAAACAAAAGTTGTGCAGACCGTAAACTGGACTTATAAAACTTTAGACCCTTGTGTCATATGGCATGGGAAACTTGGTATTACATTTGTGATTGAAGAAGAAAACTTTCTTTATTGTGTAAAAATATAACATTGCAGTAAAAAATGTGTTTTTGTTGACTTGGGTAACGAAGTAGATTTCTTTAGATAAGTGTTGAATATAGCCTGGAAGACTCCGTGTCCTTTGACCACGGCAGATGGTAGCACGTCGTAAGATCATAACGCCTAAATATTTGTACTCTTAAAATTACTTACATGATTAAAATCTTCTGGGAGTAAATACTCTATCATTAATACAGGGTGATATGTCAGGATCGTTGCAAATGGCGTTCCGTAGTCTCTGCATACCCCTCCGGGAAACAGGCGTGAGTCTATGTATGTATGTATATAATACAAGTTGTCACAAGTCCCATCATCAAGCCGAAGTCTACTCGTTGTGGACATCATGCCAAGTCATACTAACCAAAAATTATACCTGGGAAACGATTTTTATTTTTGAGTTTTCACATTTTTAAAACCGCAATCAAACGCGCGCGCGTGCATTGCTCGAAATACCTACTTATCCGTGGGGTTATAGGGCATCTAAAGAACATATTGGTGAGGTAAAGTAAACCGACAGTCGTTGGACAACATACAATTATTGGACACCTTCAATTTACACGTTAATAATAAGATATCCTTTGAAAAAACGCGCCATCAGTTGATTCCAATATGGACTGTTGACATTTGTTATTGTAATAGTTCTTAGTGAGTATCACAGATGGCAGCAGTATAAACACAACAACGTCTTTTCCAGTCGGACATCGTGGCAGGTGGACTTTGAGCGTAAAAATTAAAAAAATCATAAGGTTAGAAGTTTGGTTCCAAAGTGATATCAGCGGGTCTGAAGAATTTATGCTTCTAGCTATTGGTGGAGCGGTAAGGTTAAGCTTAAGCTGTTTATTTCTATGATTTTTAATACAAAGGTGTGCTGTTTTAAGGTTATTTTTCACTGTCCAATGACTATGAAATTTTTTAAACAAAAATCTAATATTGGACACTGTCCAATAACTATATTTTTTTTCAATAAGAAGTTTTTACCATTTTGACACTTCTATATTTCGGCTTTTTGGTTGATAAAGGCGTGTTCATATTTAAAGCTTTGTCGGTGGCTTATTTCAGTTATTGGACGGCTGTCCAATGACTGTGATAATATGTCCAATAATTGTTGTTGCAGATAAGTCTTGAAAAAAAAGATGCCTAAAGGTAAAAAGAGAGCTTACGATGCAAATAATTTGAATTTAGCACTGAAGGAGCTAGAAGAATCTGATAAACCAAAGATACGCGAAATAGCTAGAAAATACGGTGTGCCAAAGTCAACCTTACACTTCAAACTAAAAAATCCGGATCACAAAGTATCTTTTGGTCCAAGACCCGTTTTAACAGAAGAAGAGGAGTCAGTTTTGGAATTATGGATCAAACGGTTAATACGGAAAGGATTCCCTTTGAAAATAGAAGACCTAAGAAGAAGTGTACACAAATTCCTAGTAGAAAACCCTCGACCAAATCCATTTAAGGACAACTATCCAGGAGATGGATGGGTTAAAGCATTTTTAAAAAGACATCCAGGTATTGTCCCCCGGACTAGCGAAGGTGTCACTCAGTCAAGTGCCTGTGTTTCTGAGACAGACATCCGAAAATGGTTTGAAGAAATACGCCAATATTTAACAGAAACAGGCCTTGTTGACATCTTAAATGAAGCGTCTCGGGTTTTTAATGGTGATAAAAGTGGTTTTCAGCTTTGTCCAAAAACCGGTAAAGTTTTGGCTATCAAAGGAAGCAAAAATGTATACAACATTGATTCTAACAATGCGAAGGAATGCATAACAGTAATGTTTACATTCTCAGCCTCCGGGGATACTTGCCCAATGAATGGGGCATTGGCCGCAGTGGCAACGGATGGATGACGTCAGAACTATTTTTCGAGTACTTTGCCAATGTTTTTTATCCCTATTTACAAAGACTAGGAATAAAGCTACCCGTTATCTATTTTCTAGACGGGCATAAAACACATCTCACATATGACGTCAGTAAATTGTGTAAGCAGCTGGGAATTGAATTGATAGCTTTATATCCGAATGCAACAAGGATATTACAACCGGCTGACGTTGATGTGTTTAGACCTGTTAAGGCGGCTTGGAAAGATGCGGCAAGGGCATGGTTAATAAATAATCCGGGAGAGTCAATTTCAAAAGTGAATTTCGCTGGTATTCTTGAAGATGCTTTGAAAAAATCCATAAAAGCAGAAACATTAATAAACGGATTTAGAGCTTGTGGTCTAATGCCATTTAATCCTGATGCTATTGACTATACTAAGTGTTTAGGGAGTGATAAAATCAAACAGGTTGAAACTAGTCATAGTGATATTCAGCAGAATAAACTTACATTTTTTAAATTTAGTCAGATAGTTGGACCAACGAAATTAGAAGAAATAGCTAATTGTACTAATAACTTAAACTATACGGATGAAAATTTTCAATTATTATGCCGAATTTATGAAGCATTTGTAAATCCACAATGTAATGTTGACAGTATTCCTAATGTTCTAAGTCAGTCTTCAAATATTGAATTTAATACCATCGCATTCCCTTCATCTGAAAGCGGGTCAATAGTGAGTTACGAAAATTTACATAAAACGCTACAATCCAATGTTCCAATGATCCACCAAGAGGTATTATATTCTAGAGACATATTGTCTCACACTCATAACGAAAATATCTTACCAGCAGAAATAACAGTCTTCGATAGTAAAGCTATTGAAACAAATACACCCTCCAAAAATACCTTAAACAAAGGTCCATTGGACAGCTGCCCAATAATTTTTAATAGTGTCGATACAGAGGTAGTTACAGAAACAGCAATAGAAGACCATCCAAAGACACCTGTGCATGTGACACCATTAAAACACAGTTCTACAACCATGCCCCTTTCCGAAGCCATTATAGTGAGAAATGAATCACGCTCAGCAGATAAAAGCCCAGCGTTTAAAATAATTTCTAATAGCAATTTTGCACCATTTTTGACGCTGCCCAAGACCCCTGAAAGAAAGGGTAAAAGAAATACTGTTAGATTCCCTTTCGCTATAACATCAGAAAAATATAGAGCCATGTTAAAAGAGCAAAATGAAAAGAAAGAGACTATTTTAAAGATAAAAGAGCAAAAAAGAAGTGAAAGACAGGAAAAAAAAAAAACAAAAAAAAGAGATGAAGGAGAAGGAAAACCTAAATAAAAAGGTTCAATCCAACACTTCAAACACAAATGCATGCAAAACATGTTTGAAAGTGACTAAAAGCACTAACCGTTTAAGTTGTGCCATATGTGCCTGTATTTTTCATGTTAAGTGTATTCCTGCTAAGCATAAGCAGCATGTACCACAAGACATCCTGATGGACCTTTTTATATGTCATGATTGTTATAAGGAAGAAGATGACGACGATGATACTATTAATACGGAAGAGAACGTTAACTTAGAGGAAAATGATAGTTCAACTGAAGATGAAGAAGCTTTGTCGATATTTAAAACATATCAACACCAAAAAAATAACAAATATTAGAAACATCATACGTAAATGATTTCTTACCATTTTTTACTTGATATTAAGTTTTTAACTTGTTTGTAGTAACTTGCTTTTACATTATTTGTAGATCTCCAATTATTGAGACTGATTATTTTATGTAGGTAGATGGTACCTAACAAAGTTATTATATTTTATAAATACAGTATAAATTCCTTGATTAAAGTTCCTTATTTTGAATACTGTCTTTTATATGACTTCCCTTAGACACTCTATTGTGACAAATGCAACAGGTTTAAAGGAAAAAGGTATTTTTATAATCTGTCTAATAATTATATAGCCATTGTCCAATAATTAAAAAAAGTGTCCAATGACTACGATTTCAATAACTTTCTTTTTTAATCTCACATAAAATATAAATAGCCTTTTAGATATGTATTTTTGTATATTTACATGTTAGTGCATATCTTCTAGAATTAGAATCTGATAAAATTACAAAAAAAAAGTATAACGTATTTACACATATTTGAAACTTGCAAAAATTGATCGTTGGCTGTCCAATAACTGTCAGTTTTACCCTGCTTCGATTTTGTACCTAATTAGAAAAATTCCATACTAACTTTGAGGCTCAATATCTCCTGAACCAAGTCATTTCCCAGGTATGGTGCCGAAGTAAAAAAAAATCATAGTAATTGGTATAACATGGGATTTCAGTTTTCGTTTCGTTTACGCCCTGTATATCACTACATAGTATAAAACACTGTCTTTTGTCTGTTTGTCCCTATGTATGCTTAAACCTTTAAAACTACGCAACGGATTTCAATGCGTTTTTTTAATACATAGAATGATTCAAGATAAAGGTTTATATGTATAATCCATGCATAACATTGCACTCGTGCGAAGCCAGGGCGTGTCGCTAGTTATATTATAAAAATAACCTTCCGTTCCTAGTCAGTCAACTGACAAACAGTGCAGAACCGAAACTACTAGACACAATAAGCTGAACTTGGCATATATGTTCATTTGGGAGTATAGGGGAGCACTAAGAGAGAATTTTGGAAAATTCTCACCCTAAGGGGGATAAAATGGGGATCAAAATATGTATGAAACCTTTTATCTAAGTAACAATCATCATCATCAGCCTTTAACAGTCCACTGCTAGACAGGCCTCTCCTTTGAAAGGAGGATCTGGCCTACTATACCACGCTGGCCAAGCGGGTTGGCATAGGGTTTGTATCAAGTTTTCCTTCTCTTACAGTGTTGTTCTCTGCATAATATGCTCCCTCTGTCGGCTCTTACGACACCCATGGGATGATATGGGGTGGTGACATTCCGTATTTTTAATCCGTCACCACACGGAAAAGTAATAATTACGCGGGTGAAAAAGCAGGCCAATGCTGGTACTGTATAAAACGGGGAATTTTTATAACCATTTAGCTGCTGAACTTTCAACAGAGGGATTATAAGTATATATTTAAGCATTTCGCTAGTAAAACGAATGCGACATTCCTAGATCCATGGTAAAGAAGCAAACGAAATAACGAGATTTCTTTGCATATTTCTGAGATGATGATGATGATATCATGTAATATTTCACAACAAACGTTATGAAACACGCTGTGAATAACTCACGTTTTTGTATAGTCGCCTTTGTACTTATTTAAATAGTATTTTGTGTAACGTTCCAACATTTTGTCGTTATAATTAATAAAAATGTGAAAAACTTTGCAAGGGTACCCTGTAAATCCTGATATCCATAAAATTTGTGTTTTGTGTAGTATTAATTGTCTTTTGTAAGGTGTGTAATCTAGCCATAATAACGTAATATATTTTTTTTATTGGGAAGACAAAATGACCGGTACCCAGGCCGCTGGCTTTTCGAAGTTACGTGCATATTAATTTGTAATAGCTGGCTAGAGTTGAATAAAGAAGAGTATATGCGCGTATTTAGTAGTGGTTTAAGTGTTCACCTCCCTGTTGAGAACTGCGGCGGGTGTTTTGTGTTCGATCTCCACACGAGGCAACACATTGTGTGATCCACAATTTGTTATGAGTCTAGGTGAACTTTTTATCTTGTTGTATTGTTTGTAAACGCTTTGGTTGTAAATGTTTGTAAACGCTCGAGTGACATACACTTTAAATGGGGTGGGAGGCGTTCTTTAAAATATATCGATCGTCATATTTTGAAGCAGCAGGTTATCACTTTTCAGTCAACCAACTTGGTCACTGTGGTGGTCTATGGCCTTACGCTTCTCATAGTGAGAAGAGGCCTGTGCTTAGCAGTTGGACAGTTTATATACAGGGCCGATGATGATGATGATATTTTCAAGGGACATTAAGTGGTTTCTTACCTGTTGACTATTAGCACTGCCTTCCGTCTGGTCAAACGGTGGCAGAACGGAGCACAGCCTTCGCCCCATCAGTGAATATGACACCACTACTATACAACCTGAAAAGAAAAAAATAAATGTACTTATTAATATCTACTTTCCACCCGTGTTGGCCTGCGTGATATAGTAATTACATTTTTCAAAATCAGTTAAGTAGTTTTGAAAAAGCGTAATAAATAAACAAATAAATTCACATTACTTGCTACCTAGGTTTTAAGGTAATTATTATAATTAGGTTTTGTCATACATTAAATTTATTTGTGTATTCATAATATTATAAAAGTTTGCACATTGAATTGCGAGGTCATGCAATAACAGTGTTGCTGTTCTTATACCGTGTTTATAAATGTTGTGCTATCGTTACGACAGCAAAAATACGTATTATTTGTGAATTTCAATCAAAATATATATGTTATATCGTATTTATGTTATAGCAACAACGTTCATACTTTGTTCGATGTAAGACATATTACAAACTACATGTATGATCTGTGAAACGGATTACATCGCACAAAGTGTAAATCTTATATCGGTATAATAAAGCTATGCATTCACTGAAGACAAACGAGACAGCTAAACGAAGTACAAAATATTCTGCAGTACTCCAAAGGAAAATCAATTGTCAATGTAATTAAATGATTTTCTTTTACACAGCTCAAGTTAGCAATAAAAGCGATACACGTTGGCCTACAGCAAGAAACATCACGTTGCGACTAAATACGGGAATATGCAGACTGCGCGATTAGCATAGTTTTGTGATCACCTCACCATACAGCACGACGCGACAGACAAATTAAATCTGGTTGAAGTCGGACTTGCTCATAAACAACAAAAGAGAAACAAAGGTTTTAAGAAACCCAATGTAATTTTTAAAGGCCTATCTATAGATAATCTGCATGTATATACCTATAAGAAGGAAACAACATTTTTTTCTTGCAGTTCCATGTATCGACAGCGCCCTTTTATTTTTATTTTTGTATGCACATCGTGAAGTGGTTTACAGAATACATCTATAAGTACATATCAATTTTCAAATAAGTAGTCTCAATAATTTCGGCATAAAGACAGTCAGACATGGCGTATCTAAAAGAGTTCCGTTTTTGCCATTTTTGGCTCCTCAACCCTATAAAGTATGATATGTACCTCGTCACAAGTCATGTTTTGAAACGATGCGCTTCGTAGCGTATCTCTCAGCGGCGTAGCACATCTTTGTTCTATTCGTAGGCTAAGAATTGCGACTGCAGGCGATAATGCGGTGATCTTACGGAACGTACCGAGTAATCCCGCGGCGGCCGATTAATACGGCATTGCTTTCCGCTAAGCCTTTGTTCATTTAAGTGTCTGAAAATACCGGATTACGTCTGGGTAAGGCTGTTGTTATTTAGCTTGTCTGATGTTTTTTTTATTTTGTTAAAGGATGTAGAAAATAGTCAGGTAGGGATGTAATATTTTAAGTTATGTTTTTATTAAGAACTAGAGGGTGCCCGCAGCTACGCCCGTAAATTTTTTTATTTTACTGCTTTTGCCCGTTCCAATGAGAATTTCAAGAAACCTCTTCATAGCACCTCTATGGTCCTCAAGGAACATACATGTCAAATTTCAGCTTCCAGTGCCTAATAATTCTGGCTGTAAGTTGTTAGTCAGCACAAAGTACATTTTTATATATTAGTCAGTTTGTCAGTAACGCAAGGATTTTATATATACAAATAATTTATTATTATACATTTGTTGAAATTTAAGGGAGTGTATCTACCCTTTAAAGTAGTAATATGATTGGCGGATTAATAAAAAAATACTTATAAACAAACATACATACATTTTTTTCTCTGTTTAAGATTCTATAATTACATTTTGAAGACAAAGAAAATAGCATTTATCACTTCGCTTTGTTCATTAGTTGTCGTTTTTCCAGGACATCTACGAGTCTTTCATTGAATTTCAACAAAATTACTACTTTGTCGCTGAGAAGACTATTGTTTAGTTGTTTTGTACTATTCTCTTCGCAAGCGTTTGTAATACATATTTATTGTTGAATAAAGGTTCTCTTGGTCGAGAGATATGTTTACAGAAAACATCGATAAATAATTAGTGAAGAAGAGTTCAGGTGTCACAATGATACAAAAAAGCTCATAACGGGTCGCAATTAAGCTTATAATCTAATGATATATAAAATCAAATGATGACAATACGATTTTACTGGTATTTTGTTATTAAGAAAATACTTTTCTCGTTTGGTAAATTGAAACAAAAATTTGTTCTTTGTGCAAATCGAACTCACAACACTCAGCACCGATGCAAGTGCCTTTGTAGCTTCTAAAATTACTGCACCGTTATGCAGTTACCAGATCCAACATAACAAAAACTTTCTGTAAAATAAATCTGGTTAAATAAAATTCTTGCGTTACTGACTGGCTGACAGACAAGCTACAGCCAGCTATTGCGAGCAACAAGCTACTTTGGCATGTATGTTCCTAGTGGACCGTAGGGGTGCACTAAGAAGGGATTTCCCAAAATTCTAACAGGAATGTGCAGAAACAGTAAGGTTAAAAAAACTGCGGGCGTAGCTGCGGGCATCCTCTAGTATTCATATAAAAGTCCTTTGAATATAAATACAAAATGTTTACTATCGCAATATTAATTAATTCACGATAAAAAGATTAATTTGATGATCACAATCCGAACGTGCGACTATGCAGACGCGTTTTTTGCTAACGTTAAAATGAATTAAAATAAGTACGGATAAAAATTACTTTTACCAAATTGCAGTGTCAATAAGTAAATTAAAGTGTGTCGCGAGTGATTTGTGCATACTTTTCACAAACTGCGAATATGAAATAGAAACATTTGTGTGGACGATTTATACGGAATAACAGATATGTCTGTGCCTGGATTTAGCCCTTTTGGCAAAAGCCGAATAACTACGCGAAGTCCTCCACCAACACCGAGTCAAGCATCCCAAACTTTTGACCCAAACCCACCTGCACCTGAGAATTATGACCTACCTGCTGAAGTTATACCAACTACAGAGATCCAAAGATGGATGTCCACAATTGAGTCCTATTTGAACGAAATTAGCTCCATCACCTCAGAGAGCAAAATGAACTCTGACCAGAAGTTGCGTGTAGCTCACGAGTGCCGTAAAATAACAGCAGTATCGGCACAAATGTCCACCCTGTACCAAAGTCTCAAGCAGAAAACTATTTTAGCTCACGCAACTATTCAACACCTGCAAGAAAAGCAAGACTTGACGAGTTCTTTGCAGCAGTTCAAAGAGGCCGTAGAAGAAAAGCTGAAACCAGTCGAGCACCACTCTTTTGCTGACATGGTGAAAAAGAGCGCAAACAATTTTGTCCGCCCAAACAATTTGAGCTCTCTTGCCATCTACCCTAACGACAAGAACAAAAGTAGTGACGAAACGAAGTCCCTCGTCCAAAAAATTATATCTCCTGAAGAGATGAAGTTACATGTTCGTGCTGTGAGAAAAGTGAAGAATGGGGGCGTTATAATTAGCACGGAGTCAAAAGGAGACATCGAAAAGCTTAGGAAGTCAGAAAAACTTGTCTCGTCTGGCCTTACCGTCGAAGAGCCTACTAAACGCCGCCCTAGAATAGCTGTAGTTGGAGTTCCCGATACTCTAACGGAAAAAGAAGTTTTTGAGTGTATTTACGAACAGAATATAGCCGATAAGTTCCCGAACTCTACACGTGAGTCTTTTATGAAAGCTGTGAAACTAAGCCACAAAGCCGGTAAGAAAAATTTGCCAACCTGTACCTACGTCCTAGAAGTTGCCGCTAGCATCCGAAAATGTCTTATTAACCAAGGTCGTATCTATATTAATTGGACGTCATGCCCGGTTAAAGACTTCACTTTTGTGACTAGGTGCTTTAATTGCCAACAGTTTGGTCACGCAGCTAAATATTGCCGTGACACTAGTCCCACATGTCATCATTGCGGAGAGCTTGGCCACTCTTTTAAGGAATGTAACATCAAAACCTCACCTCCTAAGTGTGCTACTTGTAAACGCTTCAAGAGGAAATGTGATCACCAAACGGGAGAAATAGGTTGCCCGGCACGTAAATATGCAGAGGACAATTATATTAATAGCATAGATTATGAGGGCGCCTAAGAGCGTCACCGGTAAAGTTTATTAATAGGCACTTAAAACTAGTTTGTATTTTCTTAATTATTTATAAGGTCTTTTATATAGTTATGGATAATCAAGTACTTATTGATCTAGATAACTACTGTGTATCAAATAGTATGACTTGCAAAGTAGAAGAATGCAAAAATTTATTACCCGAGTCTGATAAAAACTTAGTTATAATGACACAGAACATCAGAAGTATTTATAAGAATATACACGCACTAGAATTACTCCTACAGACCATTAATATAAACTGTGACATAATTGTACTAACCGAATGCTGGCTGTCTAAGCGAGCTTTCTGCTTACCATCTTTAGATGGCTATAACTCACACTCAACTGAGAACATAATTAACCAAAATGATGGTGTAGTGGTCTATACAAAAGAACACTTAAATGTTATTGTTGCAAAGCCACAAATTCAGGACTGTAATTGTTTACTTATTACAATTAATTCTGACACTGCTATTTTAGGAGTGTACAGACCTCCTTCGCAAACTACTGACACATTTTTGCGATCTCTCGACTTAGAATTAAGTAAGTTATCAGCATATAAGAATATTATAATTACGGGGGACATCAACATAAATATCCTGTCAGGAAATTGTAACCTTCAAGGAGACGACTATTTAAATATCTGCTCTTTCCATGGTCTTCTGCCGGCGCATACCTTCCCTACACATCAAAGTGGATCATTTCTGGATCATTTTATTATTAAAACTAAACAGCCATCTACTACTTTAGTTACTAACTCAACAATCACAGACCACCAAGCCATCTTATTAACGTTACAATTATCATGTGCAAAACTTAATTGCATACCTAGCTACACAAAAGTGAACATGACAGGCCTTGAAAAAAGCATTCGCAATACAAATTTTGCCCCAGTTTACTGTTATACCGACGTTAATGAATCAATCTCTTACCTAATAGCTTCCATACAGTACGCAATTAGAAATAACACATACACAGTAACATTGTCGCGTAAATATCGGAATATAAAGCCATGGATTACTCCGGGTCTTCTCCGCTGTATTAGACACAGAGATAATTTACACATAAAAGTTAAAAAGGCACCTGAAAATGAGATTCTGGCTATAACATATAGGCGATATAGAAACTTTTGCAACAAACTTCTTAAAAAACTAAAGGTCGACTACGATAAATCGCAGTTGAATAAAGCAGGTAACAACACTAAGCTAGTATGGAAATTCTTAAAAACGCGTTCATTTACTGCAAAATCATTTGAGCAACCATTAGACTTGCTCAAAAACCGATCAAATCCTACAGCAGCACTAGATGAAATCAACACATTCTTTTCCGACGTTGGCAAAAATCTAGCAGACAGAATCTCTTTTTCCGATCATTCATCTACTAACCATGCTTCGATCACCTCACCTATTTCTAGGCTTAAATCTTTTGTAATGCTGGATACCGATTTAGACGAAGTTATCCAAGTCATTACTGGATTAAAAGATACTTCTGCGATGGGATGGGATAACATCCCCACAAACATAATCAAAAGGTTTAAGCACATTCTTGCACCGCCACTAACACACATATTCCAAATATGTTTGTCTGACGGAATATTTCCAAAATGCTTAAAAAAGGCTATTGTAATACCTGTGCACAAAGCAGGCGACAAGAGCAGTGTAAATAATTATCGGCCTATATCTATATTACCAGTGCTGTCTAAAATATTAGAGAAAATAATAAACAATAGACTAATAAAATATCTTGAAACCAACAACATTCTTTCAGACAGACAATTTGGTTTTAGGCCTCACAGGTCAACAAGCCAGGCAGTTGAGCAACTGACTGACCACATTACATCTAATTTAGATAGTGGACAGCATGCTATTGGGATATTTCTAGACCTTGCTAAAGCTTTTGACTCTGTATCGTCTTCTATACTGCTAAAGAAACTTGAATCTATCGGTATACGAGGTAAGCAGTTAGCACTGTTTACTGATTACCTCTCTGACAGGTATCAATGTGTAAGAATAGGCAACAACATAAGTAACGATGTCCCTAACACTAAATTTGGTGTCCCCCAAGGAAGTATATTAGGAGCTACTCTGTTCTTGATATATATAAACGACCTTTGCAACCTAAAACTTCAAAATGGTATCATTATGTCATATGCAGACGATACAGCACTTATTTTTACTGCAAAGTCACTTGATGAGGTATATGAACTAGCTCAACATGGCTTCAACACCGTCAACACTTGGCTATTTAAAAATTTACTGACCCTAAATGCACAAAAAACAAAGTACATAAATTTTACAATGAAAAATGATAGCAGACACAACTCATCTAACTGTTTAGTGGCTCACAACACGTTTCATTCAAATGCTGACACTGCATGCGCTTGTCCTACTTTAGAAAAAACAGATTATATAAAATATCTAGGTATTACGCTTGATACTAATCTTAATTTCCGCAAACATATTGAATCATTGTGTAAAAGAGTACGGAGACTCATTTCGATATTCAAAAATATACGCGACGTGGTAAACTTTAAATTGTTAAGACAGGTTTACACTGCACTATGTGAATCAATCATCTCATACTGTATAACTTCATGGGGAGGGGCAGCTAAAACGATCCTGCTGCCTTTGGAACGAGCCCAAAGAGCTATTTTAAAGGTAGCAACTCTTCGTCCTTTCATTTTTCCCACTTATGAGTTATATCAGTCTACCGGAGTTCTAACTGTGCGCCAATTATTCATTTTACGCATCATACTAAAACAACATACCCTTCTTCCTTATACACCAATCCCATCAGGCAAAAGACGGAAAGATCTAGTCTGCATCAAACCTCGAGGTAAACATGTTTATGTAAATAGATTCTTTGCTTTCCTCGGACCTTTCCTATATAATAAATTAAATAAAACCTTAGATTTATATAGCATAAGTTATAAGCAGTGTCAACATATTGTTACAAAACACCTAATGACAATGACCTACTCTGATACAGAGAATTTGCTTACAGTTATAAAATAGTGTGTAAGTACCTACTCTAAGTTACAATAAATCATATTAAGTCTATTTCCTATTACATATTAGCAGTTAATGATTATTTTGTAAAAGCATAGCCCTATAATATTACTATCTACGATTTTTCCTGAAACACAGGTGTTACAGCCTAGTTCAGGTAAACATTAAAATAGCTATATTTACCAAATATAATGTATTACTGTTATAAATAAAGTACATACGCATGAATTTACCACAATTTAATATAAGCAATTATCATAGAAATTATACTTAATCATACAATTTTATTATTTTTAATGTAATACTTTCCTATGTAATAAGTGACGTTTATTTTATTGAATAAAGTTTATTATTATTAAAGTTTATTATTATTATAATTCTTTTTATGCGAACCCATATAACTTGGCCGGTTCAATTTCAATCGCTCGTTACAAGTACAGAAGTCGAAGTAAATTGAAAACAAATAGAGACCTTTGTATTGCGTCACTTGTGATGTTAGGGTTCTTTATGAGTGGGGAACATGTTCCAACGTAATTTACTTAATGTATGTATGGAAATATTCTGATATAATATTCTTTTGTTACTTATTTATTGAATGTTAGAAGTTCGATCCCCTGGCGTAATATTGGTATTGTGTAGGGTTCTTTGACATTTTTATCTATATTCAATTTATAAGCGTGGAAAATTAAATACAAGCAATATTGAACAAGTAAGCTCTTTAGACTCTAGCAAGCAGTAAGAAATATTCTGGTTAAATATAACACGAATATTATTTATTTATTTATTTCATACCATAACACAAGTTAAATCTTACCTTGGGTGCCACAGTTCCTATTAATGATACCTACTAAGCATTGTCGTATGTAGATTATTATATCACTGCTAGATGACGCCAGCAGCTACGCCTGCATTTTTTTTTAATTTACCCGTTTTGGCCGATCCCGTGGGAATTTCGGGAAATCCCTTCTTAGTGCACCCCTACGGTCCCCAAGGAACATATATGCCAAATTTCAGCTTCCTGCGCCCAATAGTTTCGGCTGTAGCGTGTCTGTCAGTCAGTCAGTAACGTAAGGATTTTATATATTAAGATGGTGCTTACAAGATTACCTACTATCCTCGTAAGGATTACTTTGGACTTTGATTCAAGGCTTTTGCGAAGTAGTTACTGGAAAACTTTTTGTAGGCTTTATAACAATGTTTTGCTATACTTTTGAAGTGACCATTTGATGTTGAACTCAATATTTTGACATTGACTTTTGACAAAAGCGAAATATGGCGAAAATAACAAATCAAATATATTGATATAATAAAAACTAACTGGCCTGTTGGTTTTGTACTAACCTTTGTTTGTGATGATCACGATTCTGTGTCTGGGTATATTTTTTCTGTCACTGAGTGTGGTATATTTGTCTTATGTATGTATATATTAAAGAGAACTTCAAAGTCAAATAATTTATTTGTTCACAAGTTATTTATCAACACTTAAACAAAGTCATACTTCTTTTTAATTAAGCTAGATAAGGCTGGTGTTTCCTAACTGACTGCCCTGAGATATAAATCATCATCTTCATTGCCCTAGCGTTATCCCGGTTGCATCCAAGACTGGCACGCCTTGGAGCCCGAGGTCCGCTTACTGGTCTAACCAGATATGACAGAATATCAACTTTTCCACAGAGCGATTGCCGTCTGACCTCCGCAACCCAAAGCGATAGCGATATTCCATAGTTTAGACGTGGTTCGGCGATACACCGAAACCGATTAGGGTAGGCGACTTGGAGAAGGAAATGGACTGTATTCAGAGGATAGCGGTTCTTCGCCGCCTGGAAAGGAATAAGGGAAGAGGAGATGGATACGGGAGGAGGTGATTGAGTGGGTATAGGCTATTTCAAGGATGGAAGGCACTTACCTTATACAGCCTTCTTCGTTTCTTTTCCTCCTGGTGGTTTCGTGATGCAGCTGCTTGTTTTCACTTCACTCACGAGCGGGTTTTCCTTGGTGGAAGCGGTAAATCACATACAGCGGTGCGGCGCGGAGCGGTATCGAGACGGCGGTCTCAGCGGGAGGAATGTTCTAGACTGTCACTCGCGTCGACGAATCGCGGCGACGAAATCAGGCGAAGGCAGTGCCCTTCCAGGGAGTGGGATAGAGCGGGACGGAAATATGGTATCGCTCGCACTAAACGTGGAACGATTGATATTGATGCGATTAGTTATGGATAGGAAGGTAGATGGCGCTACCATATCCCCCCGGCCCTAAAGGGTTGCCTTTAAAAAAAATAGAATTGAACTTAGCTATGTTGGGTGTACTACCGCATAACCCATCAGTAGGCTAAGACAGCGATATGACAATAAATTAATCTAAATTAAATTTAGCGAAAACTACAAACGCAATAATAGCGAAAACTACTAACTAAATACTTAAACTAAGAGGTAGGTCCAACTTCAGGCTAGATCTCACTGAGTTGGAAGCGGACGCGAGTTGATCAGTGCCTCGACTTGTGCAAGGACGGTTAAAGGCTCTTCGTAAGAGAGGATCTGTTGACCTATAACTTTGAAGAGATGCGTTTTAATTACTTTGACCATGCTTGCCCAACATCCACCGAAATGTGGTGATGCTGGTGGAATAAACTTCCAGTCAATATGATCTATGGAGAGTTCTTCCTGAAAACGAGTACGATAACTCGCGACGTGATTGAAACAAGTAGCGGGAACAAGTTCAATCAATTTACTAACGCGGTTGGCGACAAAGTCTGCCAGCGATGAGGAGAAGAATGAATCCAAGCGAGCACTACCTTGAAGTCGGAAAATGCGTATATTTATTAATAGAGTAGTGGGGCAAAACTGTGTCTTGAACCTTGCGGAGCAACTGAGACAGCAGAAGGGCCGCGCACAACTCCAGTCTCGCAACCGAAATGGTTTAAACAGGCGAGACCTTAGACTTGGCACAAACTAACTGCACCGAGTAGTTAGAACCAATGCGGACTTGCAGATATACGACTCCGCCGTAAGCACGCTCGCTGGCGTCAGCGAAACCTATTAAGTTGACGGTACATCCATCTACCAACCCAAGATGACGCGGAATAGTATTTGATTGAGCGCGGTAAGCTCAATACAAACTGGCCCCAAGCGGCGACAATATGGTCAGGGGGTGTTTCATCCCACTCACACTTTGATAGCCAAAGTTCCTTTGTCAAGAGCTTGGCGTACAAAATTGTGGGAGCCACAAAACCCATTATGTCCCATAGTCGAGCCACTGTGGACAGCATAGTGCGTTTGGTGCACTTATCATCTGGTGGTGAGATGTCAAACCGAAAACTATCACAGGATTTATCCCAGCGTAAACCGAGAACCTTATGCGGTACAGACTTCTCAAACTCAATGTCTGGAGAAGCTTTATGAGAATCTGGTATGCGTGCGAGAACCTCCTTAGAGTTGCTTGTCCATTTGACAAGATCAGTTTGGCCTCGCTTGAAAAGCTGAATAAGCTCTTCACAAAGCGAAATTGCTAGCGGAGCGGGTATGACATTACAGGCAATGTCATCTATATACAAAGCGGATGTGTAGTATAGTATAGTGTAGCGTAGCGTAGCATAGCATAGCGTAGCATAGCATAGCATAGCGAAGCATAGCATAGCGTAGCTAATTAGTGCTTTATCTTACGCACAGTTTTAGCACCCACCTTGATCTCTTGAAGAGCAGAACAACAACAAGACGTAATACAATGAGAAGTATGTAACGTAGGTACGGTACCCATAATCACATACCCAAGTACCGTCTCAATAGCGGGCGGTAAATCATATCGCTCACTACGAACTATGTTAGTTAGTAGCAAGTGCGGAAATATCGAAGCTCCGATCAAAAGATCAATGCCTGCCGGATTCGCAAACTCCGCGTCGGCTAACGGCAATGACTCGAGATGAGTGAGTGATGCTACGTCTACATTAGCGTTCGGCAATGCGTCCGTGATACGCTCCACGATAAGCGAAGAAATGTTAAAATTTATATTCCTATCAGAACGCGAATGTATTTTAATATCTACGGAACCCCTGCAATGCTTTACTGATCCGCCTATCCCTTTGACGGTTGAGTTAATATTTTTAAAGTTATTCCATAATCCGAGGCGTTTGAAGCATTCCGATGTTATTAGATTGGTCTGAGATGCGCTATCTAGCAGACAACGTACCATGTGCGGCGACCCATTAACATCATATACGATAACTTGCGCTGTTGCTAACAGAACAGTCTTAGACGCCGTACACTGCGTTTTGGCCCTGCGCGGATCATTATAGATGCGCGAGTGCCGTCCTCGCGTGCGCGTCGCCCGCGCAATGGATGTCGTACACAACGATACTTCGCCCTCAGACGCGGAAGGCGCAGCTACCGTGTTCTGCACTTGCGTGAGTGTGTCAAGGTTGGCGGCTTGACTTGACAACCGGTTATTTTTATCAAAATGTAACAGTGTATGATGTTTTTGTTTACACGTGCGACATCTCGTTCTACTGGAACAATTACTCGTTTTATGTTTTATGCTTAAGCAATTAATGCAAGCTTTGTTATCTTTTACGCTTTTAAAAAGAGCAATTGGATTTAAATCATTAAAGGTGGGACACTTATATTAATGGTCGTGCACTATATTACTGCACAGACACTTCTGTGAATTATTACTATTAGATTCCGAACATGTTAAGTAAGATTGTGGATTAGGGACTGAGTTATTATTACTATTTCGCGATTTATTCAACCTTTGTTTGTTGTTGTTAGTGTTAGACGGGCCAGGTGAACCAGACTGCGTATTATGAAATATTCGACACTGATCTTTGATGAACGAAATAAAACTATCTAGTGTAGGTATTTTATTATTGCGTTCCGTCATCTCGAATGCGCGAATTGTATCAGTGTCAAACTTTTTTAAAGCGAGTTGAAGCAACATAAAGTCGGAAAGATCTTCTAATTTTAAATTCCTAAGAGAATTAACCGCGGTTACGAAGTTATCAATAAACAGCTGGAAATTCGAGACAGACGCGTTGCTGGACAGTTTGAGATTTAAAGCTTGGTCAAAGTACGTAGACGCTAGAACGCGCGTGTCTTGATATCTGTCAAGTAGTGACTGAAATATGACCTGATAATTCTCAGCACTGGGTGTGACACCTGCAAATACGGACTGGGCCTTCGGTGACAGTTTACCTATTAAATAGTACAACCTGTCAGCATCTGTCAGAGAACCATTATCGTGCACCGTAGACTTAAAACTCGCATAGAATAACGGCCAATTTCGTATATCTCCGTCAAACGACATAATCTCGATTGGCGGTAATCTCGGTTTGCGGGCAACGGGCTCTGCCGAACATTTACCCTCCAATTGCGATTGTATACGCTTAATAATACAATAATGATCTTCGAATGAGGTATACGCCTGATAGTTCGGTTTTTCATCAGGATTGATAGAAAGTAATCTTGCGTTATAATCGTCTAACAACTTATGAAAATCTGTTCGAATACTATCTACTGTTGTACAATAACTGAGAAATGCTTCGCTATTATTTTCAGACATCGATGCGGTTTTTGATCGTTCATAGATATTTTGAATGCGCTCAAATAAAATATTGCGTTTCGCTTCTAAGATTGTCATCTCTTTGTCTTCCAACACGCGTGACTTCTTTTGTTGTGACATGCTTACGTAAGTATAAGCTAATGAGACCGAAACAAAATAAGAATATCTAATGTATCTATTATTTTACCTAAGTAGGCTAATTAGGCAACACCTTAGAGCCGAGGAATTAAAGTTGATTGAAATATGAGATTTATAAGACAACTATGATAGTCGCAGAAATAATAATTTAATAAGTAGGCAGCTACATAAAAGTTTACCTACTAATGCGGGCGGAAATAACCATGTGACGGTTATATGAATATAGCGGTATAACGTATAAAACGTAAATGAATCCGGCTCGAAGGACCAAAAAAAATGGTTCGGCGATACACCGAAACCGATTAGGGTAGGCGACTTGGAGAAGGAAATGGACTGTATTCAGAGGATAGCGGTTCTTCGCCGCCTGGAAAGGAATAAGGGAAGAGGAGATGGATACGGGAGGAGGTGATTGAGTGGGTATAGGCTATTTCAAGGATGGAAGGCACTTACCTTATACAGCCTTCTTCGTTTCTTTTCCTCCTGGTGGTTTCGTGATGCAGCTGCTTGTTTTCACTTCACTCACGAGCGGGTTTTCCTTGGTGGAAGCGGTAAATCACATACAGTGGTGCGGCGCGGAGCGGTATCGAGACGGCGGTCTCAGCGGGAGGAATGTTCTAGACTGTCACTCGCGTCGACGAATCGCGGCGACGAAATCAGGCGAAGGCAGTGCCCTTCCAGGGAGTGGGATAGAGCGGGACGGAAATATGGTATCGCTCGCACTAAACGTGGAACGATTGATATTGCTGCGATTAGTTATGGATAGGAAGGTAGATGGCGCTACCAACCAGTATCAGTTTATTTGGGGGTACTGACTCCCCGTAACGACTGTCAAAGATCTTCATGACAGCTGGGACTGAAGGTTTAACGTGCTCTCCGAGACACGGGGCAAGCGATAATTAATAATTTAATACACACTTAACTTCGAAAAGTCATTGGTGTGCGCCCTGGATTCGAACCCGATACCCTCTGCATGGCAGTCCATTGGTATCTCCGCTAGGCTATCGCTGCCTGTGTATAAAAAAATAAAGCATTAATATGTGAGTAAAATGTGAGACGACTACACGAGTGAGAGACTACAAAATAGCTATCCTTTGATAGAATTGCGGCAGCATTTCAGACCAGTCCCGGCAGACGGCACCCGTTCACGAGTAAAGAAGACATAAAGACATAATTATTTCTGCATTTTGGTTGTTTACAACACTTATACATGTCAAAACCCTATTCTAGATGAGGCCGGCTTTTCCTAGCTAAATGACTTCTTGAGAAGAAAAGCCGAAACAAACTCAGAGTCATTATTTTTTTGTCACCTCAATTTCTTTAGTCTTTTCTTGATCATGAAGCATACCGCTGCATTAATATTTCAGCAAGTAAGTAATTGTATTTTTATATATTTTTAAATAATCAGATTCACAAACATATAAGAAATTTACAGAGAATGGTACAAAAATAGATGAATTAGTACCCAATCGACATCAGTTATTGTGTCCTTTTTACCCGACTACGGCGAAACCAAAAGGAAGGGTAATTTTTTTGGCAGTATGTATATATATATATATATATATATATATGTTTGTATGTTCCACCGTAGCGCCTAAACAACTAAACCGATTTTAATAAATGGGGTGAAAATAGATTCGTAATAATGGCCCGGGTGACATAGGCTATACAAATTTTATCAAAATTTTATATTACGGAATTTACACGTCAGATATCAACCTCAAAAAAATGTAACTGATATAATTATTACGTGTTTGGTATCAAAAGAAAGGTATTGGTGAGCACATTACAAATATGTACATAATATACTGTTTGAGTCAAAATATAAATTTAAAACGCTGTTGTACTTGCAATTCGCGCCGTTCAGACGCTTTGAGCTAGGTACCTATGTATTTTTCTTTCTTTAAGTGTGACAATGTAAATGTCGGACGGTTCGTTTACATGCCCCATCGGAATACGGAAAAGGATTAAATAAAAAATAAGTTTAAAAACTAAAGCCCGACTACGTGAAAAGGAGCCGTGGTCGCACCTATTATTGTATACCTAATGTGGGTGTCATTGTGATGTACACTTGTAGGTGTATATGGGCGCAAATTAATATATAATGATTATATTGTTACGAAAATGTTAATACTATTTAAGATTGATATTTAAATAACTATTTGTGAACACAGAACTGAGAACTTCGCTACTTTACAATATTAGACACTGTATTGGCTGCTTAACTGTTTTACAAAGATTGGGTATTTAATTTATCGCTTAGTTATTAAGATAACTCCAGAAACTTTCAAAGTAAAATCAACTAGTATTAGATAACATTATTCTGACACATATTTTTACGGTAATAAATAACATGCGTTTATATTTGCATCCTGTTGATAGCGCCATCTGTTGACAATGTTGTAAAGCAGCGTTTGGTTGATAAAATAAATTTGTTATTCGTGTAAAATAAATCATTTGGTGTTGTGCAAAATTCATTACAATATTAATGTCAATTTTTTATTAGTTTATAATTAATTGTACAGTAATTTCAATTATATGTTGAAAAGGAAGTAGTGGCAGTTGTCAAACATTTATTTAGTGTAATGACGGTTAGTTTATAAAAAGGACTGTAGGTCGCATTTTAATTCAATTCTGTGCTAGAAATCAACTGATAATAAACCAAGTTATATTACGTGAGTGTTTTTATTATGGAGTCTGGACACCATAACCCTGGCGTATCACCGACATGTATAATAAGTGCGACCACGGCTCTGAGCTATTTTCTTGTTTCGTCCCTTTTAGACCCTTTATACGTAGTCGGGTTATAGCTTTTAAACTCATTTTTTATTTGAAAGGTGTATCGTAACCTGATGATGAGTAACTGTGATCGAACTCTCATCATTATCATCATAGAGAACACTAGAAACTACTAGAATAATGCTAGCATTATCCTAGGACTATCCTAGGATAATGCTAGCATTATTCTAGTTACATATAAGATTTTTTTGTCCAGGAGCCGGGGAGCTACTTACTTTAAGTTTAACCAGATTTGACAGAATCTTTCAGCTCTTCTAAATAACGACTGTCTACTGACCGCTACTACGCATAGGGGTTGCGTTATTGCGTGGCTTTAGATCAGTTTTACTAAAGTCAAGAGTACTGTCTCCCTCAACTAGGAACACGTACAAATTATGTGTACCGTATTTCTGTTTACACAAAACGAATAGCTCTTTTATTGGGCTTAGTATAAGAATGTATAATAAAATACCAAATAATATTTTAGACTTGCCGTTAAAGTCGTTTCAGACAATAGTTAAAAAGAGTCTAAATGAGTATCTTGACGACAAGTACGCTTGGAAATAAATATTCTTTTATTAGGCCATTTTTTTGGTTATTGACCAATAAGCAGTTCTATAGTGTAGTTAATTACCGTATTCTCTTTTATTCTACATTTACATTCTTGTTCTACTCTTTTTATTATAATTTATCGAATTCGTAAGGTGAGGGTAACTCATGGTCATGAGCTGCAAACTAATAGATTGTTAATTGCTGCAGGTTTATATACTGTTACTTTCCGGGACATGCTGTTCCACTATAGCCCTGAACAGTCATGTTCGCGAGTTGCCTACATTAAAAGACGTAAGTGGATGCTCCTGTTTCACCGTATTCACTTTGGGAGGCTTAACAAATGAACATAATTTATTGCTTGAGTATGATATCAATAACTATACATTTTTGCATTAGTAGATAACTCACAATGTGAAACAGTTGCAGCTCCTTACAAAGATAACATGTAAAACCATTATACTGGCAGTTAAAAAGAGTGGCCACGAGTTTTATAGCCCGTTCCCCTCTCGTGGTTCTACCTATTGCATTGCGAACGTGGTAGTAAATGTAGATGTAGAATCATGTAGATTTTAACTAAAATTTTGACGTTCATAAGAGTAACTTTGTGGCCTAAATGAATTAATTATCTTGACTTTGACTAACTGTAAAAGATCTCCACTACAGCCGGGACCTATGGAGTTAAGTTAAGTGTTCTCAGAGGCACGTTGAATATGTTGACACTGACAAGCTATGAAGTAACGCTATCCCTTTGAATTGCTCAGGTCAGACGTCAGTCGATTTGTGGTAACGCTAATATTCTGTCAAATTTGGTTAGAACACGGATACCATACTCCAAGGCGAAATACTTGAAACGTAGAGGAATAACTTAATGTAGATGCTGGTGATTTTTAATTTCTTATTCATCAATATATATATAATTCTCGTGTCACAGTGTTAGTTAAAATACTCCTCCGAAACGGCTGGACCGATTTGTATGAAATTTTGCATGTATATTCGGTAGGCCTGCCCGTATTTAGGTCGTAATCTATTGTTTGAACCCCTAAATCATAAGGGTGGCCAGCCAAAAGAAATATTTTTTAATTTTCGGCATTACTTTTTATTTTTATTTTCTTATGATGTGGAATTAAAAAATAAATACAAACTCTTAATTTTAAGCCTTTTAGCACCAATCCCTATTTTTAAATATCCATATTAGTAATTTAATTATACACATCACTACACTAGGATGATGAATCTCTATGGATGACATACAGAAATACATAAGAGTAAAAGAGACAAAGATAGCATTTTTTTGTCTTTGTCAGAGTTTTCGTTTTTTTTGTTGGTCACAACTGAATGTTGTGACCAACAATCGTTTGAGCTCTCGATAATTTCCGCGAAAAATTGTGTTATTATTGTTATTAATTGTGAATGCTTAGTGAAAATATCATTGGTTCAGATTTAATATGGTGCTTTGTTACATTTTAGGCTGTAAAAGCCATAGTGAGCGGAAATGTGAGAACATAACCATTTATTCGTAAGAACGATATTTTAGTAATAATATCTATTTATACATGAAAATATTGATAGAATGATACAAATAGCGTATCATTACATAAGGAAATAATTTCTAAATTACATCAATAAACCAAAAAATGCTATTTTATTATCACCGCGATTTTAGTATTACACAATCGAATTCGATAGGTCGTTGAATGTTGAGCTAGCCAAAAGTCATCGATACTTTTTAATTTTACAGCGTTAAATGTTTTTAGGGATACCACTGAAGCGTTTGGGAAATTACCCAAATTTAGGGTAATTTGCCGTTACTTAGTTTCATATGAACCTAAGATTAATTATTTAATTTGTTTTCTGATTCTTTGTAGTAATGAAATTATTTATTTATAGATTCCCAAAGGACTGCACGAT
Source organism: Euclidia mi (assembly GCA_944739405.2). NCBI lineage: Eukaryota > Metazoa > Arthropoda > Insecta > Lepidoptera > Erebidae > Euclidia > Euclidia mi. Next base: position 94,716,443 of record OX123188.2, read on the forward strand.
CCAAAAATAATTGTGGATACGTGCAACAGGAGGAGAAAACTGGGATCCGAATAAATATGCAAGAGTATGCTCTAAACACTTTGAACAAAAGTGTTTTAGGAAAACTCCCCGCAATAGGTACTTATTTGGAATTATTCTCGAATGATAAAGAAGAGAAAATAAGAAATTTGTATACAAAATTAATTTTGTTCAAAGGACAGTAAAGTTGAGTGTCAAATAATAAAAGATATATAACTCTGAGCCTCGTGTTTATTTGGCGAGTGAAGCCAGCCCCACATATTCGACACTTTTGTTATACATAATAATATTAAGTATAAAAAATACTTATCGCACACCTTATGGATGGATTTAAACCTCCTTGTAAGGTTAGCTATATTTTTATTTTTTTATTGGGCTGTAAATTATATTATGTATAGATGTTTGTTACTATTCGTTGCAAAAGTACCTAAACGGATATTGATGGAACTTCTCGAGTTAGCTCATAAATTCATCGAAATACCAAATTGATTAAAAATTATAGGTGAACGCGGTCTCAGATGTCTGGTAAGGTATTCAATTCCGGAAGGACCGGTTGGCGCAGCGGGAGTGTAAACGACTGCTACGCCAAAGGTCGCGGGTTCGATTCCCACACAAGTCAACATTTGTGTGCATGAACATGGATGTTTGTCTTGGTCTGGGTGTTTCAATGTATAATATGTATGTATTTACGAAAAAAAAGTATATAAGTATGTTTATCCATTACCTAGTACCCATAGTACAAGCTCTGCTTAGTTTGGGACCAGATGGTGTTGTGTGAATGTGGTAGAATATTATTATTATTATTATAATTCAGGTTTGATATAATGTTACTTAAAAGTTAATATGTACTTCGTAGAATTGTAGGGTAAACATTTACAACATCTGGTAACACCAAATCAGGATGTACTCTATGTCCGTCCTTTAAGGGTGTACGCAAATGTCGAGTCCATTTGATTCTTGGTCCTAGTCACTACATCAGTTGTCGTGTCATCGTGTTAACGAAAACGGTGGTGATAGATCACTGGTGTACGTAACGGACTGCTGAGGATGGTTTCGGGTTCGAACCCCAGGTACCTACCCCGAGCACACACCTATGACTTTTCGAAGTTATGTGTGCATTATAAAAGTTAATTACCGCTCGCTTAGAAATGTGCCTGGAACATGGCAATAGGCTCGCCCCCTATTACATTGGGACCGAACCATAACTGGCGAAGTGTGGGTGTGTAATACACCTCTGCCTACCCCTTCGGGGATAAAAGGCGTGGAGTTATGTTATGTTATCCACGCCAGTGTAACGTATATCCGGTACTTACCGCGTTTGCGTCACAGTACCGCCCATACGCTCGGCCAATCAGAAAAGGCCATCATCCGCGCTCGCGAAGCTTGACCAAATATGGTCATGAACGGACTCCAACGCTGATGGAGGGCCCAGTATATAAAGGGGCCGACAGAGAGGCCGGCACCGCTACTCTACACTAACCTACTACCGCTACTCTATTCTATACCGCTATATCTATAATTATACATTCTACGTGTATCCTGATCCCAGCAGCTGGGTAAGTCACTACATTTACTGCGATGGCGTACTGCCCATCTCTCTACCTGCTAGCTGAGTCCGGCTGACGCCGCCTGCCTGACTCTATTGGTTGTGGCTTTCCTAATGCTGTTTCCCTTCAGGTTCCAGGTTCACCTTAAGACTCCGGCTACGCTCCTAGACCGCTACACTTTCCTGCATCGCCTTCGGCGTCACCTCTGCCAAAGAGTCTGGCCTGCCCTGCTCATCGTACTCGCACCGCCGGCGTCTGCCAGCTGAACCAACGGCCTGCGAGGATCTACCGCTACGCGCAGCCTTCGAGCAGCCTGCCTACACACTACCGGAGGGAACAGCGAGGGAGACTGCAGCCCTTAGTGTTCAGGCCAGTGTCGTGTTGTTGGTCGGTCATACTCGTGCAAGGGAAGTGAGACAATACTCGGCAATCAACGCATCTAGAACCTCTTTTCTGCGTTTTAATACCCGTTACACCAGGCGCATACCGGATTCAAAATATTTAATCAAGAGCGAGTCGGACTCGCCCACGAAGGGTTCCATAGAGGTATACACTAAACATATCCATTATCTGTACCTGACTATATACCACTACTACTGTTTTACGAGCACAAATAACTTTGTCTTTCATAGTCTTTGTATGAACGACAAAGTTATATTTGCGGTTTTCGAACATGTGATGTTTCTCGAAAACTGCTAAGTACATACATCATTCAAACCAATTTTCGTTGGGCTTTTTATTACAATCTACAGCATTTATATTTTAGATTAGCCACCCTCTTGCTTGAAAAGTTAGATAGGGGAGGAGCGGTGGTGCACTCATTTTACCACTTTGGAAGCGTCTATCTTTTAAATGATTGACCTTGCGAAACTATGGTTTTAGGAACCTCAAAATCATTTCAAAGATCTCATAGAAAAATATTTTTCACGTCAGTTCCATGTAGGGATAGCCCCCCTTCATTTTCATTCCTTTTTTATCTTTGTGTAAAAATCGTACCTACTAATTTTCAAAGGCGTAGTTACAATAATTTCGCAATGAAACGGCTGTGACATACGGACAGACACACGGTGAATCTATGCGGGTTCCGATTTTTGCCTTTTTGGCAAAGGAACCCTTCGTTTGTTTACCCTTATAAACGCTAAATTTCAGAGTTTTAGATTTTAAGCACTGATGGCTTTGGTAACTTTGTTCAGAATATCCTGGAAAAGCGGTTTGGAAAATGGGAATAAGAAAAAAAACCTTAAAAGGCCATATGGAGTTCGCCGGGTCAGCTAGTTATGTATTATAAAATTACACGATTGATCAAAAATAATACAGTTCACAAAGTTGGGCATATTTTCAATGTTCGTGTCAGACAAAGCCGCATAATCAATTACTACCTTAGACAAATGATTGGTATCGCTTCGCTATACTAGACACCGCGCTGCCTAAGAAAAATAGGTCCATAAGTGAGGCAACTCATTATGACAGTGTGTGTCAATCAAAAGCATCAAGACACATGCGTGAAGAATTGTGTTGTCAGTTTCTCAACAGTTACCCGAGTAAATGGGAAAATATTTTATTCTGTGGTCTAGTGGATAAGTTATTGGTGTCAAAATCTGTTAAGAAAATTCTTAAAAATTACAATTCATTAAGAGCATCTATATATTTGTGTATAGGTTAGGCGTACCGCGTAAGTTCCTTTATGAGAAAAATGGTTGGTATATTACCCAATGATTAGGCCTCATTTTATTATGATGGTTTGTTTTATGTAGGTACTTATAGTATTTTGCAAATTATTATTAGAAATAACCATAGAGGAGATAATTTGTTTCCAAAAGCAGTGCTTTCTATTTCCATGCTATTAGTCCACATAAATTTAGTTAGACATTATTAATTTAACATGAATAGTCGTGAAAACTTCTTTGAATAAAACAATTATCTTACACACTTAATTACACATATGATTAGGTAAACCATGTTTCTTGGGAAAGATGTTCAGTTTCTAACAACTAACATTTTCACCTTATTTGTAAAGGTATAAACATAAAATAATATAGAAAAAGGTAAAATATATAATCAATAGGTTAGATAAAAGAAATAGTAAAATATAATTAAATACAATAACTACAGATTCACATAATAAAAATCTCAACTGTGGGGAAGTTGATACTTGTACTAGCAGCAACACTGAATGGCGTTTTCGGTTTTTTGTAATTTTATGTTGATATTTCATAATTATTCTTATTTTACAGATAGTATGTTATACCAGAGTTCTTCTTATTTCTTGCTGAGTTATTTTTACTCAGGATAAAAGCGCAACTTGGCATTGTACAGCGAATTATTACCGTAATTAATTTGGTGGACAGGTATAAGGCTGTCAGTGTGACAGGCTCAACCATGCCAGCTGGCATGGTCTTTTCTGCCTCATTTTACAAGTATGAGGGCTCCGTCTAGTAGAGCAGAGCGAGACCAATCATTAGTCTATGATTACTACGTTGAAATTAAACTACAGTTTACGGATTTTATCGCGTTATATTACTTTCACTGGTTATTTGTTATTACATTTAAACCGAAAGATCTAGAAACTACATTTTTATTATTAGCCTACGTTTCGAATTCTTTACAGGATTCATGTTCACGGCAGACTGAGGTGATATTTGTCTTTGTCTTGAATTTAAAAGTTATCTCAAAGTACCCAAACATTTTTCAACTATTGGTGTTACTATCTACGCAGAATGTGCTCACTGTGTCTTGATGTCTTCTGGTGACTTTGTCCTTTTTGGGTTTCATTAGCCTGATAACAGGGTCCCAAGCTGGAGGTACATTCCAACCATCTTCCATATTGAAATAAGGATGTTTTTTTAATTTCAATAGCTTCACGTATCATTCTTGGAATAAAGCGGTGTTCTTTTGCGAGTATCTGTGGTTAATCAAATCGCAGGTAATGGTTGGTTCCTTGTTCTACATGTTCACACACAGCAGACTTCGTCGAGCGTTTGTGTTTAATGTCAGCTATATTTTCGTTTAGTCGAATGCCTATGCTTCTCTTGGTTTGTCCAATGTATGAGAGCTCACACTCACAGTCTATCTTGTAAATTACTACGTCTTTAATTCACGATTGTTCAGAAAGTTTGACAGGCAAATTAAATATTATTAAATTTAATTGGATGTGTCGTCTACATAATTTACGAATACAATAAAAGATTTATTAGTTTTTAAATCACAGATATCTACGGTTCAATGATTTATTGAAATATAATCGCTTCGGTTCATTGCAAATATATTGCTCTTTTTTGGTTCTTTAGCTTAAATATGAGGAGACTGTAGAAGCTTATTAAAAATTCTTGAGATGAATTACGTAATTGCAGTCTCATCTTTCGCTCTTTATACTATTAATAGCGAAAGATGAGATTGTTACTAAGCAAGTTTACTATTTACACCACCTACTAATTTATGTAATAAATGTGTGTAGGTGCATAGGGTTCCCACCAAGAACTTAGGGTCCCAAGCCAACCTCACCTGCAAGTGGTGCACCTGCCGATCAACGGACGAGGCTCTGGCAAACAAAATGTCCCAGTAAGCGGCAATAGGCTCGCCACCTATTACGTGGGATCAAAATACTGGCGAAAAGTGGGCGTTTAATATGCCTCTGCCTACCCCTTCGGGGAAACAGGCGTGAGTCTATGTATGTATGTATGTAATAAATGTAGTTTGGTTATCCAAAATCTTGAAATAACCGAATCACATAAGTGATTCAGTTATTTAAAACCTTTAAAGACACTATTAATTTGAACGCAGTTGTGTAAATATATATTTCGATTAAGTCTGTCCATGTTACGCTTAATATAAAAATTTTTATGACTTCCAGACGCCATTTTTAATTAATTGTGACGTCGCATAGCCCATAAACAGCTTTTAATTTAAACGTTTTTAACGACACCGATGACACATCATTTATCATTATGATGACTAGCTTCTTAGCTAGCATTCACTCATAATTAATATATTCTTAGATACTAATTATGCTGGAACCATGAACATACTTACGTATACACTAATTGATATCATAACCCACTGTAGTTGTATGCATGGACAAAAATGCGCCTGGAGAGAAACTAACTTGAAATTTTTAAAAAAGATATAATTACAGTAATTAAGAAATAAATAATTTCATCAGCCCTATATACATATTATACCACTGTTGGGCACGGGCCTCTTCTTACTATGAGAAGGGTAAAGCCATAGTCCACCACGCTGGCCAAGTTCGGGTTGGCAGACTTCACATGTCTTTCTTGAACATTATGTAGAACTCTCAGATATGCAGGTTTCCTCACGATGTTTTCCTTCACCGATAAGCAAGCGATAATTAACAACTTAATACTTCGAAAAGTCAGTAGTGCGTGCCGTGGATTCGAACCCGAGACCTCTGCGTAACAGTCTGTCGGTCTCTCCACTCGGCTATCGCTGCTCCTTTCCCAATTCCAAACTTTAATAGACTTAAATGTAAAACAATTGGGACTTGAACTTCATTGCACGTAATGCAATAACTCTGAGATAACGAGGCACTTATCATCAGGGACAAATGTCAAAGACGAATAATTTTACATTTTTGATAAAATTTAATTTTCAAGAGTACTTAGCCTCTGCTCCAAAAGATGAATTACATGTCCATAATGTCATTACTTTCGAGGTAAGTAAGAAAAATCTTAGCAGATATTTAGAAAATCCGACATTGCGATGAATTTTAAAATATATGCTGGTCGCTGAACGTTAAATTATTGTATTATCTATGTAATTTATTTTTAAAGACTTGTTTAAACACAATTATGCGCTCACTGAAAGACCATAAAATAAAATGCAATCTAGAAAAATCGAAATCTAGCAGCGGGGCTTATAAGGTAAGCGGAGGCTTCTGGTTTTAAAACTTTCGAAAGCTAGTTAGCGCTCTGATATAAATATCAATATAAGCGGTCACCATTCCTGGTGCTGATCCTACCAACCTTGCTTTACTTTCCAATCTTTTAAAAAGGGCCAGACAAGACGTTTAAGCTTAATAACTCTTTTGAGTTATACAAAATTTCACATAATGGATATGGATATGGTTTCGTCGTCGTCGTCGTTTCGTATGATAACATATCATGACTCTAGCTAAAGACGAAACTGCCATCATACAACCATTTAATTCATCTCCAAAATGATCAATTATTCAATCTCTAAAATATTGGTGCCCAATTATGATCCAGTCTCGGCAATTATGCAAATGTGATCTAAAGACGCAGTATTTCTTCCATTTTCCAAGGAAATCAAATGCGTCCGGCGACATCACAGCAAAACCCGTCTATGCTTCTTGACCCTTGCCTGCAGGTTCGGATCTTCGTTATAAATTACAACTATATTTAACGAACAAAAGATAAGTAAAGATAAAAGTAAGTGAATCATCGGGTGACCGATTTCTATACTGGGATATTTGGTGTCCTGAATCATAATTCAATTTTACGAAAAGTAACGAACTATCTTTAAGCAAAAACTATATTGTTCAAACTACTTTTTATCCAGAGTGGAAAATAAATGGTCTGTCTCAAAAAATAACCTTTTTCTACAACATTGTATTCAAAAGTAGTTATTTATTCATGATTTACAAGAGATTTCTTCTTTTGTTGAATATACAAACAATTCAGAAAAATAAATAACTTTTATATTTTTGTAAGTCTTACACGTGTATTATAAAAGCGAATGGTTTTATCAACTAGATAAAAGAGAAAAAAATAATTAATTATAAAGCTTTTTTCCAGTATTTAGATTTGCGTGTCTGCAGGGGCAGAAACGGATAGATGAAGGAGTATGTGTAGCCAACTCTTTCTCTCCAACCGATTTGAGTCCTAAGGCAAGAAGCATGACGATGGCTTTATAGGTCATTTCAAGCATTTACGTGTTTCGTTTTAAGTGCCACAACAAGTGTCACCCTTCGCAGTTATCAGCCCTGCACACATTGTTTAATTCTGTTGAAGTATTTATTTCCGCAAAACACGGTATATGAGGATGTTAATATAAACATTTCGATCACATGTTCTGCTATATTATTATGAACAAGTAAACTTACGCTATGAACACTAAACCATTTCATCTATGTATCTATAATAGAATTGGCTTAGTACGCAGTGATGCGAACAGATCAGACGGAATTTACCCACGAGTATCAAGTTTCAATATTATGTTATTTAATATGTATTTCCAGTTCATCAGTTACGTAGGCGTGAACACGAATGCCATTTACCCAATATAATTGAGACACAATTCGTGACTTAATCCCAGTATTATTGCGATGAATAGAAATCCTTCCAATTTGAGCTACAATTGCTTTGAAACTCGAATGTAAATATTCCTTAAGCTGCATACATAAACAAAATAATACTTCTAAAATAAAATCAATATTATTTTACGAGCTGTTATTCTTGAGTTATATTTATGCTATATTTATGAGCTTCCGCCAGTGGCTTCAAAGCTCGTATTTTGAGTCACAATAAATTATACCTGCACCTCAACCTTCCTCATAAATTACTTCGTCCATTCATAAAAACTGCATGAAGATCAGGTCAATTGTTTTAGAGTACATCGCAAACTGTTGGACGTGGCGTAGGACTTTGTTTTACTAAATTTATAAGATTAAACCAAAGGGATTTCGAAAGCTGGACTCGAAATTACAACCAGAAAACGAAACATTCGTATTTTTCTTCTTTCCTTCGCCTTGTCCCATTATCTAGGGTAAAACGAAACATACTTGTTGTAAATAAAACCAAATTCTCGTTCATTATCGGTAGGCGTAAATAAGTAGACAAGTATCACAAAATTAATAATGGCCACATTGTTTAAAATCCAAGTTAATTAAGGTACTCGTCTCATTATAATTAATTAAAATACTTTAATTCAAAGGATGTCGCAAGGTGGATGGAATACTAACGACATCTTCACTGTTACAAAATAATTATTTCAGGACCGAAAAGGTAGGAGGGAATTGGGACATAATTATGTACGTGTGTAAAGACGAAAAACGAGTTGAGTTATTTTTAAAGTTGATGAATGAAGTAATGTATGAATGAATTTGTAAGTTTTACGTTGATTATACAATATAAAATAATTCTAAGAGTTAATAAAACTATTTTTATATGGTTGCTATCGGCTTGTTATATATCAGCTTGTTAGTAAATTGTATTGCTTTTCGAATACTGCCTAATATGCCGCAACCACATTTGGATTGCAGATTGCTTAATCGAATATTTGTTTTTTAGATAAGCAAGACATACCTTATCATCATCTTAGTATCATCTGTTTACAGAAGACTATATTATAGTGATTACGATAGTTTCGTTTGAGTCATTAAGAACACTTAACAAAAATACACAGGAACATCAAAATAGTTCTATCTTGCCACAATAAATCTTATAAGGCGTTTTAATAAAGATAAGACATTATATTTTTGAAGCAGATTTGATTTTATGGTAATGTTTATAAATTACTTACGGTCCGCTCCTATCATATTTGGTTCAATGTAAGGATATCAAGTTTGATATAGGTAAGTAAAGAGACAAAATAATCTTGTATTTATATATGAAGTATCACCGTGGATGCTTCATCATCAGCCCTGTAATTATATACTGTCCAACTGATGGGCGTGGGCCTATTCAAACCTGTACTCCATGCTTCAAACTATGTGACGGATAAGGCCTTAATGCAACCGTACAATCGTAGCAGCAGTACAGGCATTGAACTGGCTCAATTCACACTTTTAGTAAAACCATGAACAGACAGAATGGTCTACACGAAATAAAATCAGTTAGTTGTTAACATGTATTCATAGTGGATTGAAACGGACTGCACTGTGGTATTATATGGCAATATTCTTATTTTTATCTATTTGTCGGGCTATTTTGGATGTAAAATGATATTCGTTTAGTCCTAGTAGAATACAAATTACTTATTACAACCTCACATTTTTATTATGGATATTATTTATTTCCTCTAAAAAGTAATCCTATATGAATCAGCTTTAATTACCAATAAATAATAACATGTCACCACTAAAAGCCCATTTATGTTACGATTATGTCTACGCCGTAGACGTCTACGTGTGCTACGGTCTATAAAACCACGTAGCAGCGTAAGTTATTAAGTTCAAATAAAATTTATGTATCCTATTAAGTCTAAGTGTTTAAGGTTTTCATTCTTATATGAAACTAAGGCAAGATACGACCCGGTTGGTTTAGGAGTTATATAATCTTTTCATAGACCAGCCTAGAAAAAGGCTTAATTATGTAAAACTGTATTTTCTCGCATTTCTTAAGCCTACTATTTCTCCTCCGGCACTCTCCTCGTGAACTTTTAGGAAACAAAGAATCGTTAAGCGTCAGACACGAAATCTTTAGCTTGGACCATTGATTTAGACCTTAGAATCACCCAAAGAAATATAACTGAGAAAACATAAGGTATTATTTTACTGTAGGAGGTTACTAGAAGGCTAACCTCGTTCAAGGTGATCTGGGGGCACGGCAGTGCCCCCACCAAGTCGAGCAAAAAAGCGGCACTGCCGTACCATCCTTTTCTCGAAGCAATTCAGGCCATTTTCGACCCCCTATAACTTCGTTGTAGATAAAACTAGAAGCCTGATTGCTAAGTAACCATGCAGGTATTGTATAAAGATGGTGTATTTCAAATTTCATTCAATTTGAACCAGTAGTTTAAGAATTATAACGAGTCAAAATTCTTAATTTTGTCACTCACTGACCGATCATCAAAAGTCTAAGGCACTTCTAGCCAACATAGAAGCTGCAAATTTAGAAAACAATTAGTGTTTAGTGTATGAACCAAGGAAAAACTAAAATATATTTCAATTTCAGTCCAGTTTTCGAGATACATCAACTGCATAAATGACTTTGTAATCCCATATGAATATAAAGGATTACAAAATTACATTTGCAGTTAGAGCTTTAATTAAGAAAATTCGTTGTTGGTGTACAAGGAGTAGAAGGTACCGGAAGCGACAAAAGTAAAACTACAAAAAGAAATGAGATCCCATAAAAACAATACTTGTCAAAAATACCAAGTCTCGCGACCGTAAAAAGTTGTGAGATCCATGTAATACCAAGTCGGTTATTTAAAAATCTTTAATGTTTTAAATAAATATATTGACTTGGCAATCGCATTAAGCAATCTTATTTATATATGTATTACTTATGAGATATATTGTGCTTCCATGCGATGGCCGAGGTATTACATGGATCTCACAACTTTTTACGGTCGCGAGACTTGGTATTTTTAACAAGTATTGTTTTTACGGGATCTATTTATACAGTAACTACATACTTATCGCTCCGTGACGAGATAATAAAGAATGTAAAATTCATTTAACTATTGTACTAACTCTGCCAACTTATACTTTTCCATCCGATTTTAGGCATCGATAACCTGGCCTGATCATAAGTTTCAGCCTCTTGTCGGACGAACACCTCACCTCATACCTGGCAATCTAAACTTCTATACTAATATTATAAAGCCAAAGAGTTTGTTTGTTTTTTTGAATACGCTAATATCAGAAACTACTTGATCGATTTTAATGATTATTTTTTGTTGCATTGTTGAATTTATCGACGAGGGCCATAGTCTAAATAACATCTTATTGTGAATATGAAAGTAGAGGCACGCTCTACTTTCATATTCACATTGTCTATCATTCAGTCATCACGCTATCAGCTATGGGTAGCCCAGTGTGTAACCGCGGGCTCAGCTATGCTCTTATAATTTTATCATTTTATTTTAACGTCCATCCTAATCATTGTCAAGTTAATTTCATATGAACGTAGGTAAATTAAACAGATGACCGCAAGTCAGATGTTCTCAGTGTAATACATATTGTCCCATTATGAAACATAAATGGTAATTAATAACGGCTCACTGTCTGTAGCATTTTTTGCTTGAAGGTCGAAACAAAAAGTTTACAATGTGCCAGTTGGCTAGGCAGACAGTAGTCCTTACAGAATACAACAGGGTTTTTGTATGCATAAGTTTATTTCTAAGTCAACTTAACCCCCCATTGATATTATAAGTTGTAAGATTTTTTTTGGTGTCGGGTTGGCAAATCCTCATGGAGTCCTTCCGCCCTGGGGGAAGTGCGAAGGGGACTGTCAGACTCTTACTGACTAAAAACCAACCCGTGTTCCTCATGTACCCGTATGTCGGAGGGTCAAGTATCACCGAAGCATTCCTCGCTAGCCTCCGACGGATATTGGCCCGTCAGATGGTCAGGTGGGCCCCGAACAAAACCCCCTTGGCGGCGGATGAAGGTGTTGGGCTCCGCCGCCAAAACACCCAGTGGCCGCAGAGGATAGGGAGGACGGCAATCTGACAATACCGCATCTCCTCTTCCTCTGCGGCCCAAACGCGACGCAACAATGATGCTCCCCCATTTGGTCGCGGGAGATAGGGCGCGCGGCAACGCAACACCGACATGCCTCTCCTCCCGCGACCGCGCCCGACTGCGAAGGACAGAAGAACCGTCTCTCGCACCCGCCCCTTTGGACGCATTCTGCGTAGGCCTCCGTCAAGCCCACGCGGAGCGTCCACTCCCGGGATATCGCTTAGCTTCACCGCGGGTGACCCAACCACGGTTACTGAGCCCCCCCACCACGACAAGATGGAGATCCCATGGGGGGGATGTTATAAGTTGTACATGTCCTATCTATAAGCTAAGCCTTAGACAGACGTCTAAGGTATAGCTCTCAAACGGATGATCTGACTTGGTTACATTTTTTTTTGTTTTTAGGATTACATCAAGTGTTCTAGCAAAGAATTCGAATCTATGGGTATATGTTTCCTGTTCAGTTAACTATAAAGAAACATTACCTATAAAGTTAAAAAGTCTGTAATCGCCAATTAGCGGGCTTAGTAAATTCTGATATTAAATCCTTATAAGCCATTGCTAACCAAAACACATTTGTTTTGGGTATAATTTATAGCAGTTCTTATAATTTATTATTACTAATTCGCGATAAACATCAATGAGAGCCTAGTGGAGTTACCAATATACTGCCATGCAGAAATTCTTGAGTCAAACCAAAGACGCACCACTGAGACATTCAGAGCTAAGTACATATTAAATTATAAATTACGGCTTGCCCCGTGCCTCAGAGAGCGCATTACGTCGTCAGTCCCGACTGTCATAAAGATCTTTGACCGTAATTATAGGGTCTAAAATGGTCCAAACTATGCAATATCACTGTACCTAGGATTCAGCGCGGAGGATTTTATTCTGTAAATATCTAGGTTTCTGGGCGAAGTCTTAGATGCGAATATGGTAACGCTAGGACGATGATGGTGAGTCACCTTTTACGAAAATATCAAATTCATATAATTATATTATCTACGGTTAAATAAATTCTAAAAAGTTTTATGTATTTTATCTAAAACCTTACCTCTAAAATCGTTTTAAAAGAATCAAACTTTAAAAACTTCTAAAAATACACATTCATTGGAAACATAAAATTTAAATTCTGACTTAAAATAAACATTCGTCCTAACAGACATTTTATACAAATGAGTCAACTTTATGCTAACAGGTCAAATTATTACAACTTGTATTAAATAACAATACTAGTAGAAGATTATCTTGACTTATTTTATTGCTCTTTGTATAAAGTAAATTTGTATTTATTTCGTATAAGCGTTTAGGTTTTATCAAAAAGTCATATATTAAAATAAACCACCATTATAGATTCTACTGATATTAAAATAAGATAATAATATTTAGAGACTTGTAATAATAGTAGGATACGTATTTGAATAATGTTAGCTAGTTGAAGTATGAGAATTTGCTTGCTTATTGTTAAGCAAATCTATGGTATATTATTGCATATTATATTGAAAAATAATAGCAAATAAGATATAAAAACATGCAGCAGAACCTACTAGCGATGAATTAGCTTATTATCTTCTTTACAAAGCTTTATTTTTGTTATTCAGTCAAAGGCTCTGCTGAACGTAATATTAAATTCAATACACTTTTGCCTAACGCAATAATTCTTATTTTATAATCGCAAATAATCTTTATCTCTACGATGTGGATTTGTAAAACCGTTTATTTCCCCTGACAGGGTTACACACAAATCGCATACAAACTCGTTATAATAATTATTAAAAGCCTAAGCGAAGGCTTCACAGACGCCAGTCCAAAAAATTACAATTAAAGTGTTCTCATAATTACTCGCAACAAATTAATATTTAGAGACAAATAATTAAAATGAGATGTACGTAAGAAAATGTGGCCCTTGACGCAGATAAATATCTAATATTTCTATTAAGTATATTTAAGTGGGTGTATATATTAATTATGAAATATATTGATATAGTTTATATATTATTATTTACTAGAATGCTATATATTTTATTGTTCTTCATCCAATTTCTTGTCCTATATATATAATGTATCAAATGTGTGTATTATTTAAGTGTATTATTTTATATTTAGGTGTATTATTTAATATTCATGTGTATTATTTTATTTACTCGGCCTGCGAGAATACCAGCGTTGTAGTTATACTGCAACATTAGCTGACGCAGCGCCTTATTTGCCCTCCATGTAATGCCACAGAAATAATGTACCTACCTTCTTATATTCCTAGTGTACTTGTAGTTAAGTTTATTTGTTTGTTAAGTGTTTTTTTAAGTTTGTGTGGAGGTGCAAATAAAACATTTTCATTTTCATTTTCATAATAATGAATATTGTAGAAAGTGACATTTTGTTCTTTGAATATTTAATTCCTACAATTTGATTCAGTAAATTACAAATTTATTCATCTTTACTTATTTAAACGGAAAGAGCAAGCAGCAACTGAAACGGAAACTCCTAGACTAGTAAAAATCCCGTATCTTGGGGTCTTTGACAAACATTCATGCAATGGACACAAATAAAACCCATATTATGTATGATTAATTATATTAATGTATATATATTATTATGATTAAAATGTTAACTAAATATATTTTAATTACATAATATAAGCAACTTATTGTAATGTGCTAACCAAACTGTAATAATAATGTTCTTAAGTGTTTTGTTTAAATTGCTACAAAACTTTTTACATTCGTTAAAATAACTTCGAAACTTTGATAAAATAATAATTTAAGGTTAGAATTTTTACTTTAATGCCTACTAACGTTAGTCTTAAAACTGTGACGTTTATTACACAGAAAAGTAACAGTCTTATTTAAACCTGAAGATTTATTTTTTATCTTAGGAAGCCGAGAAATTACCAATGCAACTTTGAGACCCACTGTCATTATTGTCTCATAAGTTCCAGTTGAATTATTTGATGGGTAGATCATATCATACAAATTTCTTTCCAATGTTGAATGTATCTAAAGAACAATTTTTATATCTAGAGCTTTTGAAACTGGGCTTTAAAGGCCTATAAACAGTGCCGGTGGCATGGCCCCGGCCAAGCCGCCGGCTCCTTTGTGCGGCAAAGCCACCGGCTTTGTATGCGTACATTCAACATTGGAAATAAAGTCTGATGTAATAGATAGTAGTACTGTGTATAGGAGCCTTTAAAGCCCAGTTTCAAAAGATCTAGATATAAATAATTGTTGTTTAGATACATTCAACACTGTATTGCTTTTGTAAATACATACATATTATACATAGAAACACCTTGACCAAGACAAACATCCATGTTCATGCACACAAATGTTAGACTTGAGCAGGAATCGAACCCGCGACCTTCGGCGTAGCAATCGCTTACACTCCCGCTACGCCAACCGGTCGTCATAAAAGCTGGCGGCACGGGCCGCGCGGCACTGAGTGTAGCAGCCTTAATACTTCTGCCCTCAGTAGAAGTCAAGGCTCATAAAGCGGGTGCAGTTAACACGGTAAGCCCATTAATTCATCTACGACTATTAAATCATTTCTGACATTTAGCCTCTACCAGCCACCTTTCTGAAGACATCAATCCATCTGTCTGAATGACAACTAAAACTAAGCTTGCCACGACAAAATATAAAGGTGTTTTAATGAACGGTTGGAGTAAAGGTTTAAGCGGCCACCTCACCGGTTGAAACTGCGCTGCACTGCGTGTTGTGGGTTTGACCCCCACTCGTGACAGCATTTTTGTGAAACATAAATTGTTGTTGCCAGTCTGTGTCTTCAAAGTGTCTGTTAGTTGTATGTATTTAAAGTCCCCCGCGACACAGGATTTAGTCCTAGAGCGGGATTTAATAAGTATTAAATCATTTCCGCCGTCTAGTCTCTACCATTCACCCTGTCCATTTGACTGTATGGCGACCAACACGAAGCTTGCCAAGACGAAAAGTAATATACAGGTGTTTAAATATGAAGCACTTACCAGGTATGGCGTATACGAGAACAAAACTGAACGCTCCAAACAGTTCCTTTTTGATGGAGTCCGGCCACTTCTCGGTACAGAACTCGATGCTTCGCTCAACCCACACCTGCAATGCAATGGTACGTAAATTAGTTACCCTGTTGAACCTGCGAAAGAAGAACGAAGTTGTGTTTGCTGCGGTTTCAATAACTTTGCGCTGTTTATTCTAACCAGGGTTGAAGTGAAATTCTATTCTGCATATAAATACAACGTCACAAATGTGAGGGTCTTTAAAATATGGGGCTATGGTTGTATGGAAAATGTACGGATTGCGTAGTGGTTTAGGATGCCACCTCGCCACCGGACACTGTTCCGACCGTTGATTATCTTTCACACGAGATAACACTTTGTGTTATCCATAAATTTTGAAAATAGTGGACATGATTTTTACTGGCCGTTCTTTCTTGTGGCTCTACAAATTGCATTGAGAACGTGGCAGTCAATGTAAATGTAGAATCATCTAGTAATCAACTTAAATTTTTGACTTTCATAAGCGTTACTTTGTTGCTTATATGAATAAATGGTTATGTGGTATGTATATTTAAAAAAGAAAGAAATAATACACAAAAAGCACCCAATAATTTGAGAATATTGATAATTCAGATTCGGAATTCCTCCAGAAGAAAATCCAAATGATACAAGAAAGATGAGCCATTCGGAAAAGTGTCAGATATGAATCAAAGTAAGAAAATATGTCCATGTTAACGTTCCATTAGTTATTATGACAATTAATTTTTTATCACTGGATTTATCTATACTTTCAATAATTGTTTCAGAAGTAAGGTTTATTTATGCTTTTAAGTACAATGCATGCGGATTGTCTATTAAATTTTATCAACTAAGCGTAAAAGATTTTGTTATATCTGCTAATATTAAGCCTTTTTTTATTTTAAGACCGATCCTCGTATTTTAACAAACACCGATGAACTGCGACTTGATTTTGAATTGACTCACAATTTTATTGCTATTCTGCTACACTTAATGTCATTATGTCTTATTTGACACATAAATATCGACGTCAACACTTGTTTGATACTTTGTTAAATTTATGATCTAGTTGCGATATAATATCAGTTAATATAACTGAATACCATTTATGACACCGAGACTAGATCGAAACTGCATTTTGAACAAATATAGTTACGAGAATCTGTATGTAAACCTTTTGTACTGTATTGCTATTATCTTGTAGATGATTTCAAATATACAATGATTTACGAAGCAGAAAACTGAGACTCCGACTCAGACTCTACAAAATAAAACAAAATTTTGTAAACAACGACACAAATAAAATAAAAATAAATACATTTGAGATCTGTAAACAAATGTTTATTACATTTTGCTTATAATACTCGTGGCAGAAAATAATTAAAATAAATTCTTGCTGCAAAATCAAGTTGCGACTTATTATTTCTTAGTTTTTGTTTTTATACTGCTATTCTAAATACTAACTGAAACATAAATACTGTGTTTTACAGATGCCGAGTATTTTTAAGTTTAGTATCAATTAGTTAATTCTCAAGTTCGTCTTTAATTTTATATGTTAATCATAAAAAGCAAATAACTAATTTAAATCACTATTTTAAGTGGTCAATGTTAACCGTTCCTTATAATCTTGGGAATTGTCAAACGTTTATCATTGTTATGTTAAGTTATTGTTACATCAAAAATACAAAACAGGTCTCAAAAATACCTTTATTGTACAAAAAAACGACATAATATATCATGGCATTGAGGACAGACTGCGCAGATTTATTACGAGATCTGTGTGTGAATGGAATAAATGACCGTTGAAATCATTCCTGGTTGATTAAAACGTTTCTATGTAGAACCGGTGAAAAGTACTGTATTGAACCCGTATAGAAGAATGGAGTTGGTGGTGCCAAATCAATATTTCAACATTTTAGAACACTGTTCGACATTAAAATTAAAGTAACTTTTGTCATCAGCTTGCTATCGTATAATAGCAAGCTAGCAATTAAAAATTATTTTTAAAAACATACACACACATAACATAACTTCACGCCTGTTATCCCTGAAGGGGTGGGCAGAGATGTATTACACACCCACACTTCGCCAGTTATGTTTCGGTCCCAATGTAATAGGGGGCAAGCCTATTGCCATCTTCCGGGCACATAATTAAGCGAGTGATAAATAAGGCGCTGTTATACCTCAGAAGCCGTGAAACACTCAATTTTTCGTCGCGCATCTAGCCATAACGGTACATATTACAAACTAGCAAAAATTAGAGCTTAAAGTCGAAAGTTTGAACAAAAGACTTTTGAAAGAATTTTTCATGTACGTAAAATAGAATCACGGTAAAAAAATCACAAAATCGAGATAGAAAATAATCTTTCGTCTCACTGTTTGCAATATTTTGATTGTAAGCTGTCATATTTTTTTTGATAATATTGTAGGAAATCTAATGAACTAAAGAATTACCCTATTTATTTTCATATTATACGTGTATATTTTGTAAAATTAAATAAAATCTGCCAAACGTCTATGATTTTGACGCTCGGTAGATCCCATCAATATCAAACGCTTCAGCAATTTAAACCTTATTAGCATAAGCGGTGTACTGAGTGTCAGTTGCTAGTTTACGCCCCGCCCAGACCTCATCATTCGGGTATGAGCCCTGTGAGAGATAGGTCATGTCGCTTGCATCTCCGCTGCACGAAATTTTACGTAAACCTGTTTGTTATTATAATACGCTGATTTGAGTTCGTAATTTCATGTTTTATGTTATAGACTGAATACTTCGAATCAAATAGGCTTTTCATGTAACTATGGGCACATATAATTAGGACCTAAGTTTATACTCTTGTTGCGTTTAATATGTTATTGTTTCTGTGCTTATAAATATATAATTAGAAGAATAAAAATGGACAATTAGAGAAATGAAGTTCTACGAAGGATTTGTACAAGAAAGCATCGTAATAAAATACAAAGCGTCGTAATGAAATTCATCCATGGCCAAGTGATTATGAAATATGTAACATTTTTACAAAAATTATTTTCATAAGAGTCTTTTATGACTAACTATGTTACTTATATATTATCGATTATGCATAATATAATTATATAAATTATTCTCACAATACATAGCTGCCACAGTTTTCAATTTTTGAAAGAGTAATAACATAAAATCGAATCATTTTATGTACCTATATTTCAAATTCATTAGCTTGTCAGAGGTATAATATATTAGAAATGTCAAAAAATGGCAAAAGATTTATACAATAGTTACATGAATGACCTAGAAACGGAGCTCAAAACGAATCCTAAATTGTTTTGGACTCATGTAAAGAGCAAACGCGGTGGCCGCAGTACTTATCCATTGACTATGACTGACGGACAGACGATAACATCAAACCCCTCACATATCTGTAGACTTTTTGCGGACTACTTTTCATCTGTTTATAGAGACGATGATGACATAGGTTGCAAGGGTCACATCTCTTCTCCATTATTACATTTATTAAAAAATAATACTCAATGTTTAACCTACCCAATAATAGAATATGAAACACTACTTGTAAAGCTACAAACTTTGGATAGAAAGAAAGGGGCCGGTCCTGATGGCATCCCGCCATATTTTATCGCTGAATGTGCATCGGAGATAATAGTCCCGTTACTGCATATATATAATGTATCATTGGCCTCAGGCACCTTCCCATTAGAGTGGAAAAAAGCCAAAGTGGTTCCCGTGTATAAATCGGATAAAAGAGATATTATATGCAATTATAGACCCATATCAGTTCTGTCGACCTTTGCTAAGATCTTTGAGTAACTGATATGTCCGTACATTCAACGCCATTTCAATATGTATATTAGTGAGCATCAACACGGCTTTGTCGCGTCTAGATCCACATCTACTAATCTAACAACGTTAACAGAGACTGTCATCCAAACATTAGATGCTAATAAACAATATGATGTAATATACACAGATTTCTCAAAGGCGTTCGATAAAATTTCTCACAAAATATAAATTTCAAAGCTCTCAGCATATGGTATAGCAGGGCCCCTGTTGGGATGGTTCAGGTCTTATTTAACTGAACGTGAATTTTATGTTGTTGTGAATGGCTTTAAATCTGCTAATTGTAGGATAACCTCAGGCGCCCCTCAGGGGTCTCATTTGGCCCCAATATTATTCAATATATACATCAACGATCTTCCCGATTACTGCTTCCGTTACTCTGAGTGTTTCTTGTACGCTGATGATTTGAAGTTTTCCAGAAAAATTGAGTCCACAGATGATAGTAAGCTATTACAAAATGACTTAGATAGAGTCATCGAATGGTCTAAGCTTAATAAAATGGAACTCAACTTTAAAAAATGTAGCCACGTTACGTTTTCTAGGAAAACTCAACCTATAGACACGCAATATCGAATAATGGGCAAAAAAATCGAAGAAAAACAAGCCATTAAAGATCTGGGTGTATTTTTTGATAAAAAATTAACCTTTCATTCGCATATAGAGAATATCATCAAAAGGTCATCTAAAATGTTAGGATTTGTATTACGCAATACTAGGGAGTTCCATAAGACAAGCACGAAAGTCATGCTTTACAATAGTCTGGTACGCAGCATCCTGGACTATTGCAGTGTAGTATGGAGGCCTCATTACGCAGCTCACACATTACGTTTAGAGCGAGTGCAGAAACGTTTTCTCTGGCACCTTGCATTTATGAAAAATAAGGCCAAACATCTGCCTTCTTACAATTCACGCCTGCAATATTTCAAAATCCAACCTCTATCACTGCGTAGGCAAATAATGGACGGTATGTTTGCTTGTAAAATTTTAAAAAACTACATAGACTGTCCTAAGTTGCTTAGCCTCTTTAGATTTCGTGCACCAGCAAGATACCCAAGACATAGCATAACACCGTTATGTCCACCGCTAAGGAGAACAGTGCTAGGGGCAAACTCACCTGTGGCTAGGATGAGTAAAACTCTAAATGAATGCAGTGACATAATTGATGTTCATCTTGACAGTTTAGGCAAACTATACAGGAGTTTCAGTAACACTCTTAGATAATTTGTATTGATTTAGTTTTAATTTGGTTTGTTGTTTAAATTCCAATTATTATAATTTATTCTAATGTGACATTCGAAATCTCTCTGAATCTAATATTTTATATAATAGTTAAGTATTAAACTATGTAATTTTCTTTTCTTAATTTGATTTTTTTTTCTTTTATAGTTATAATTTTGTAATTTTGTTTTTCATTATGTTTTCATTATGTTTTGCATTATGTGTTTACTAATTTATTTTGTTATTCCATTTTTATTAATTAATTATTATTCATTTTTATTAATTAATTATTATTCATTTTTTTAATTAATTATTATTGAATTATGAATTAATGTATTTTACGATAAAAATGTAATTAATAACACGATTAAGCCGTATTTTATGCATGAGGAGTTAACCCGTAATTGATTGTTACACTTAATTATGTAGCCTTAGTTAGTAAGTGTCTATAATGTATGTATTAGTGTTTACAATTGTTGGTTAACCAAATAAATAAATAAATAAATTAGTCTATGTGTCAGAGCGCCTGGAGCGCTAAGATGCCGCCACGGCGAACAATAATGATGACAGCGCTAATATGGCGCTCCGCAATCCGCACAAAAGCGGTAACGAATGTTGTATTATTGTGTTTTGAACATAAACCTTTTTAGGTACATCGGGTAAAACTTTGATTATTCATAAACTATTAGGTATGTCTCAGTGCATCTAATATATTTTTAATTTATAAAATCAATCATTTATAAGTAAGAGGACATGAGGTGACTTCTCTGTTTGCTATAACACAAGATATAGTATTTTTTAATAATAAAGTACGTAACTAATTATCTTTATTGTAATTACAGTGAAGTTAAAGATAACAGTTCTGCAACGTCTTACACACATTTGACACGATCTGTTCAAGAGCTAGCCAAGAAATCCCAAACAATTTTTTTAACAAATTTGACTCAAATTCCGTAGTGATAAGCAAAAATTACAAGATAGCAGAGACTGGTTCGAATTGCGTAAGAATATGTTGACAGATTGAAATTTTTGTATAGTGGTAAAAAGAAGAGATAACAGCAGTAAAGCCAACTTAGTAAAAAATATTTTGTACAAATAAAATATTTGCAATGTAAAATCAGTTGCGCATGGAATCTAAAATGAACAACTGGCTTTGCAACAACTGGTGAAGCAAGAAAATGTAACAATCGAGCCTTGTGGATTATTCGATTATTGGTGCCACGCCAGATGGATTAATAGGTCCAAACAAGATTGTGGAAATTTAATGTTCTAAAGTTGCCTATAAGAATGGCCTGGAGAATAGTATAAGAGCAAATAAAATACAAATATGGAAACATGATAAAAAAGTGAACTGACTAGTCTAAACAAATATAGTAATTGTTATTACCAAATTCAGGGGCAACGCCACGTTACACGCAAACAAAAGTGTTTATTTGCTGTGTGGAGTGGCGAAAGTATACCACTAAAAATTGAAATTATAGAAAGAGATGATGTTTTCTGGGAGAAGCTTGTGGCGTTTTATATGAATTGGCTGTTGCCTGAAATTGTTGATTCTCGTCAAGCTCAAGGAATTGCGAGATCACGGAGAGGAAAATGTTTCATCAGTGCTTGAAATTTCTACAATACCAAGCCGTAAAAGGAAAGTAAATGAAACTGTGCCTCGTGAACAACAGCAAATAATAAGTCTTATCATCTTACACACTGCCTTTAACATTTGATGAGAATAAAGAAAACCTGCCGGTTTGTAGCAGACAGCTAACTTTTGATGAGCTGTAAACTCTGTATTTCGTTAATACATTATAAATGAATATAAATAAATATCTTTTAATATTTATTTTCTTTGAAACAACACATATTTGAAGCGAAATAAATTTTTTATATTTTTCCATACAAACATGTATAACGAGAGCTAACGAAAAAGCAGTAACTCAAATTCTAATTCTATAATTTTCTAAGCGACATAGCAGTATCTCATGAATAAGGTATATCCACATATATTTTTGATGTTTCATCTATTTTGAAAAATAATAATAGGTTGGGTTTCGAAACGAGTCGCCTGAATTTGAGGGTATTGGTAGTGTAGGGAGCTTAAGGTAGTTCGTTTTAATCCCCTAAAAGTAATTTTGGCTGCCGGAGTTGCGTCTAAATATTTTTAAACAATTTCCAAAATTTCATAAATACTTCGGCAAATATGCAAAACGGAACATAGTTTTTATACTTTAGTACAGTTTTACAAATGTAATTTTTAGGTTTTATGTGAAAAACGTGAAACGAAACGCAAAACTGCCATCTTGGAATGATCATATTGACAGCTAATGTCAAATTTGTGCGTCATTGCTTTCGAGTGCCTTAGGTTAGGTGCGACTGTAATAAGTAAATAAATAGGTTATATTAGGTTCTCTTTTGACCCTTAATCCGAAAATAGGAGCCCTTCGCAGGGCTCCGACAACCTTAGTTTATTAAACTAGTGTGATGAATGTGGAAGTTGGCAGTGCCATACACACCGATGTTTGGAGTTTTTTTTTTTCAGAGGAAACCAAGTATTTCCGGCAAGTGAAAATGGTGAAGGGGGTTTCAAGACCTCCCCTGCTCCCTCTCCAATCACTCACAACCCCTAAAAACGGCGACGTATTTCGAAACCTTTGCCATAATAATTATACCTATAATAACAATAAACATCCATAAATAAATAAAAGAAATCAACTTTTACTAAACTTCAATTATCTCGTAACTCGCTTTAGTTGAGATACGGCTTTTGCGCTTAGTAGAGCAGTATTGTGTTTTTTAGGGTACCGAAGCCAAACATTGTAAAAACGGAACCCTTATAGATTCGCAATGTCTGTCTGTCTGTCTGTCCGCCCGTATGTCACAGCCAATTTATTGCAAAACAGATTTGAAAACTGGCAGGAATGGAATTAGATGTAGGTATTCTATGAACTGCTTCACTATTTTTATACAAAAACAAAACAAACATAATAATGGCCTCTCCATACATGGAACTGACTTAATTATTTTTATCATCTTACGGCACGTAGGTTTTTACCTACTTTCGTCAACATTTAATACCTATAACGTCTAATGTAAACCAGTTTTGCTCATGGCTGCACTGAGATAAAAAATTGCGCTATGCCTATATTGTACAAATAGATTGATGTATGTAATATAAATTTTAATATCAGTATCTCAATTCAATATGCTAAAACGTTTTGTTTTGCGATTTTGAAATATTGGAATACGGATGTCGCCAGAATACGGCCGCACGTGACGAGAATGAAGGGGGGCGCCCCGCAGTAGACGGAGCTAAGCTCCCTTCACCTGCTTCACCCCCTCATTTACCGAAACAGTCGCTTAGGACAGCGCCTTAATTTATAATGCACACATAACTTCAAAAAGAGGTGTGTGCCTGGGGTACCTGGGGATCGAACCCAAGACCATCCTCTCGGCACGACAGTCCTTTACATACACAACTGGGCTACCGCCGCTTTTTTTATGCTACTTCTAAACCAAAGCATTCATTGCCCTATCCATCTACTTTTAGTTATAGCGCAGCAATATTTACCAAGGGCTTTTTAGACTTATGAATCAAACTTATGAACCCACGTGGCAAACAACTATAGAACATGATAGCAGAACATTAACAATGAAACTTTTTACAATATTATTAAAACAAAAAGGCCTGAAAGAGGAATGTAGACTTCTTAGACTACTTAGTATAGAATTTATATTACTAGTATATAGTAAAGTGAGACGGAGGATCTCAGGTAGGATGTCGGGGTTCGAGAGAAACACTGCTAGGCTGAACAGGTTCTTTATTATGTCTCACTACCGCTTACATACAGTATGACCGAACTAGGTAAGCACTGGCCTGAGGGCTGGAGCGTAGACTCCTGCTGCTTTCCGACGCTCGCAGGGTAGCTGCTCGTAGGGTCGCCGATGAGCTGGCCAAGGTGCGCTGCGCAGGCAGCTCTGTGGTCGAGGTTCAGGCTGAGCGGGTCTCAGGCGGTGCAGCCGATGTGGGCCGAGCGGTCAGGCTCAGGCGTTCGTGGCCTGGCTGTAGGAGCTCGTAGGCAGGAACGGAGGCTTGGGTGGCAGCTGGCTAGTAGCGGCACGGCGCCAGCAGCTCGTGGCTTGTAGCCCGTAGAGAGAAGACAGGTGCAGTGAGCCCGTAGGAAGAACCCCAGCGGGACAGTAGAAAGAGAAGTAGGATTGAAGTTGTAGTTACTACAACCATCAGCGAGACGGTGTGTAGGGCAAGTGATCGACTTAGATCGCGCACCCATCTTATATAGATATATGACCTATGACTCACAACTGCCTTTGGCTAGTGAACATGACCATATTTGGTAATATTGCGAACGGCTAAGCTGGCGTTAAGCGCCTGCGAGATATTATAACGCAATACGTATAGTATTACGTTACAATACCCCACTCTGTACAGCAGGATTTTTCGTGTCTAGACAAGAAAAATCCGTCTAACTAAGTCCTCCGAACTTCTGTAGACAGTGCTAAGTAGATAGTGACTATGAAACTCAAATTGCAGGTACGTACAATGAAAGAATCTAGTTAGGTTAGGAATCAGTGTAGTTAATTAGTCTTAAATCTTTAATGTGCCAACTGCCAATAGATTTACCCGACGAATCCGCTAATTTGTATACTAGTAGTGACTTTTTAGCAATAATAGTACACTTGGTAAACTTAGGAGATAGTTTTTTGCTAAATAATTTGTCCGTATCATTTAAATAGAAGGTTATTTTCCACACAGTATCACCTACGTTAAATTCAGCCGGTTTACGACGTAAGTTGTATGTGTGTGTATATAAAGTACCATTGTTTTGGTGTTTATGTGCGACACAAGTATCACAAGAAGATAAAAATTTAACAATGTCTGCGTGCATAGCAGGCCAATAATAACGCTGCGCTAAACGTTTATACGTTTTAAAAATACCTAAATGGTCCACAGCGAGTTCCGAATGGTATTCTTTAATGGCGGTAGTTCTATCCGAGGTATGTAGGACCTCTTTCCAATCGAATATTTTCCGAAGTGTACATTTCGATACCATATATCGACATAATTTATCATTTTTGATAGTATAGTTAGGGAAAGATGTAGGTGAGTTTTGACAGCCATTGTAGATAGTAGTATACCACTGATCCAAGGTTATAGTAGTGTCGTTATCAGTGTTAGTATCAATAGCTGACACGGTAGCATTAACTTTATTAGGCAAGGAATTACTACGAGAGTAATTATTAGATAAAGAAACAGAGTTAATATAGGTAACAATTTAAATCTTTTCCAGAAGTCAATACCTAAAATTAACGAACTAGTAACTTCTGGAATTACGTACGCTTTTAAATAACAAGTTTTATTTTTAAAAGTGGTGGGTAGTTTGATATAGCCGATCGGTGTCAGACGATGACCACCCGCCGATCGCAAAATTATAGTAGGGTTGTCACACTTATTCAAAGGGAGATTCGTTTTAGAAATAATTTCTTTATGAGAATTATTGCCCAATATAGTCACGGCAGAACCTGAGTCAAGTAACCCAGTAAGGGGTAGATTCTTAATGGTTACATTAACATAGGGTCGAAAATCAGTATTAGGTTTTAGATCACGGATCGCAGCCACAGAATAACTGGAAAAATACACTTTTAGAGTGTTCAGCCAATTTTTCCAGTCTTCTTTGTCAAAATATTAAGGTTTAGAAGATGTACAAACGGTAGGGTTTGTCATCTTATTTGACGAACTACGATCCGAGTAAATTAGTTTTTTGAAAAAGATTTATTTTTACAGTTAGGACAATTTACGAACGTGAAATCACTAAGGCCACACTTAAAACATATCAGATAACGTTCTCGCTTGCACGTCCCTAGTGAGTGATCAGTTGAACGGCATCGCGGGCAAAACACACAGCTCTTATTAGTTATTTTTGTAGGAACAGCTGATTTAGATATCATGTTGACATTATAGTGTTGTAGGTTAGGCACAGGTGTATCGTTCGGTTCGACATTCATAGATGCGACAGAAGCGTAGTTTTTTAGTTTAGACGGTTTATAGTACTGTGAATTATTATAGTGACCGTGCGTGTCCTTTTTATTTATGTAAGCTAAATCAGGTGCTACTGTGTTAGACGTAGGGTAACTAGGTTCATGAAATTGTGCACTTAAACACTGGAATCTCTTATAGTTTAGACATAGTGTTTCTAGAGTGTCTATAGTGTCTATAGCCGTAGTACATGAAGCTAGTACTGTAGAATAACACGGTCTAATATTGTGAAGCAATATATTTAATTTTTCATGTTCGGTTAGTACCGTGTTCGGTGTCAATCGCGCAAAAAGTTGGAACATAATTGATAAAAAGATGATTATACCCTCAGTTTGCCCTTGAGTACGATTACGAATCTCGGCTAAAAGTTTATAATCATAGTCGTACGGTGTAAAATCAGCTGTGAGTTTACTAGGTAGTTCGTCCCATGTAGAAATGGAATATTTAACACCGCGAAACCAGTGTAACGCATTACCCGTAAAAATTTCGGACGCGTAATCGAATAATCTATTGGCAGGTAGATTTTTAACCGTCCTAAATTCCGTCACGCGTTGTAGAAATTCGCGAACGCAGCCTGTTCCGTCGAATTTGAGTTTCGATAGTTCGCCAACCCTCAAATGCTCACAGTGGACAGTTACCAGAGTCGACGCTGCCTGTGCAGGGGTTGAATCCGTGCAAGTCATCGTGACTCCGACTGCCGCCGACGGAACATTCGAGTGTTCTATCTTAGATAGCTCTGCCGACAGCATCCGAAAGCGTTCAGTCAGGTCGGATATTTTCTTGCCGTAATTAGGTTCGGATTTGTCTAATCTGCCCAATCTTTGGTAGACCTGGTTGTGCAAAGCCGTAGTTCGCTTCGCCAAGTTGTGGTCGTATAGTTCCTTAAGGGAAGAGATTCGCGAATCTAAATTGGCAACTGACAGGCTAGCTCCCTTGAAGTCGTCTGCTATGTCTAGGCCTGACTCTAGGATTTTGTCATTCGGAATCAGCTCGAGTAGTTTAGGTAGCTGCTTCCGTAAACCTAAAACAGAGGTAGCCGGCTCCTCTCCGCGAATAGCGACCTCGTAGGCCAATTCATTTTTATTAAGTAGGAAGTACTTAATGGGGTTAGTGCTCATGATGAAATGAAGTGTATGATAGGAAAAGAACGTAAGTATATTACAGCCCTCTGTGTGCAATCGTTCTGCTTTACAAAGAAACTACGACGATTCGGTGTAAAAATGTAGACAATAGATAAGTGACTTGCAAAAACAAAAAACGGTTATTTCAAATTGCGAACAGTTACGTAGGGAATCGGTAGTTGTTTGAATTAGGCAATAGTAAGATAACACATAATAGTTATACAAGAATAGAAATTAAAGATAGACAGCAAAACTCTGTGTTTTGCTGTCTATCTTTATACACAAGTTAAATAGTACGTACCGGTTCGCAGATGTCTGCACCTCCTCGTTTACAAAGACTGACCTCCTAACTAAGAGCAACTGCAGTAATTGGAAGTGAGACAAATAGAGTTGGGCGCCACTGAGACGGAGGATCTCAGGTAGGATGTCGGGGTTCGGGAGAAACACTGCTAGCCTGAACAGGTTCTTTATTATGTCTCACTACCGCTTACATACAGTATGACCGAACTAGGTAAGCACTGGCCTGAGGGCTTGAGCGTAGACTCCTGCTGCTCTCCGACGCTCGCAGGGTAGCTGCTCGTAGGGTCGCCGATGAGCTGGCCAAGGTGCGCTGCGCAGGCAGCTCTGTGGTCGAGGTTCAGGCTGAGCGGGTCTCAGGCGGTGCAGCCGATGTGGGCCGAGCGGTCAGGCTCAGGCGTCCGTGGCCTGGCTGTAGGAGCTCGTAGGCAGGAACGGAGGCTTGGGTGGCAGCTGGCTAGTAGCGGCACGGCGCCAGCAGCTCGTGGCTTGTAGCCCGTAGAGAGAAGACAGGTGCAGTGAGCCCGTAGGAAGAACCCCAGCGGGACAGTAGAAAGAGAAGTAGGATTGTAGTTGTAGTTACTACAACCATCAGCGAGACGGTGTGTAGGGCAAGTGATCGACTTAGATCGCGCACCCATCTTATATAGATATAGGCCTATGACTCACAACTGCCTTTGGCATATTTGGTAATATTGCGAACGGCTAAGCTGGCGTTAAGCGCCTGCGAGATATTATAACGCAAAACGTGTAGTATTACGTTACAATAGAATGATAACTATCAATAACAAGTGCGAAAGATTGGAGAATAATAAAGTATTTATACGTTACAAATACCACCTTATAACACAATTAAGGCACATCAAGTAAACTTAGGTTAAACTAGTAACTTGTAGGTATACAAATCGCCAAGTTTTCGTTTTTATACAGGCAGATAGAGTCACAAGGCAGCATAAAATAAAGAAAAACTTATTTCTATAGACACCGTTCATAACAGTTCCCCAACTTTCTAGCACTACGTTCCCTCCCTTTATATCCCTATATGTTTATTCAGGTGCGGTGGTACAAATCGATAGATGACTACCTCCAAGTCCTTTTTCTAAGGTAATGTGTTCGACTGCCTCAAACACGGCCGTTAAGCGATGTTATATGGCAGCAAACTTCTCAGGTTACGATTACTGACGTCATCTGATGATAAGGGGTTGGTTTTGGGACAAATAATGTTGTTTGTGCTTTTTGCTATATTTTTACCGTAGCTTGGCTGATGTGATTTTTTACAATAATTATTATTGTGGTAAGTGTGTAAGGTAATGAGAGGAAATAAATGAATAGAATTTGATTTCAAAAGAAATAAGTTCGTAGCGAAATATTACAATATCAGTATTTCGGTACGAATAAACAAGTATTATCAATGACTAAAAATAATATTTTGACGAAGGTACATCATAGTTTCCTTTTAGCAGTATGTCATACAAATTATTTCTACAATATACGTATGATATAAGATTTTCAAACCACAAACACAACCCCATTATATCGTTAATATTGCAAAACTCAGATAATTTAGAAAAGTTCCAAACTAAGGTCGTTATATCTAATGATAGCTGTAATCGTTACAAACTTTTTACAACAAATATTTACTAAAACATTAATATAATTTAATACCTTAAGAAGTTATCTCGAATGCTAACGAGGCAGCGATAGCCAATATGCAGAGGGTATTGGGTTCAAAAATAACGTGCGTAACAGTGACTTTCGGAATTATGGGTAGGTAATTGTTCTTATCCCGTGCCTCGGCGAGCGCTTTATGTCATCGGTAGTCATGAGTATCTCTAACAGTCTTTATGCGGAGTTCCGACTTGAATATATATAGACTGCCTCCGTGGTCCAGTTGTGGATAGCGTATGCGACTGCTGATCGTAGGTTCCGGGTTCGATTCCAAGGTCGGGCAAATATGTTACTTGGTTTTTCCGAATTCTCAGTAGTTGTGCGGAGTCTGGTGATATGCCCGGTAACGGCAATAGGCTCGCCCCCTATAACGTGGGACCTAAAAATTCATGGCGAAATATGGGTGTAATATTACACCTCTGCCTACCCCTTCGGGAATACAGGCGTAAGTCTATAAAAATATACATTAAAAAAACTTGAATATACTGACACTGAAAGATTTTAAACTTTCGCGATTTGTAAACATTATACATGTTTATTTACCTTGGTATTGCCCTCGCTTCAAACGACTTTCATTAGTCGTGGTAGCGAAGGGACGGGTATGTAATTTATTAAATATCTTACTTATCGCGAGTAAAACCCGATAAATAAAGTTGTATAGGAATACCACTGGTTTGGCATAAGCTTGAAATCTCACTATCCGTTTATGTCGATCAGAGGGCAATAGCTCTTAGAAAATACTAATATTTCACCAGATCACAAGGCGGTATCTGAGCTACAAAGTAAAGTCTTGGATGCAACATACTAGGACGAGGATGATGATTTATGTTTAATGCTGTCAAGAACCTCTTTGACAACAAATGATCCTTTGCAAAGTTTCAATATAATTTCAGGAAACCGTTCTTCAAAAGGGTTCTGACTTTTTCTTTAATAAGAGGTAGAGGAATCATAAGAGAAAGCAAACGTTTACTGCGAGTTATAAATAAAGCACTTACAAATTTACCAAAACGCAAAGTCATTTTACATTGCCTGAAAAATTATTCAGAACCTCTTGCCGAAAAGAAATTTTATTAAATTTTGTTATTTTTATAAATGGCAAATACGAATTTTAAAATGAGTTGTTAATATTTTTCTTTCTGCCGTTTTAAATTTTGGTCGTTTAAAATTGTAGCCAAACCGGTAATTGTACATGAGACTGCTAATATTTTAATATAAAATCCTTGCGTTACTGACTGACTGACAGACAAGCTACAGCCAAAACTATAAGGCGCAGGATACTGAAATTTGGCATGTACATATGTTCCTTGGGGACCGGAGGCGTGCACTAAGAATTAAATGCTGAATTGATTAATAAAATGATGACTCAGTATTATTCCATTTTATTTTGGGTCCTCTAAAATTCCGAACACAGCCGTGAAATAATCAAGTGAAACGCTGACTACACATGTTTGGAGTCCAATTCAATAAAACAACCTTATATGAAAATAGTATAAGAATGCATGTTAGGGACATTATCAAGTTAGTTAACATATTGTTATGTTGTAAATAGCTTACAATACTAGCTATACTTAATAATATAGGAGCTCGTGGTATACAGATGGCGAAGTGGTTTAAACGGTCTCCTCACCGTTCAGCACCGAATGTCGTGGGTTCAATCCTCACTAGCGACAACAAATTATTTTGTTAAGAAGTTATGTTTTCGGGTCTGGGCATTTGTGACCTTAATGTAAAATACGCTGGGACCAGTTGCGGCAACTTACTTCTCTGTTATACTCAGACCAAGTATATGGTGAGGTTAGTCAGTAATCCACTATCCATGCCCAAGCACAGGACTACTGCCTTCAGAGGTATTTTCAAATATGCTGCAACCCACTGCTGGAATGATCTTCCACCACCAATCCGCAGCCTTAAATCCAAAAATAGCTTTGCTTTACATCTAAAAAAACATTTGCTAGAAACACAAAAAGCTAATTAACTATATTTTGCTTCATGTATACATAATATTATATTTATAGCGCTCATAGCGAGACTTGGATTGCTGTTCCTAACAGATCGGCAAAGTTAAGCAACGCTTGCACACGTCGCCACTTGGATGGGTGACCAAGTGTGGCATTTACATCTGAGCGCTACCGTGCTTCGGAGGGCACGTAAAGCTGTCGGTCCCGGTTCTTGTCTCAGGATAAGGATCGTTAGGCCATGTCGGAGGCCTTCGGGCGGTCTGAAAACCCCGACACTAGAGTTGGCCACACACTCACACGAAAAACAAAACAAACAAATTATATTTATATAAAGTACACTTGTAAGTTTATACATTTATTAAATAAAATACCTTAATCTATCTACACTATATTGATTGTATCTTCTACTAGTCTCATAACACTTGATGGCTACATGTAATACTCAAATATCAACTCACCTTATTGGATATGGCCGTCAGGTATTGGATCAGATCTCAAATTCCTGTGTTGTAGCAGCATAATTATATAGTTTATTTAAACGTGGCATTGAAGGTTGCGTTGTTTACTGGCATAATGGTCGTCGGGTGTCTTCTGGTCCTATGGCAGAACAGTTTTATTGTAATTATTAGGCACTCTATTTACTTCAAGAATAACTGAATCTCAATGCATATTATAAAATACAATTACTTACCTACCGTTAAATGATGTATTTGGTCATATTTAATTTCTACAATCAGGGTACAGACAAGCCGCAAAATGTAGTCCTAATCCTAAGTACCTAGGTACCTAGGTACGTATAGCACACTGACGCTTACTATTTAATTATACTATTACACGTAGGGTTCCACTTTTAACACCACATTTGACTCATTTTATTTAAATGTATTTATTATATTATAAATATTCGTTTATTTTACACAACGATGTAATATATTTTAGTCTACATAAATAGACACTCCGGCGCCGACGCCAATAAAATGGATTGCGCAGAATACCAGTGTTGCGGCTTAATAACCGCAACGTATACTGAGCGTTGTCCATTTTCTGGCACTGATGAGACACACACTTCCACGTCTTATTTAAAACTTAATTTATAAATAAATTTATATGACTATAGATTGTTCACTGAGTCACTGACAATAATTTATTATTGTTTATCAGCACCGTTTCCGCCTTCTATCGATTCATTCGATTGGTCGGCCGGGTACGCATAGGGTTGCCAGTGACCAGCAATAATATTCTACCAATTGATAATCTGTAGCTGTACAATCTATGATCAGAACTGAAATAATATTATGTTACTCTTGTGTTTTTATTTTCTGTCATAATTTAGTCTAGTGCTTTAAGTTTGAATTATCTTATATTCATTTTTTTGTCTACTTTTTAAGTGTGTGCCATTGGTGACAGAAATAAATTTTTATTTATTTATTTATTTTTATTTAAGTAATTTACTGTTGAGTGAGTGATTATCGCTCATTTGGATAATTTTACAGTTTGCTTATATAAACTACATTATGAATCCAACAGGAGAATACTCTTTAAAATATAATTAAAGTTAATGAAAATAATATTATAGGTATATACATAATACAAATGGAAATTTTATTTTTATAATACATACTTTTGAGTTTGAAAATTGGTTAAAATCATAAAAATTCATACATACACCTGCAAATTGCCATGCGTAACATAAATATTTCAAAGAGCCCGCTTTAAGCTACATTCGCAAATCGCGCGTCCAATCTCTCCCTAATAGATACGCGAGAAGCATCCGTAAGGCTCCGTTGTCACATCACGTCCGTGGCAACTCTCCAAATTGAACGATGATATTTTCACACAGCGTTATTCTTGGGGGATGTTTGGGTAGATACTCTGTTGATGCACTGTGTTGGATGGAGTGCGTTTAGATTTAGGTTGAGGTTGTTGATGCGAGAATATAATCCATTTATTATATTTAGCTATTTGAATGCACTTGAATGCATGACTGCCTGTTGTGGCATTTGAATCTATATATACTATATAGTTTGTCCAAGGTTACATATAGCTAAGTACAATTTTTTTCGCAGGAAAAGTATCGTTAGACTATTTCGGTGGCCTCTAGTTGGCCTATAAACTCTGACAACAGAGCTAAGCTTCCTATTTAATCAGGGCGGTTCAACCCGAGTATCTTCGTGTAGAAATAAGATGCAAAGTACTACTTATATATTTTTGTTTTGTGGTATGCCTGACGTTGTCTGATTGCATTTTTCTAAGCGACAGCCATGCCGTCAGACTTATTTTAACATCTTTGCCGCTCTAATGTTATAAAAATAGAAACCATCTTTACTTTATATTCAACCTGATTAACAGGCAAGGCTATTTCAACTAGCCAATCAAAAATGTATTTAGGCAATGCGGTTGTTTATAAACATTGCGTTTATTTTTGCTTTGTGCCTACGATGACCCCATAGTGCTAGCAACCAAATCACTAGTTTTGTATATCTGTATGATAATAGGAACCTCCTGAATATTCTGTGCCGAGGTTCATTTACATTTTATTTTAGCTCGTAAACGCTTTCTGTTTGTATGCAGTGCTACGATGATTCCGTAGACGTTGCTACGCCGTAGCCGGAATATAAGAACGGTTGTATGAATTGCACGTAGTTTTACAAATTGGAGCTACAGTTTTATGTATGTTTCTAACTTTTGTGGCAAAAGGCTCTGCGATAATAATGTCATATCTTTAACCATCAACTACGGGATGAAATGATATTTTACCAGAAATAATTAAAGTAAAAAAAAAAATTGTACTTACTTTGCCAACCTAATTAGCCACTTGGTGGTTTTCGAAAAAGCATCCATCCAAATCCATTTTCCATTAACATAGCGGTTTCACTAGAATTATATCCTTGACTTGTTTTGTCACTTTGTCCAACTAACTTACTTTTACTCATCATCTGAGCTTTTAATATTAAACAGGCAGTATCTCACAGAGTCTTTACTTCATTAGAAACGCAATCTGCATACTATCTTTGAGTAATGCATTACTT
The DNA here is from genome assembly GCA_944739405.2 of Euclidia mi. Classification (NCBI taxonomy): domain Eukaryota; kingdom Metazoa; phylum Arthropoda; class Insecta; order Lepidoptera; family Erebidae; genus Euclidia; species Euclidia mi. The sequence goes on from OX123188.2 coordinate 94,751,573, forward strand.
TAACTCGAGGAAGAGAGGAAGACACACGCCGGAGGCCCTATCCCCTATTCCTTCTCCCTCATCCTATCCCTTTTCCCAGCCCCAAAGGGCGGCAACGCACTTGTGACTCCTGTGGTGTTGCTTGTGTCCATGGGCGGCGTTAATTGCTTACCATCAGGCAATCCGTCTGCTCGTATGCCGCCTATTACCATAAAAATAACACCTTTTCTTAAGAGTATTCTCTCAACTGACGAGCGAGATTTAATAAGTGTGCCCTATATTTTCTATATTTTGTCGTCAAATTTGTTAATAAATATGCATATATTTGAATTGCAGCTGGAGGATATATGAATAAGATTTATATTCGTAATACGTACCTATGTTCCATGGAAGGCAGAAAAAAAAATGGAATATATTATGGATGAAATTAATATTATAGTTCATGATTTTCCATTTCATTTCCATTCCAATACACTGAATTTTGTCGTTTCCACATCACATCAATTAAATATTATATAACATAATTTACATTAAATATTATATAACATAATTTACATTAAATCTTAATATATAAAATCCTTGCGTTACTGACTGACAGACACGCTACAGCCGAAACTATTGGGCGCAGGAAGCTGAAATTTGGCATGTTTGTTCCTTGGGGACCGTAGGGGTGCACTAAGAAGGGATTTCCCGAAATTCCCACGGGATAGGCCAAAACGGGTAAATTAAAAAAAATGCAGGCGTAGCTGCTGGCGTCCTCTAGTATAGTATAACAACTGATTGAGGGTACTGATCTCCTGTAACGTGTTATAATTTTTATGGCATAATTCGATGACTCACGGTTTAACGTGTCTGAGTATCTCTCCAGCACAACTTGTCATACAGGTATTTAGGTGTTTTTGTTTGTATTACTCCAAAGAGTAGAGATGCAAGGTGTAGCCTTCTTCTGGCTGTCATGTTTAGAATATTCAGTTCATTCAAAAATGGTGTGACATGGCTGCACTTTGGGATATTTATACAAAATCTTGCACGGGCATTTTGTATGCGCTGTGTAAGCCTAGCAGTACGTGATAATAAACATGGCCCATAAACAGCATCGCAGTAGTTCAGCCTGGACAATACCAAACTGTCCACCAGTTGCTTCCTGACGGGTATACTGAGATATTTTCTTATGTTATATAGTATTCCAAGCCGGTAAAAGCAATTACTTGCAACCCTGCCTATGTGGGCCTCAAAATGCAGCTCAGGGTCCATAGTGAGTCCTAAATTACAAACACTATCCACTCTCTGAATTGTATTGTTCATCACCAGCACTTCAGGATTCGCTGAGAGTATATTCTTGACCTGTCGTTTGTTACCCAGCACCATAAACTTGGACTTTTGGGGGTTTAGGGTTAAAGAATTTCGTTTTGACCATTCGGTGATTCTTTGTAGGTCTTGATTTATCTTTTGAAGAGCCAACGATATTGTGTTTGGTTCAAAAGAAAGATACACCTGCAAGTCATCTGCATATACGTGGTACTTACAGTGTATGAAGGACTGTACCACATCAGCACTATAAATTAAGTATAAAAGTGGCCCAAGAATTGATCCCTGAGGCACTCCTCTATCAACAATACGCGGCTCCGAAGGCGTCCTACTACCAGGAATCTCAACAGTTTGGGTTCTCTTTGTTAAGTAGCTGTCAAACCACTTTACCGCATCCACCGAAAACCCATAGTAGGAGAGTTTTGACAGCAGCAGGGTCGGGTCAATTGAATCAAATGCCCTGGAGTAGTCCAAAATGACCAGTAGTGTACCCTCCCCCCTATCTCGAGCCTCCAGTATATTGCCCACAACGTCACACAAAGCTGTAGTAGTTCCCCGTTTCTTGCGGAAACCTGACTGTAAGTCAGGGAGGATGTTGTTGTCCTCTATAAATGACACTACTTGAGAATATACTACTTTTTCCAGTACTTTGGATAGACATGGCAATATACTAATGGGGCACAGATCCTTTACAGACTGTGGCCTGCTGGTCTTGGGAATGGGCCGCACCACTGCGCAGCGCCACAACGCAGGGAATGTGTTGGTTTGAATAGACCTGTTTATGATATCTGTTATCGTTTTCAGAGTAGCTGGCAGTGTCAGGGAGATCATTTCTATACTGATGCAATCAATACCCTGCGCATTAGTGCCTATGGTTTTCAGATATTGCAGAACAGTCTCTTCTGCCACTGGCTGCAATTTAAAGGAGGCTGTTCCATAACTGTGATGTTCCAGGTATGACAACTGTGAGATATCTAACTTAACCTCGCCAGGCACATCCAAAAAAGACATATTAATGGCATCCGGGTCATCAAAAGTCTTAGGTAGGGATCTTTCGGTGTGGTCTGGCAGTATGTCATACTTTAACTTCTTCCATAGCTGCTTTGGATTTTGCAAGTTGTTATTAATGTGCTTTGTGAAAAATGCTTTTTTTTCTGAGCTAAGGGCAAAGGTGGCCTGATGTTTTAAATCCAAGTAGTATTGCTTTTTGCTCTCATTATTCCTGAACTTATGGAATTGTTCTCTAGCTTCATCTCTCAGTTTAAACAAGAGTCTGACATTGGGTGTAATCCAGGGTGTAGGTCTGTCCTTAACTACCAATGTTTTGGTTGGAGCATGTAAATTAAACAATACCTTAATCCAGTAATTAAAGGAGGCAACCATACTATCAACATCACACATACCACTGATACTGGACCATGGGATTGAGGCTAGGTCAAGCAGAAAATACTCCTCCAATATGTCCCTTCTAGGGCGGAAAACAATAGATTTAGGGCAAGGTTTTGATTTTCTAAACAGAGACTCACAAGTGACAAAAGCGTGATGGCCAAGGTCGCTATTGGAGTCTACCACAATGTTTTGTACACTTAAATCAGTGCATATGATGTCTATGAGTGTACTGCTTTCTCCCACATGGTGTGTTGCTGCCGACACAACCTGCCTTAGACTAAAAGTAGCTAGAAACTCATTAAAAGCTCTTGTTTAGGAGTTACTAATATCTAACATATTGATGTTGAAATCTCCTAGAAGTATCAGATTATTGTATGGGGCTAATGAGCTAATACTCTCTGTTAGTCCTTCAAAAAAACCTATCAATATTAAACCAAGGTGTACGGTATGCTGTACCAATAAGTAACTTCTGGCCATTAACTGTTGTAAACAGCCACAACTGCTCAATATCTGGCTGTTCAGGATGGGGTTTCACTCGCGCATTAATGCCTGTCTTGATGTAAAAAGCTACACCTCCACCTCGACCAGACTTTATGCTAGTTGGTCTAGGAATATACTTGAGCCTGTAGCCTGGCACACAGGGAGCGCGTCCCTCTTCACCCGGTCGCAACCATGTCTCATTAACAGCTAGTATGTCAACGGCATGCCGGTCCATTGAGATTAAAAATTCATCTTGATTGGTTGCTAGGGAGCCGGCATTGAGTAAGCCAAATTTTAAACACTTACTATTTGTCATTTTGTGTGTATGGAAAAACAAATGTATTGTGTATAAAATTGAAACATGTTAGCTGTGTTTGTGTTATAGTCGATAGTAGTAGGCACATGTACATAAATTATTAGATATACTGTGTAAATATTATATATGTGTCTTGGATTTGTGTAAATAGAAAAGCAATTGTGTATTGACTTTTGTGTAGGATAATGTAACATTAAGATAGTTATAGGTAAATATAATGCAAAGTGAGTAGTGTGAATATAAGGTAGTATGTATAGATAAAGAAAAAAATTTGTAGACAGTAATAGCCACTAATGAAACACACAATTTCCATTACCAAGAAAATATTATGTGGTAAATTTTTCACAAAGTGTATGGAAAGAATAAAGCCAAACCTCTTATAATTAATTACATCAGAGAACCTTTTGTGGAGACACATTTGTTGGTGTAATTATAGTTTGTATGTCTGTTTCAGACCGTATTTGTCTGGTTGGGTCCCCTGGCTTGCGGCAAGCGAGCGTTTGGTCCACACGAACCTCCACGCTGCGCGCTCCGCAGCTTCCCTGGCTCGACGAAACAACTGGCGATTTGTTTTAGTAAGGCGCTCATGTAGATAGAAGCGCTTCGCCGGTCCCGCCATGTCCAGATCCTCCGTGGTTGCTCCGCGCCTCAATCGAGCGTTTTTAAGCAGCTCGTCGCGAAGGTCGCGCCTGGCCAGGCGTACGACGATAGAGCGTGGCCGCAGCTCCGTAGGCCCTTCCGGGCTCCCCGTCTTCAATTGTCGTCGGCCAGCCCGCTCCGCGCTCACATTGTCTCGAACCTCCATACTGACACCTAGCTTTTTCCCTATGGCCATGACGACATGAACCGGGTTCTCCGAGTTAGCCTCCGGTAAGTTGTTTATTTCAATGTCGTTGGCTAAAAGGTCCTGCTCTCGATCATTGAGTTGCTGGCGCAGCTCGTCTATGGCGGTATCCACTTTCTCAGCGACAAGCGTACGCTGTTCCGGAGTCTCTAACCTCTTTTCGAGGCCCTCCACTCGCTCATTATAAGTGAGGACCGTGCCCCGTAGTGACGCTAATTCGTCCTCCATATGTCTCCGTGCTGAGTGCTGAGTTCCTCCCGGACAGCTCTTAACTCGCTGATAATAACGTGGTACTCAGGGCGGATGTTAGGAGACGACTCCCGCGAGTTACCCGCCATACTGCTACTGTTCTGAGTATCCTCGATATCATCCGTATGCATAGAACCGCCAGGTGTAACTTCATCGTTGGAGGTGCCTGATGCAGGAGGGTTAGGCTGGCAGCTTGCTGATCTGACAGGCGTTTCGGCCTTGTTGTCCCTTGCAATATTCTTCCTGCACTCGGGGCAACGCCAATCGGGTGCCACGACCGACTTTGCAGGAAAACCAACACAAGCTCGGTGATAGTATGCCTCCCCACACTTTGAACCGCAGCACCTAACCCCCTCTATCGGCTTTAGAAAGCGACCCCAAGCCGCGCACTTAGTCATAATCGATAGCAAACTCGAAACAGGCTTTGTAAGTAGTACCGGGTAGTTTTCCTAGATGGCGTTATTCTACCGAATTGTAAATATATTGGGTATTATTTATTTAAAGAGTTTATTATTAACGCTGCAAGTGTAGAGCACCGAGATAGTAATAACGAACGCACTGTATGTATAAAGCACTATGTAGATTGTTTCTAAATATATTTTCACTAAATTTTATGTTACTTAAGGGTAGTTTACAGATATTGTTTATAGAAATTTGTTTGATAATTAAGTTTTGTTTATAGCATTTCACGGAATCGCAGGATAACACTTGTGCCTATTCCACGAACTATTATTTATGTTTATATAGCGAAATATACGATGTGTGTACACTAAAACGATTTTTCTTTGCTTATTTATACACAGAGCGTATGACAGGACTCGGGCGCCGTACGTCAACCTATTATATATTATATATTATATATTATATATTATACTTATATTAATGGCTTTAGTGATGCATTCGCTGGTTCTGAAAATTCACGTGGACTGAGAAGGTTATCATTAAAATAAAGGCTGCACAATTTTCATATTAATTCATCATTTCAATTCACAGGCCGACAGATTGAGATGTATCGGTATTTTAACATCGTTGCAGTAAAAGGGAATAATTTATTTAACAGGTTTGTTAAATTTCAATTATATTAGTGTAAAGTGTCATTGCGTTGCTCTTAATAAATTAACGTACTTATTTATCTTAATAATCAAGCTTTTTATGGCAACCAAAAATAACTTACTCTGGTAATTCATTAAAAGCCACGCCATGTTTTATTATACAGGGTGGCGCTACCATAGGGGCACTTTTTGAACAGAGGCATAGCGTACAACATTCTGAAGCCTTGTACCAAAAATCAATTAAATTGTTGCAGTAGTTTAGCCACAATATCGATTTTAAGTTCCGCAATTTTTGCACATGCTTTGAATTCCACACAGCTGATAAAAAACGGTCAACGACCCTGCATTGCGCGCCGCGACTCACTACGATGCGGGCGCCGACTCGACGCCACGCGAGGATTCCCGCATATCTTCGAGGACGCGCGAATGTTTTTTGTCAGGTTCAAGCATTTATGCACTTTATTGTAAAAAAAATATAGTTTGTTTTCAAGTGCGTTAATAAAATCCTCTCCGTTGCGCTCCGTTTTATCTGCGCTTAGCTTCGGATGACGTCGAGGCGTCGCGTCGGAGCGAGTCGGGGCGTGCAATGTAGGGTCGTTGACCGTTTTGTATCAGCTGTGTGGAATTCAAAGCATGTGCAAAAATTGCGGAACTTAAAATTGATATTGTGGCTAAACTACTGCACCGATTTAATTGATTTTTGTTACAAGGCTTCAGAATGTTGTACGCTATGCCTCTGTTTAAAAAGTGCCCCTATGGTAGCGCCACCCTGTATAGTAATTATAAACAATTATTTCTTGTACCTCTTTAATCCTTGAATAATCGTTCTAAGGAATAGATCGTTATAATTATTCGCGCTTACACGCGAATAATGATTTAATTTAGATTTTTTTAATTAATTTGAAATAATATCTCTATCTACATATAGACATCAAAGAGCACAATTTGTATTTATAATTATTTTTCCAGACTCCCAAATTAAATAAGTTACACTGTATACTAAAAAAAATATTTCACAAGGAAAGAATTACTTACTATTCTTTTTGTGTATACTTTTTTTTAACGGACACTAAAACACTCAGGGCCGAAACAACTTATATTTTTTTATAAACTCACGCCTGTATTCCCGAAAGGGTAGGCAGAGGTGTAATATTACACCCACATTTTGTCATATTATGAATTTAAGGTCCCACGTTATAAAGAGCGAGCCTATTGCTGTAACCGGGTTACCGAGCACATTGTTAGATTGTGTGCTGCTACTGAGAATTCGGCAAAACTCAGTAACACTTTTCTACACCCGGAAATCGAACCCGGGACCTCCCGATCAGCAGAAGCATACGCTACCCTCTAGACCACGGAGGTAGTCTTGACAAGAATAATATATAAGCAGTACCTACATACACAGTAGCTGAGATCATAAACAACTACAGAAGTCGAGTAAATAAACAAAGAGATTATATTTAATCTATAAATTCTTTCATTAAGAGACAATAAACACTTCTGTTCTCATGTATACGGTAGTCTTATTACTTTCAATTGACTTTTATAAAGTGCGTGGGCTGCAGTTATCATTTGTATCGAGATTATTTTGTGATGTATAACAATATGGAGATCGTCCTAAGCCGCCACTTTTCTCAGTAAACTATGGAGACTATGATAAATTACTTTTGCTTTTATATGTGGCATTTATCTAATTGTTATTAATTTACGTAGATTTTATTTTATTTTCTTGGCATTTGGAACTTTTATTGTTATGTGAAATATTTCAACAAGCTATCTGGACTTGTATGCATTATGTGACATTTATTAAAGGTTTTTAAGTACGTAGAAACTCATTTTATGACTATAAACATTTTGTCCTGTATCTTTGACCGGCTTACAAAACGTGTAGTAAAAGGAAGCCAGACTTCTTGTATAAAGAAAATATCCTGTTAAATTAAAATCCACAACCAGCCCCAAAACCATTTGTAGCATGAAGGCATTTGAGTACAGAGCTATGCAAAAACAATATTCGTACAGGTATTTGCGCGAATCACTTCATTCAAGTGACACCATCAATTTGTCTACCTAACCTTTCTATTAAACAAACACCTTTCTATTCAATCTGTCACTTGCAGGACGTACGCCAATTGTGTACATGAATTCGTTTTGTGTACATGGTTGGATGAATTGAGTTCCATTATTGTAGTTATCTTAGAGAACCAACACAGATGGAATATTATTACTATGTGAGATTTTTGTTTATTTAAAAGGCGATATTTATTTTCCTGTGGTGGATTAAGAATACGAGTGCCAGTACTCCCTTTCATTCCGTGGTTTTCATAAAAGGCAACAAAAGAACGGCAAACAAATCTATGATTAACTAACTGACCCGGCGAACTTCGTACCGCCATACAGTCGATTCTTATTTTTTTTCTCTTCGTAAGAACCACCCTCATACTTCAAGGAATATTATAAAAAAGAATTAGCGAAATCAGTTCAGCTGCTCTCGAGATTTGCGCTTAGCAACACATTCAGCGATTTATTTTTATATTATAGATAAATAGCAGGAAACGACATCCACCAACAAAGCAAGTAATAGGATCACTGTGATTTTATTAATAAACTGGCTGAGCCCAGCCCACGGTTATACTCGTTTTATCAAGGGCTACTGCTCCGCATCCATCCGTTATCTTAATATATAAAATCCTTGCGTTACTGACTGACAGACACGCTACAGCCAAAACTATTGGGCGCAGGAAACTGAAATTTGGCATGTATGTTCCTTGGGGACCGTAGGGGTGCACTAAGAAGGAATTTCCCGAAATTCCCACGGGATCGGCCAAAACGGATAAATTTAAAAAAATGCAGGCGTAGATGCTGGCATCCTCTAGTATATTATATAGCCTTCCTCAATAAATAAGCTATCCAAAAAAAAAAAATTATTTATTGAAATCTGACCAGTACTTTCTGATAAGCGCGTTCAACCAAACAAACAAAATCTTCAGCTTCATATTATCATGTAATTCTAAGCACATTTACCGATCGTGGCATCCAATTGATTTACATGTCTCTTGAATAAATTTAGAATCTGCATTGTTCACTTTGAACTACAACCTTAAGATATTCTTACTGCGTAACATTTACTCCAATAAAAAACAGTCGTCCATAAAAACATAGCCTCCATTGCCTGAACCTTATGTTATACAATGTCGTTGTAAGCTATCACGAATGCGTATAAAGCTAAAAATAGAATAGTGTATTACCCCCCGTTGATGTCGTAAATCAACGCTGGACATTGTAATAAGTTTATGGACAGCAACAGGCTTCAATTCACGGATATTGAAGACACGAGATAAAGATGGATAAGATTACTTGCCGAACATATCAAAGAAGGTTAAGCCAACATATACAGTATCTAAGTGACAAAGAAACTTACCGTCTTATTTATAGTAATTGAATATTCAAATTACACAGTAAAGTACATTTTTAAAAGATACATAAATAAATAAGCAATCCGCGTCATACTTTTACGTTCTGGGGCTTTGAAGGCCCTAACGAACACGTGTAAAAAAGAACTCTACAACTTACTTTTAAATTGCATTGTCAAATTCAATATCTTGTAAATATTTAATTCGGTATAGCATTACAGCAACTTTATTAATAAAAAAACGTACAACAAACATAAAATATCCAAAAATACAAATAACTACAATGCTCCTTGAACCACAACGATTGTAATTTAAAAATTTTTGATTCCAAGAATCCCTTACCACCTTCAGTAAGCTAAAAATAGATATGTATATAATAGAAAATGATTTTCCAAATCATTTTCTATTATATTATCATTCAACCTTTCGGAGAATTGGTAAAAGTACCTTGACAGGCATTATAGATAAGGTGTTCGAATAAATTTTCTTAAACTGACTTCTATGAAGTGCTCAATGAGTTACCGAATATTACAAAAAATAAATTACTTCTAAAATATAAGGCATATATATAGAAAACCATAACGGAGGATATTTCTGAAAGGAATCAAGCGTGGTGTATCCGTAACAAGCAGTTGATGGAGAATTTATTGTCATAATTTAATTTATTAAGGTACAAATATTTTTCTACACTAGAAGACACTGTGAGATTGATATTATTGTTTTCTAGATGAATACGTATCATGTATTTGTTGATTTAATGTTTGTAACGTTACCTGCAACACTGCATTTATCCCTGGACTAAGAACTATCTAGTTAAAAAACACAAATAAAACAAAATAGATATTCAGTGCATAGGGTTCCCACTAAGAACTTAGGGTCCCTAGCCAACCTCACCTGCAAGTGGTGCACCTGCCGATCAACAGACGAGGCTCTGGCAAACAAAATATCCCGATAAGCGGCAGTAGGCTCGCCACCTATTACGTGGGATCAAAACTGGCGAAAAGTGGGCGTTAAATATGCCTCTACCTACCCCTTCGGGGAAACAGGCGTGAGTCTATGTAGATATTCAGATAGACAAAAAAAAAAAAACAACGAAGAACTTGTGGAGCGATTTCAAATATTTTAGATTTGTGTTAGTCTTACCTTTACGAACCAGCCTTTAATACTTCACAAAAATATTTTAAGCTTGCTTGGTCCATAATTCTGGAAACAAGCAAGACTTAACTTCCAAAAAGTAACAAATTGCCGTTCTGCTGTGTTCAAGTTCAACTCAGAAGGCAATTTCCGGCGACAAGCACTGAGGCTTACTGATAAATGAAATAATTATGGCTACTAGCTTTTGCCCACGGCTTCGTGCGCGTTAAATTCGGGGTAACACATATCTACTTTCAGTCTCAAGTTGTGTGAAGACACTCCTAACTATGCTAAAGAGTCAGAAGCTCTATAGGGTACAAAGCAAGGTACAAAGTAACTCGGACAGTATCCATGACAAATGTCAAAGCCATGTTTCATACATGTCCAATATATATACCTATAGTGTGTTCAAGATACGAAAAAATAAAATGTAAACAAACCATAAAATGGTTCTTTTATGGCGCCTTCGCAACAAAAGTAGATTTAAGTTAAATACTCCAAGCGAAAGATTCAGTTAGTTTTTAAAAAATACGCCTGTCCCTTCAATTTATAAATGGTACAGCATATTTATAATTTTTCCTGTATTGTTCAGAATTATTATAACGAATATTTTTTTTAATGTATTATTTATGCTAATAAACTATTTTACAAGAGGAAGAACTTTAAAAAGCCAATGATTCTAAAATGTCAATGTATTTGTTATCCTGTCAACTTATGCATTACACCCTGAGACTATATATATTATGTAAATAGACGGAGGAATCCCATCACTCAAAGGTCTGACATAGGACACCGCGTTGGGCCCCATTACCCGTCAAAATTTAATAGAACTTCATTTGAAAGTTTGATACTTCGTTCATAGACATTTTGATTTATTCGTATAAAGATTGTGACGCATAAACATAGTGACGTTATAACTTTATCGATACTTTTATTTTACAGACTAGCTTCGGCCCACGTATTCGCCGATGTGGGTGACAGTTATTTCAAAAAAAAGGAAGCCTTTGCACTATTGTGGTGTAGAAGCTATACTGCAATATTTCTTTGAAAAATAAGTATACCTGATTACAATTATATATCTCAAGAAAAGTGTTTTCATCGATCATCACAAACTTTCAGTTATCGCACACAGGATATCGCTCCCTTCAATAAAAATAATTACATAAACCTGCAGTACTGCAAGTTTGTGCGATAATTTTTATTAATATTCTATTCTCTGATTTCTATTATTCTCTTCCGTGAAACCAAAGGTTTTGTCTTCATAATTATGGACGAAGTTGTCATGACAAACAACTACCGATAGTATATACTGAGGGACGGTGCGATTGACATATGGCGGGTATGTCACCAGCCCGGGGAATCTCTCAAACATATAGTATCCGGTTGTTCTAGTTTTGCCAATGTCCAGTATTTGCACAGACACAAACAAGTGGCCAAGATAATCCATTAGCAACTAGCCCTTAAATTTAATCTCATTGGTTCACCGTACTACAGATACAAATATGTGCCCGACCCAGTTCTCGAAAAAATGGCCGCACGTTGTTGTCCTGGTATAGGTCTATCATTACAGACAGGTTTATTGTAGCCAATAAGCGTAATATTGTAGTGATCGACCGAACAGAGCGACTCGCATTGATAGACGTTATAACCATATCGCATGACAGCAATCTCGTAAAATCAGAAAAAGAGAAGGAGTTCAAATATTTGGGCCCAGCTCATGAGATTGTCGATATGTGGGATGTGAACTCGGCGATCATTGTGTCGATAGTTGTGTCATTAAATAGACTAATCGCCAAGAGCCTTTACCAACATCTAAAGATGCTCGCACTAGGCAGCAGAAAAACTAATATTTTTAACAACAACACTTTTTGAGTTCGGTGCCAGTTAGAAGTACGCACAAAATTTTATTTTCTTTCTTACTCACCATGCGAGCTCCTGGTTAAATTCTTTTAAATTATTTTATTTCTCACTTATTTTAGACCTAGGCGTATCTATAAGGGCATAATTAATTTGACCTGTATATATAATATGATGACGCAGCGAATGACACGGTCAGTGACTTTTTCTATTTTACTTTAAATGAATGTGATTCATTATGTGGCAAATATTTTATTTAAAATTGACCCTGAAGTAAAATTTTATTTCTAATCTATTAGTTAAATCACTTATTACTCCAGCCTGCTCTCGATTGGTGATTTGATATAATTATGTAACTGAACATACTGGCCTCGTGCCTCCCTTAAATTTGAGAACGCCTAATTTAGTTTGGAAGATTTTAGACAAACACATGACGATCGTGATAATTTTCTAAATAATAAGCATATAACTTCCAAAAGTCTGAAAGTTTTGTATTCGAAAACCATTACGTGGTAATGATCTCGTCATTGATTCTATCATTGCATATAGTATAGGTAGTGATTATTAGTGATATTATGAATATCAATTGCTTTATTCACCTTAAAAAGGTAATTTCAAAATAATATTTTTATCGTAACTTATTTACTAGTGTTTAAGTATAAGCTGGATTTATTCACATATTTTAATTTATCTGAGGATTTATCAACATTCAATAGATATTCATTGTGAGTAAATCAAATCTAAGGATTTATTGCAAACATTATCGATATTTTATCGAAATTAATTTTGAGTAAGCACATCACTAGTCGAGCTAAAATTTACGACAATTTCGAACATTCGAAATGACATTTGTATATTTATCTTTCTCTTACATGATAAAAAAATCAAGAGTCAGAGTGAAGTGCATATATTGGGTAAGGTTGCTATTTTAATGCGGTCTCTATTACTAGTCCAACCTCTCTGATTACACCCAAAGTAACCATTTCGCATGACAGGGGGCCATTTTTAATTAGGTCGTGTTATCCCGATCAGTTGTCGTGCTAACTTATTCAATTTGAAAATCATTGGTTTCTTTGTTTACCTTTTATTTTTTCGTATCTTGAACAGACTATATCTAAAAATACTTTCGCATTTATAATTTTAGTAGGTAGAGAAAATCGTGTCAGCCGTTTGAGCGTATATAATTACTAGTTTAAATATGCGAACAATGTAATCACCGTACACTATATGACAATATGTATGATGAGACAGCATTGACAGATAGCACATGCGCAGCACTTAATTGTTCGCGCATGCGTTCTTACTTCCAAGAGGAAAAATTCTGCCCTACAAACTTCTATCCTTCCTACAATCCCTCCCATTTTAATTTTTGCAACTTATGGTAGCCTATGTCCGTCTCTATGGTCCAATATATCTCTATATTAAATTTCAACAAAATCGGCTACAGGCGAAATTTTCAAGTACCTACTTCTTACTTTTAAATTTATTTGATTGACGCCATGCATGGCCTCTGTTAAAACAGTAGCACTTAAAATAAATAAATATCGTTTTAAGAGGCTTTGAGATATTTTAAACATCTTATACTTAATCTGACCAATTTATAACCCTGCCAATATAAAATACCGATTTAAACAAATAATCAGACGCTAAAAAAGATAATATCCAAGAAGAAAAATATTGTATATTCTATTGATACTGATAGGAATGTACTCCTGCTGGTTTCTTAAAAACTGAAATTTGTCCTTTGAGAAAATAAATGATTAAGTAGAAAAATCGGGCAAGTGCGAGTCTGACTAGCGCACCGAGGGTTCCGTACGCATTTTACCTTATTTGAGGTTGGTGCTAATTACGCTAGTCCTCTACTTGATACTTGATACTTGATGGCACGGGCTGTTTCCGCAACTCCACGTCTTGGCGTGTATTTTGCGTGCAGGTGGGAATGGTGTCTTCATTCGAGCCACCCCAGCTAGTCCTCTAAATCTGAGGGTCTAGTACCAGTTTGCACTCGATTGTCACGGTGGACGATAGCCTAGACGACAGGAACAATTTCCATACATTTTCTAAATGCGCCACCTAGCGGTCTCTATCGATCGCTTCTCTCCAGTAGGGGCACTTTAACTCTCTCTGTATGAGCACCCATACAAAGAGTACTATCTTAAATGGAGTTTACTATGTATGTATGGGGAAACCCTTAAATTTTCCACTTTTTTATTTTTGTAGAGGTATAGGAGATATTGTCAAAATTAGGTTTTTGCGAAAACTTGTAAGTACCAAAATTAACCATAATTTTCAACTTTTTTAAATTTTCGGAATCTTTCCTTTATTTGTGCTGTAAGACCCTGCTTTTGGTCAAATTTCGTGATTCTAGTTCAACGGGAACTACCATATAGGTTTTCGACCCAAAACCTATAGGGTACTTACGGTTGACCTAGAATTGTCAAATTTTGTTAAAACCAAGGTCTTACAGCACAAGTAAAGGAAAAATTCCGAAAATTAAAAATAGTTGAAAATTAAGGTTAATTTTGGTGCTTACAAGTTTTTGCAAAAACCTAATTTTGACCATATCTTTTTATCGGGTCGACCCAGGACCCTGATTTTTACACACCTAATAGGAACCATAGACCTCAGTATCTGGTATAAATTTCAATTTGCTAAGTCCAGCCGTTCCTGAGAAAATCGGTGGTGACACACGGACAGACAGACAGACAGACCGACAGACCGACAGACAGACAGACAGACAGACGGACAAGAAAGTGATCTTATAAGGGTTCCTTTTTTACCTTGTGAGGTACGGAACCCTAAAAATTGCTCTCGCTTAGTAACTTATTTATTTTGTATGTGTACGAATAAAGAAATAATAACAATCACATTTAAAAGGCGCCAAAAAAGGAACGTATTTTAATATTCGATATGATTTGTATGTATGAATTTTTATTATTTATTATTATAGCGGCTAAAAATATACACTATCAGTGAAAATTTTATTTATGCCTATTACGGTTAATGATAAAGAGTCCCTTGACAGACAGTCTAATGCAAAGCAGGATCTAAGTAATAGGATCACGTGGGCACCCTTGGGGTATGACTCTATAGAAACATTTATAATTATAATAATTAATTATGCTTCCTGAAACACAAATAGCTCCGTAATGAGCTTAATTTCATTAAGTCGGCTCATAAGTAAGTAGCACACAGTGCTCATAGTGTGTCTTAACTTGTCGTTCATAACAGCTCGGCAACGTTAAGCAACGGCTTAACAGGTCATCAATTGGATGGGTGACCACTTGTGGCGATACCGTGCTTAGGACGTTAAGCCGTTGGTTCTGGACCTTGTCGCAAAAACGAGACACAATTGCAGCTCTCATGACTCATTAGACCACATCGATACCTTTGGGTAGAAAGGTCGTATAAACCAAAACCCGACTTTTCAGGAGAGCAGAAAATCATTTTCTTTTTTACATAAAAAATCATAACTTTTTTGTTTTTGAAGTTATAAAAAAATAATCTATGAGAAAGGTTCTTACAATTTGCGAATGAAAAAGGTTAAATTATCAAAACCTATCTATCTTCTTTAGTTTTAAAGTTAGCTTGGATTTACGTCCAAGAAAAAATCAATTCCTGGTTAATACACCCCATGAAAATGTAGTTTAAAAAAACTGTATAGGTCGTATATCCATTTTTCGTAAGCTTATGGTCACATTTACTGTCGTAAAAACCCACATGTGTAGTTTTTTTCTGTATTGAAACCATTTATAATCATTGATCAATTAAATTCTGACTAATAAACAATCCTGTTACTCTCAGATTTAGTAGGAACTCAATTATTATTATTCTTATACCCAATAATGGTCGATTAGAATAAAATATAACTACCTGAAATACGAAATTTAATTCAATAATTTATTGAATTAAGTACATTTAAACATATAAAAAAGTAATTATGAAACTTAAATAATTAATAAACCGAAAACCAATACCAGTGATTCAGTGTATGATACTGAGGCCCTTGGCGGTCGAATTTTTCCAGTTAAGGTTAGACATTTATGATTTTAACAGGTTACCGTCACTGATCAGTTGTATGAGTCTACCACGATTAATACCTACAATTCGCAATAGCTACGTCACGGTAATAATATCTAACAGTATTGTAACTCCACACAAACGCACGAAACTCGAGTTATACCTACGCGCCTCGAGCAAAGTACACGTTAGACTGTGCCTAAAGTACACACAGCCGCGATCAAGCCGCAGCCGCAGCTCGCACCGTGTCGCAGTGATCTACCGCTGGTTTGCGTACGGCGCGTCTGTCGGTATATAACTCACAGACACGGCCGACTTACAATACTATTAGATTATATTACCGTGACTACGTGCTACAATTTATTAAGGCTAAAACACTCTTGTGAGTATAATGTGCGAGTAGGTGCTGAGTTCGGTAAGTTGTAATTCAGAATGATTATTTTTATAAGTACTTGTATATCCATTTACTTAAATTACAATACATTTGTTTGATCTGCTAGGGATGGGTTAAATTATCACGTAACTTCAAGTTGATTGTGAAATGTTATTACATCACATAGAAATTTAAAATTTCGAGGTATCACAAATTTTAAATTGTGATTCGGGCTATATAATGCGTACCTTCTACTCCACCTACCTTTGTTTCGAGAAACCGATATTTCTGCAATATTGTAAGAAATAATTCATAATTCGTTTTAAAATAATTTATAACAATAGTTCAAATTGCCATGAAAAAACATAATGCCGTGTGGTTGACGGCATAGAATACAAGTGTCACCACCCCCTATCTTCCCGTGGTTGTCGTAAGAGGCGACTAAGGGATAACACGATGCAAATACCATCTTTGCGTAGAGACGGAAAACTCGACATCAAACCGTATACGACTGCCTCGTTGATCTCGCGGCATAAATGTGCGCGTGGGAACGGGAGATCCCGGGTTCGATTCCTGGGTCGGGCAATGTTATTGGGTTTTTCTGCCACTAAATTCTCAGTAGCAGCACGGTGTCTGGAAATGTGCCCGGTACGGCAAAGGCTCGCCCCTTATTACGTGGGACTAAAGTATATCTGGCGAAAAGTGGGTGTAGAAATACACATCTGCCTATCTCTTCGGGGTTATAGGCGTGAGACTATGTATGTATGTATGTTAAAATAATTTATAGTAACAATACATACATAATTTTAAACTAATAATGAATACAATTTTATATTATAAAAAAGTTACTTTTTAGTGCATAAGTTAGTTACGTTTAGTGCTTGATTGTTGTACCTACACTTGTTTTTTTTTATTTAGCTGCAATTATATAAATTACATAGTATTTAAGCTTTAGTACAAAGGTTTAATTCAATAGTTTATTGAATTAAGTACATTTAAATATGTAAAAAAATTAAAAATACTATCAAACATTTTATACATGATTGAAATGCCTGATTACTTTAATTTAGAAGAAGTTTGATAATTTTTGTTTTTTTATGACTAAGTAGATTTTTTTATTTCCCTTTTCAGATTAAGTTGTTATAATTATTTTTCAATTTAAAATGTAAGACAAAGACACAGACATTTATTGCTTAAACTGTGTTTACAATGTTGTTTAACAATATTTTTTGGTATCAACAGTCTACCCATTCGGGCGTTGCAAAAAGTATAACAAAATCAAAACTATCTATTGTTTAGCAAAATATTCATTTACAGAGTGAAATGCATTTTCCATTAACCATTTTTTAGCACCGTTTTAAATGAAATTGTATCCAGTTTTTTATATCGACCTTAAATAATCTTAATATATAAAATCCTAGCGTTACTGACTGACAGACACGCTACAGCCGAAACTATTGGGCGCAGGAAGCTGAAATTTGGCACGTATGTTCTTAGGAGTCCGTAGGGATAACTAAGAAGGGATTTTCCGAAATTCCCACGGGATCGGCTGAAACGGGTAAATTTAAAAAAAAATGCAGGCGTAGCTGCTGGCGTCCTCTAGTTATATATAAAATTAAACCTGTTAGGTATGTTGTACCATTATTAAAATAATAGTTAATGTTGATCAGAAGGTATTATAATACCTTATAAATGTTGATTTCGTATTTCAGGTAGTTTTATTTTATTTGAATCGACCATTAATAGGTATTAGAATAATAATAATTGAGTTCCTACTAATTCTGAGAGTAACAGGATTATTTATTAGACATAATTCAATTGATCTATGGTTATAAATGGTTTTTAATACAAAAGAACTACATATATGGGTTTTAACGACACTAAATTTGACCATAAGCTTACCAAAAGTGGATATACGAACTATACAGTATTTTAAAAGAACCTTTCACATAAATAATTATTTAGAACTTCAAAAACAAAAAGTTATAAATTTTAATGTGAAAAAGAAATCGTTCTTCTGCTCTCCTGAAAAGTCGGGTTTTGGTTTATACGAACTTTCTACCCAAAGGTATCGATATATAGGTTTTTACGACAGTAAATGTGACCATAAGCTTACCAAAAGTGGATATAAGACCTATACAGTATTTTTAAATTACATTTTCATGGGGTGTATTAACCAAGAATTCATTTTTCTTAGACGTAAATCCAAGCTAACTTTAAAACTTAAGAAGATAGATAGGTTTTGATGATTTAACCTTTTTAATTCGCAAATTGTAAGAACCTTTCACATAAATAATTTCTTATAACTTCAAAAACAAAAAGTTATAAATTTTAATGTGAAAAAGAAACCGTTCTTCTGCTCTCCTGAATAGTCGGGTTTTGGTTTATACGAACTTTCTACCCAAAGGTATCGATATGCAATAAGGATTTACGACGTCGAATTTAAACTATGCTTCGTTAATGCATTTAACATTTAGGGCGTATGAACCATTTACAATAAACGACTATTTTTACGCCTGAGTTAATAAAAATGATGGTCATTACATCATAACAAAACTACAAAAAGGAAACATTCGGCTTTTACACTGAAAAGTTACCGTTTTTAAGAGGCCATGACTGAAAATTTCTGGGTCGTATTAACCATGTTTGTGCGAATTTCTGCATTTCATATATACAGATCGATAGAGAAAAAAATTCTGAGAAAAATGGTATATATAACTTAATTTGGCCAAAATGGTTTATACGACCTTTCTACCCAAAGGTATCGACATATTAGAGCCCTTGGGTAGTCTAATAACTGCAACATCAGAACAGTTAGTCATACACTCGAAAAAACATCGCATATATGTTTATATATTGAAACATAAAATCATACAGTTTCTATACAAAAGTAAATATCCACTTGTATACACGAAGATATACATTAGTAACTTTAATATAAATGCAAATGCACTACAGTGGCTAATGGCTCGAATAAATAGTACTGGATTTTACTCGGAGTTATGGGTTCTCCGTGCAAGTTGGACTCAGCAAATACATTAAATATAGTTTCAACATACGCTGTTTCCACGGAAAATGCTATTAGTTTGTCAGTAATAAAGGTAAGGTGTTTGTAGCCCCTTGTTTTCCTATTTGTTGCTGTCCACATGTGAAGTGAAATATTTGTTGAATTGGGTAGTGAAAACCAAACGACGACTGAGAGGGTATCGGGTTCAAACACCCGGCAAAGTTAAGCAACGCGTGCACAGGTCGCCAATTGGATCGGTGATCGTGTGTTGACGTGTTTACATCAAAGCGCTACCGTGCGTGAACCGGTTCTTGTCTCAGTACAAAGATCGTTAGGCCATGTCGGAGGCCAGAAGGCGGCCTAAAAACGCCGACACCAGAGTAAGCCACACACTTACAAGAAAAATACTATACAATGTACAGTGATGATTAAACATGTCATGTTTAATCATCACTTCCTCCGTGCCTCGAACAGCATGTTAAGACATCCGTAATGAGATTGTACAACTAAAAATTTATAATTTAAAAATTAAAAAACACGACGGTTAATAAGAAGTTTGAATAAAATTGTCATTGCAGTCGGGGGACCTCTTAAATTGGTGTTCCACGAAACGGCCCCCGACTGCAATGACAGTTTTATTCAAACTTGTTATTAACTTTTTAGTTCGTTATTTGCAGGGCAGTCGTGTTTTTGAGTTTTTGAATTATTAATTTTTATTTGATACATTTTAGTGGCAACTTGGTCTAAATCCCGACAATACTCCAATAATTAGAATGAATATGAATGAATTAGATG
This sequence comes from Euclidia mi, assembly GCA_944739405.2. NCBI lineage: Eukaryota > Metazoa > Arthropoda > Insecta > Lepidoptera > Erebidae > Euclidia > Euclidia mi. Next base: position 94,771,786 of record OX123188.2, read on the forward strand.
GCGTTGTTTTATAAATTAATTAACGGCGGTACATTTCTAATCAAAGTATAATGTTATATTAAATGTTATTATTATTTACGTACTCACTTTCTTATTTTCTATTTCTCGGTGACACTTATTTAGAAATAATAAATATAAATTAATAACAACACTTATTTGGTTACCACAAATAAATTATAGATGGCGTTATTACATTTGTCTTTGCCGTTGAAACTTAGATGGCACTATGATGTATCTTATTTGAAAATGGCTTCACACCCCTACCATCATGACTTTTTCAAAAATATATATCCAGTGTTACCCGGGGTGATGTAAGGATTCTAATGATACCCCTTACATCTTAATCAGTCCAGGCATTTAGAAGTTATAGTGGAATAAAGAAACTCACATACATAGTTACATACATACATGAATCCTGAAAACATTCCTTTTTTGGGGCAGTCGTGTAATAAGAGTCATCTAATGATCGCTGGTGTAACCTTTGCTAAAACGTCAACGCAAATGTATTTTCACCTTTATTTTTATATAATAATACGATTAAGACCCCCTTCATAAATATTAGTTTAAAGAAAAGTATACAACAACTGAATATAAAAAAAACTCTTTGTGTAATCTATATCAAATAGCTACTAAAGCGTAGCGTAGCTTAGTTTTATGAATTCTTCAAAGCTGTCTATTGCTTTCAATGAAATAGAAAGCTAGATAAGTACCCATTGTATTCTACATAAGCTTAAAGGTTGTTACAAAAGAATACAAAAACGTGTGGTATTTTATTTGATACCTATTTACAGATTAGATGTGCCTGTTGGTCCACCGGTAAATGACCCTGCTGGAGGTAATTTATTTTTTATGGCAACAAGATGGTAAACGAGCTGACGGCTCACCTAATGCTAAACGACAACGGCCGCCCATAAAAAGTCTATGGGTCTTATCGGAGACACAGCCAGGCCGCTGCCTAATTTGGGGATAAGACATAAGTCTTCTACTGCTAAGTAGCTACAGCATAATTCAAACAGGAACTAATCTTTGAATTAGCACGATCAGTATAAGAATACGTATGTTAATCAGTTAACTGGTTACTGAAAAAAGAGTGGACATGAGTTTTATTGCCCGTTCTTTCTCGAGATTCTACCTATTGCATTGCGAACGTGGCAAGAAATGTAAATGTACAATCAATGATTAAGTAATTAACTTCAATTTTGACGTTGATAAGCGTCACTTTGTGAGCTAGATGAATAAATGATTTTGACTTTGGTTGCCATAGTACAGGCTATGCGAAGTTTGGGACTGGTTGGTCGTGTGTGTTGTTCTCGGGTATTGTATCAATGATATTAAGAGCACAATTGTGATAATCGATTTATTTATTTATTTAATTTATAACAAGACCAACGGCCTTATTAAATTGAATAACAATGGCATATGTGACATGTGGCCAATTAAAGGTCCTCACGGTTAAAAACAATTTGCTATACATAAACCATGTGTATTGAAAGTTACAATAAAAGAAAAATATAATTAACTAACTAAAATCATAATATAAAAAAATATCAATCATAAAAAAATCTCTGCTTAGCATCTGTCTCATCGTCGCCGGACTCGCGTCAAAGATGTCGAAATCATGCAATTTACTCGCTGTGTTAGGTGCCTTGCCTGCGCGCCACATAAAGCTATCCTGCCGGTAGTTTGTAGGTACGAGTGGTAGGTGTAGTGGAGTATGATGACGTGAGGATTTTACTGGTACATTCAAACCTACCATAGACAACAATTCTGAGCTATTAATAGAATTAGACAAAAAAATTGTAAGTATGTTATATCAGCAATATCCTTCCGCTTATACAAAGGTAGAAGATGGAATTTGGCGCATATGTTCAAGTAATTATCAGACTTATAATTTAATACGATAGCAAAGGTATTTTAAGAACTTTCTCTGTACGTTTTCTATTCTATCGATATACTTGTCATACCTAGGATTCTAGATCTGCGACCTATACTCCAGTATACTTCTAACGTACGTGCAGTAGAGTATTTTGTATGTTTTCGCTTCTCGGAAACAGGAAGACGCTCGCATTATAAAGCCTAATGCCTGTGATGCCTTCTTTACAATATTATCTATGTATACATCGAACAATAACTTCATCATACATAATACCGAGATCTCGAATAGTATGACATTTTGTCAGAGTGTGTCCTTGCAGGGTATATTTAGAGGATACAATCCAAAGCGATTTCGATTCATTTTAATATGATTGTATTATATTATAAAAACAAACCATAAGGCGTAGCCACTTTTCAATCAAAATTTCACGCTGGCCACAAATTAATTTCAAACCCCAAGAATAAAAATACATATAACGTTATTCATTTTCATAGCAATTTCATCATACATCCTCTCCTGCGACAACAACAACAAGTTAGCAGATTGTTTGACATCTATTATTCACATATTCGCTCGCCAGACTTTCACGACTCATCCATCAGAAATTTACCCGAAAATCTAATATTACCAGCAAGGGACAGACAATAAAGTTGCACAATTATGAGAGCACAGGCTATCTAAAATTACAGCAATAGCGACATTTTTATTTTATAAAGACTAAGCCTTCAATTGAAAATGAAAAATATTTTTATATAAGTCTAATTTACTTTGACTTTGATTTTTATATTATTTACAACTAAACAAAAAACAATTACTATCTTAGTTATAAAACTTAATATTATTATAATCTTATAAAAGCCCCTCAGTGCCCGCATGTTGTCTTTAAAAACCCAATCACGATGCATAGTCACGTTTCGAATATAACAATTTACTAAAATAGTAAGCGAAATGTACTTTCGAGGCATTTCTTTTTAGTTTACATAACTTATTTGCACATGTTTAGTAGGATAACATACAAGTAGATGTATTCTTAAAAAAACTAATCTGTATATATAAAATCCTTGCGTTACTGACGATACGTCACATGACGATCTTCGAGAATTAGTTGTCTCACAGCAATGATGCGGATTTTAAACGTCCTTCGCGTGATTTGTCACTGACATTAGTATGTCCACGCTGGAATTCTAAATACCAGCGTTCGACAGTCCGCAGATATGGGGCTTCATCACTGAACACAGGTTAGCTCTTCAAAACACTGAAGCCGTGTCAGGCCTCTTCTAAAGTTGTAGAAAATTATTGCACGAACATTTTCCTTAGAAAGATTCACTTTCGTACGTAACCTGACTAATTCCAATCGACGCTGTGACTATAAACTATAGCATTAATCCTAATACTTTCAACTGTTTTGAGATTCAAAATTTAAACACATTCGAAAATAGAACAGTTCCAAATTCAAAATTTCCGGGAAATATGGAAACGACAGAACTTAAAAGGCATGCCTAGTAAGCAAGTCATTAAAGTAAACTATAAATAGAGGACGTCACGGACGTTGACATATACTGTGTACTAAGCGTAGACTTTCTGTTTTAAAAATAAAATACAAGACCTTTACTGCTTAATATATTGATAAACTCGTACATAGTGCTACAACAAAGATCGGCTAGTGTTTTACAATCATAAAGTGCAGTGATATTTACACAATCTTCAAATATAAATATTATGATCCAAAGTGGCCGTAGTCTACCCTTAATTATAAAATATAAATTTAATATAAACTTAAGACTTATGCAGTTATACGTCTGGTAATATTAAGTGTCTAATAGTGCAGTACGCTGTTGGCTGAACTTGCCAATGACAAGTGCGAACTGAACTTTATAAAGCCTTCAACAGAGCCTCGATAAATTAATTGAGTACAGCGTCATCTATGTGTTAGTGCTTGAACTAATATATACTGCGACATCTAACTTTTCTACTTGGAACTATCAAGCCTGCTGTTCACCTAAGGTTTAGCTATTGCTGTGAATATTTTAAATTTAATTATCTTTCAACGTCATCGTCAACCATGGTTAAGTGTGGTGTTTGCGGGAAAACCATATCAACGAAATCCCTAGTAGATTCTATGAGATGTTCCAAATGCCCGGCTTCCTTCCATAGGGGTTGTGTGCCTGCATCTGAGTCATCCTCTGGCAAGGACTGGCTGTGCCCTGGGTATGTGACAGTCAGCGGAGCGGCTCGGGATGACGTCTTCTCTACTCCCGTTAAGCCACACACTACAGACAACACAGTGGACCGTATAAATCTGAATCCACACGAGGATGGCGGTGTAGATCTAGCACGAGAACTCAGGTTACTCAGGGAGGAAGTGGGTGCAATGAAGAACGAAGTTCGCCTGTACCGTGCTGAAATAGCTGACTTCAAGACATCTATTAGCAAGTGTCTTGGTCAAATAGCTGACGTTGAGTCACGTGTGTCTGTTCTTGAACAGGAGCTAGAAGAAAGATCTGCGCCGAACATTGCAATCCTTGAAGAGACCATAGCTGAGTTCCGGGCTGAGCTGAACAATTACTGCTGAACGATGTGGTTATCGCAGGCATTCCAGAGGTGAAAGGCGAGAGCTTGCACCATTTTACGAATTTGTTAGCCACAAAGTTAGGTGTTGAATTACAGGACTCAGATACAGTTCATGTGGAGCGCATTGGGCCTTCACGCAGAAATATGATCGAATTGAATGGCTCCTCTGCTGACCCCCCTGTCGAGCGGCCCCGTGCAATCGCCGTGCGGCTGGCGCGACGGCTCTCGCGTGACTCACTACTACGTTCGGCTTGGGAACGACGAGTTCTAAGTACAACGGACATCGGTGTGCCAGGCTCGCAACGTCGCATTTTCGTAAATGAAAGACTTACCCGCTCGAACTACTAGCTGTTCCGTCGTGCGCGAGAATCGGGCCGTCGCAATCAGTGGAAATACATATGGTCCAGAGACGGTAAAATATTTATTAAAAAGGATGATGGTACGGCAACACACCGCATTCGTAGCGGCAACGAACTTACTAAATTTTTTGGACAGTAGCCTATTTAGTTTATATAATTAAGGTGCACGCCTATATTCCTTCATTAAACTTTCAATACTGTGAAAGTAATAGTGTTGGCACTACTTTTGTTGGTCAGGAATCTGTTAAGTCATCATATAACTGTTTATTACTACACAATAGTTTTTATTCTTTCGGACATCTTATACTTAACAAAGCTATTATTTACAATTTTATGACTTTATTTCTATTTCTATATGAACATTATTATACTTACATGTATTACACACAAATATTATATTACTTTTATTTATATCACTTTTATATAATATGCAGCTTTATATACTTACAATAATTATTATTTTAATTATTACTGATAATATGGCCAGTCGAGTTATACCGATTTACTCATTTATATTTGGTATTTTTCATTGCTCTCTTAAGACGTATAAACGTATTTTTAAAAATGGTTAATGACAAATATCTTAAAGTTGGCTTACTAAACGCGGGATCATTAGGTACGAGCCATGATGATTTCGCGGCGTTACTCGATCGTAACCCAGTTGACATTTTAGCAATTAACGAGACTTGGCTGAGACAAGGAGAGGAGAACCGAGGACCAGTTCTATCCGGGTACCGATTTCGTCATTTGCCGCTTTATATTCATTTAACGCGCGTGCATTGACGGTCGCAAATGATCCCAGGTTCGATTCCGTTGAACAGATGTGGCTTTCACTCACGATCCGGGGAAATAGAATAGCTATTGGTACGGCGTATCGTCCTCCATGGCTTAACCTCGATCTCTTTTTGGACTGCATCAGCGTTACAATAACGACCCTTAGGCAGTACGATCGCTTTATTCTGTTAGGAGATTTTAATGTCAACTTCCTCTCTGATAGTGCTAAAACTAGGAAAATTACTGAATTCTTGGACTGTTTCAACCTTAAGCAACTTGTGACGTGCCCCACACACTTCACGGACAACAGTGAGACTTTAATTGACCTCGTCTGCACAGATCTGGCTACTAGAAATGTAAGAGTCGAGCCCTTTAAGTCGACGAACAGCCACTCGCTTGTCATCTGTGAATTTAACTTTAAGCGCCACAAATTGCCGGCACAAACTGTTAAGCGTCGTTCATTTTCAAACATCAGTACGGAAAGTATGAACAATAACCTTGAAAGGATTCGATGGGACCTAATGTCAGCACAGGGATGCGTGGACGATATGGTAGATGCCTTGAATAAGGCTCTTTCTCTAGTATTTGATTTCCACGCACCATCCAAGATCTGTATGATTAGGGACCGCTCCTATCCGTGGATTACAGATACGATTAAACTTATGATGCGACTAAGGGACGACGCCCTGGCTAAATATCGCAAAATTAAGACTGAATCTAGCAAAATATACTACAAGTAGCTAAAATCCACGGTCAGCGCTGCCTTGTATAATGAAAAGGTAGCATTTTTTAAATACAATATAAACAATAATATTGCTAAACCTAAAGTACTTTGAAAAAATTTAAAAACTTATGCTTTGCCACCTAAAGAAAATTTTATACTGCCTAGTCATCTTCAAGATGCAGACTATATTAATTTAAGCTTTTTAAACGTACCCGGTAAACTTAACTCTGATATGTCTAATTTAACATATTACGAATACCATCGGTTTGGCGAAGGCACTTTCAATTTAAAGACTGTGGACCAGGACGGCGTCTCTCGCATCATATCAAGCCTAACTTCGAGTGCAGAGGGGTTTGATAGTATTAATTTGAGAATGGTAAATTTATCATTATCTTACTCCTTAGGAACTATTACTGATATAATAAACCAGTCGATTGTAACGTGCACAGTACCGGAGATTTGGAAAATTGCTGTAGTGTGACCACTACCTAAAATTCCAAACCCCTCTGATATACGCGACCTTCGGCCAATTAGTATACTGCCGTGTCTTTCCAAGGTCTTGGAGAAGGTAGTCTGTCAACAGCTCACTCATTTTTTAGAGAGTAATGATATACTACCTAACCTGCAGTCAGGATTCAGACGGTTCCGTAGCACTACTACCGCTCTACTGCATGTCTTTGACAATATCCTGTCAGCCCAGGATCAAGGCTGCTGCACGACTTTTGTTCTTTTGGACTATTCGCGGGCATTTGATGCTATAAATTTGGATATATTGTTATCCAAACTTCGTTTTTATGGATTTGACAATAACGCAGTTCGTTGGTTCCATAGTTATTTAATGAACCGTTACCAACTAGTAGAAATTAACTCTATAAACGGAAACACAGTAGCCTCGGCTCCTGCCTCTTTAAAAAGAGGCGTGCCGCAGGGATCTATTCTGGGACCAATACTGTTTGCCCTTTATTGTGAGGATATAAAAGATTGTTTACAAAATTGCAAGTATCGTATTTATGCGGATGACATCCAGATCTACTTGTCTTTTAAAGTAAGGGATTACCAAAAGGCAATAGTGGACATAAATAAGGACCTGCATGGTCGGAATGAGAGGATAACTGCATGGTCGGAACGTAACTGCTTATTGTTAAATCCATCAAAGACGAAGTATATGATTCTGGGATCCACAGGCAATTTGCGTTCGCTGCAGGCAGGGTTGAATATAATTCTTCAAGGGAAACCCTTAGAACGAGTGTACGAAGCCCGAAACCTGGGCCTGATAATGGATGCCGAGCTGCGTTATGAGAAGCATGTTGCCAACGCAGTACGGAACTGTTTCCATAAACTAAGAGTTTTATATAAAATACTTCCCTTTTTATCAGAAGAAATGCGCATTAAGTTGGTGGAATCCTTGATACTAAGCAAGTTAAATTATGCGGACTCTGTATATGGGCCTCGATTGCTGGCCCGATCAGATCGATTAGTACAGAGAGTGCAAAACGCCTGCACCCGCTTCTGTTTCTCAGTGCCATTTAGAGGTCACGTAACCCCCTTTTTAAATGATTAACATATATTAAAAATGAAATCAAGAAGAAAGTTGCATTTAGCTTGCTTATTATTTGGTGTCATTAAGTCACAGGAGCCAAAGTATTTATTTCAAAAACTAACCTGGGTCTTCAGTGGTAGCGAGCGATCGAGCAGACAATGCTCAAAGCAATTATCGATTAAACCACATTAAGTCTGAGGCATTTAGAGGAAGCTTTTGATATGCGGCTTCCAAGTGCTGGAATAATATACCTCCACCCATACGCAACGTCACCTCCATCAACACTTTTAGAACACGCTTGAGGCAGTATCTTGTGGAGTCGCAACGAAAGCTTGGCAATGTGAACTTGAACGCTTCTTTTATTTGTCCCCAGCATGCCTCCGCTGTTTATGATTTATAAAATTTATAACTATTTTTCTAATATACAAATTAATAATATTTATCTCTACTGAAATTAAACATTATTCTTATTACTATTTAATTATGATTCTTATCCCTAATCCACTAATTAGCAATATTAGTCCCTATTGTTTCCTTATACAATTAATAACTATTTTCTAATCCATTAATTAACCATATTTATCCCTATTGACATAAAAAAATAAATTTCATATTATTATTTAATTACTAAGCCAATCCCTAATCCCTTAATTAACAATATTTATGTGTATTGACATTCAATATTATTCATATCTCTATTTAATTACGAAATAATTTATAATAATACAAATGCCTACAGTACAATAAATATGTTTGTGTTACTTTTGTAGGTACTATTGATAATATTGTTCATGTTGAATGTTCCTATGTTGTTTAATTAGTGCTGCGACACTGTGCGTGCATCGATGTAAACTGCGGCGTCCGACCATCACGCGGCGCACGCGCCTATTGATATACTCACGCGAGTCTGGAGGCCTCTCCACCCGCTATCCGCTTAATCCGCTGGGCACGGGCCGGGAACCCGTAAGCATAACTATGCCGTAAGCCTACATAATGCACGTCGTGCACGCACACTGTTTTCACATGGGTATCACTTTTAGTATGTAATGTTGTGTGCATTACGTCCGTGCTATCACTAATAGGAGCTAGTTGAAAACCAGCGCCAAGCTTTGCAAGTCTGGCATATGCTGAACTAGACTCCCATTTGGCATAATGTGACATGATAATATAATAAATCCAAATTGGTTAATTCTAAATATATGAAATTTACAAAATTGCTTATTTTTTATTTGTCATTAATTATTATTTTATTTCATTGAATTTTATTTTGATCTTTTTTTATTTGAAATGATATTTTTATTGTAATTGTTATTTATAATTTCCACTTCGTTTCTTTTCTGGAACGAAAAGTACCTAACTGTCAAGTATTCCTCTATTCTCTCAGGGCGGAAGCCCGTGCAGGTCAACTCATACTTAACACCTCTGAACTGCACTGACTTCTACTCCCTACACCTGAGTCCGGTGCAGGGAGTGGCGAATGGCCTCAGGGGTAGCGCAGGTCGCGAAGATCCCCTTAGGCAAGGCTGGTGGACTATCCTTTCCGAGGTTGCCGCCCGTTCTTGGTCCAGTTCCTTCAGAAATGGATGCAACCAAAACCTCCAGCCGAAACACAAACAACAGGCACTCTACACATGCACACACACACACACACGTACACACATGCGCGCACACATCCACATCCAGGAACACATCTCTTCACCACGCCCCCGCGTGGTCGGGTGGGCGCGGGCTCGTAGTAAAAAGTCACGGGTAAGAGAAGTTGACCACCTGCGCTAGGACCTGCGCAGTCGAGCGCCGTACGCGGGGATGACGGAGTCCTGGGGGGTTGAGCCGAGCGGCACTGGCGGTAATGTGACCGTGAGGCAACACGCCCTCTTTGGTCCCGATTTCACGCTAAACGGTAGCCCCCGCTGTGAGCCGCGGGGGAAATGGCCACCGTGTCCCGTCAGAGGGCCACAGGCTAGGGACGTAGGGTCCACATCAGCAGTTGGAATTTATTTCGGCTGTTGATGTGGTAGGTGAAGGCTATACGGAGGGTGCAAGCGAAGGATGACGGCTAGAGTTGGTAACTCGGCTCAGGCCGTTAACCCGAGCGGGTGCCCGAAGTCGTGCTGTAAACCAGCCCCGCGTTCCTATATCCCTCTGGTAATCCTAACGTCCGGTATGACGTTCCCAAATGCGGGCTCCATGGAGGGTGGGAAGCCAGAGGGATGAAGTCTTATTAAACTTGTATGGATACCGAAATCCCACTTATTACCCCAACCGCGACGGGGACGGCGAAAGCTGTTCCCGCCGCCACAACCATACAGATGGTCGACGCCGTGGCCCCGGCTGCAGGTGTCACACCATCCCCCATGGACGTGACTTCAGCGCTGGCTAACGCTAGTACTGATCCCGTCCTTACAATCGTCAGCCCATTTGAGATAAAGCGGGAAGACGACTCCTCCTTCGCGGGCTGGCAAGTGGTGAGTCACCACAAGGGCAAGGGTAAGGGCAAGTCCACCGGTCCTGTTCGACACCCGCCCACCACACAACCGAGTGGCCCAGCTGCTACCAGCTCTGCGAAGAAGAAGAGGGCGAATAAAAACAAGAGGCAGCGCCTGGCAATAAGGCGTAAGGCTGCACAAACCGCTGCCGCCGCCGGTAATGCCTCTACAAAAACAGCGGAGCAGGCCGCTGTCGCAGGTCCCAGTAATGTGACCAGCGCGCAGCCCGCGCTCAGCAGTGGGGGGTGCACGAAGGCCGGAGGCAGTACGGGGAAGCCGCCTGCCGCCAAGCGGCGGGCTGGCCACCCGGGACGGCATCCAGCCCCAGCACCACCGGGAAACACGGCAGGTAAAACTGCCGGAAACAAGGAAAGAGGTGAGGCCAAACGTGCACTCAACGAGACCAGCTCGCCTCGAGGGGAGCACAAGAAGCCCCGCCTCGACTCCTCCAGGACACAAGGTAAGTCCTACGCACAGGCCTCCAAGGCGTCCCTGGGCGTTGCAGTAACATGCAAACGCACAGGGAACTTGCCGAAGGAGTTCGTGGACCGGATACTCACGGAGATTCAAAGGAAGATCCTGAGTGACGCCTGGTCGACTAAAACCCCCAAACGCCCCGCTCCTGCGTTCACCGGGAAACCCATGTACGCGGACGGGGTCCTCAAACTCTGGTGCGCCGACGAGGCAACGCGTACCTGGCTGACGGAGGAGATCTCTCTACTGGTACCACCACCGGGCTTCGAATTGGAGGTTAGGGGCCAGGAAGAGGCCCCGAAGAGAGTGCGGTGCGGCATTGTCGTTCCCAACGAACAGGGTGTCTGGGACGACGTGCGCGACGTGGGTCGGGCTCTGGAGTTCCAGAACCCCTGGTTGGCGGTCGACAAATGGTCGCTGCTGCACTCGGAAAGACAGTCAGGTGGGTGCTTCCTGGTCGTGGGCGTCCCGGAGGAACAAGTCCCGGTCCTGGTGCAGAACGAGCGCCGCCTCGCGTTGGGGCTGGGTGCAGTCTACGTCCGGTTCCGGGACTCAACAGGCAAGTATGTCGATCATCCTCCGGAATGCGACAACTCCACACAACCACATCAAGCATCAGACACCCAGCCAGCGTGTTCCGCGGAACCCGGCCCGTCAGAGCCGGCCGCATCTGGCTTGGGGGCTGGCCCGTCAGCCGAGGGTAACTCGGAAGATGAGAGCCTGCTCCTGAGTCCGGTGCGGCGGGACGACGGGGTGGGGGCCGGCGACATCCTGGCGGGCCTAACGCAGCTGAAGGTCGGGAAGGAGGGGACATCACCCACAGATGAACCCTCTGCCTAGTGACGTCAGCTGCCTGCAAATCAACCTCCATCATAGCCAAACGGCCACTGCGCAACTGCGCAAATGGATGGAGGTCCAACATTCAGCCATCGTGCTCATCCAGGAACCTTGGATAAGGGGTGGCCTCATTAGAGGCCTCTCCAGCCTGGGAGGTAAGATTTACTCTTCTACTGACATCACACATCCAAGAACCTGTATACTTACAACTAAAAACATCAGAGCCCAAGCTTTAATGGAGTTCTGTTCCAGAGACATAACAGCGATACAAATTGAAATAATACAGCAGCCAAGGAGTATAGCGGTCGTTTTCGCATCGGTTTACATGCCCAAGGCTGAAGACCCGCCTCCGTTCGACCTCACGCGTCTGGTTAACCAGTGCGAGAGAACCAATACGGAGGTCGTAATAGGGACGGACTCCAATGCCCACCACCAAATGTGGGGCATGGACTGCAACAATAACAGAGGTAAGTCACTGGTTGAATACCTATTCACCACTAATCTTACCCTATTAAACACAGGTACGGAGCCCACCTTCGTCACAAAACGTAGTCAGACAATTATCGACTTAACTCTCGCAACAGAAGGAGCGGCTGAACGCATCAAGGGATGGCACGTCTCAAAGGAGGCATCATGCTCAGACCACAGATGGATCAGCTTCTCCATGAAAGTCGATACACAGCCCACACAGCCCCGCAGGAAACCACACAACACGGACAAATCAAAGTATGTCCTATTACTTAGAGATAAACTTACCCTTACCGCTACGCCGACGGTACTGGGTGACACTGAACAGATCGACGAGCAGGTATGCACACTGACACAGTCGATGCTAGACAGCTACCATGCAGCTTGCCCGGAAACCACTCCGCCTTCAACCCCGGGGAAACAACCCTGGTGGGGCGCTGAGCTTGAACGCAAGCGCAAGAAGGTAAGAAAGGCTTTAAATAGGGCAATGAACACAAGCGCGGATGCTAATTGGGACGCTTATAAAGCGGCCAAATCAGACTACAGGAAATGCCTCAGATTCAGACGCACCATGGGATGGAGGAAATTCTGTGGGAGCATTGAATCCTGCCAACAAGCAAACCGGGTAAGGAAACTACTGGCTCAGCAACCAACAGTTGCACCAGGTACTCTCCGTAAACCGGATGGCACATACACCACATCGGAGGAGGAGACAAGACGCGTCCTACTCGAAACACATTTCCCAGGCTGCGTCCTCACCCCGGTAATAACTTGGCACGATACACCAACAGTGGCGACCGAACACGAATGGAGACACGCAAACAACGTGGTCACAGAAGAAAAACTCCGATGGGCCATCGATAGCTTCCATCCCTTCAAAGCAGCCGGACTGGACGGCATCTTCCCAGGGTTACTACAATGGGGAGGTGAACCTGTCCTTAAAAGACTCCTGGCAATCATGAGGGCTAGCCTGGCCCTCAGATATGTACCGAAGAAATGGAGGGAAGTCAAACTAATCTTCATACCAAAACCAGGCAAAACAGACTATACCAATGCAAAGTTCTTCAGACCAATAAGCCTGACCTCCTTCATGCTTAAAGCCTTGGAAAGGCTTTGCGAGAGGGAACTAAGAAGTGGGGCTCTTAAGCACTTACCCCTACATGCCAACCAACATGCATACAGCTCAGGGAAATCGACGGAATCGGCCTTACATCAGGTCGTGAACCAGATAGAAGCTGCTATACAACAAAAAAGCATCTGCCTGGGCACCTTCATCGACATAGAAGGAGCCTTCGACAAGACAAACTTCTCCAGCATAAGCAACGCCCTATCCAGACATGGTGTGGATCAGATGCTCATACAGTGGATCCAAAACATGCTCAGCAAAAGGGTAGTGCGCCTACACGGCGACACTCAGACAGCCTTGATAACTAAAGGGTGCCCGCAGGGAGGTGTACTCTCCCCGCTATTGTGGAACTTAGTCATCAATGAACTCATAGACAAACTCAATGCGAGAGACTTCTACACAATAGGTTATGCAGATGATCTAACCATACTCACCTCAGGTAAAGTAACCAGTACAGTGTACGACCTAACCCAACAAGCGCTACGCATAGTAGAGTGGTGGTGTAATGAGTACGAATTATCTGTAAACCCGACCAAGACCGAACTAGTTATGTTCACACACAAACGCGCGCTGGGCACTTACCGACTGCCCAGGTTATTTAACACAGAGCTTAAGCTGTCTACCGAGGTTAAGTACCTGGGTGTCACTCTCGACAGCAAATTGACATGGAACAGCCACATGGAAAATAAGCTCAACAAAGCAAGCATTGTCTTCTGGCAGTGCAAGAAGATGATAGGCAAACGCTGGGGCCTATCCCCCAAAATTGTCTTATGGCTCTATAAGACAATAATACGTCCGATGATGAGCTACGGCGCAGTAGTGTGGTGGCCTCGGACCAACCTAACAACGGCCGCCAACAAGCTTCAAAAGCTACAAAGACTTGCATGCCTAGCGGCCACGGGCTGCATGAAAACTACACCTACAGCGGCACTCGAAGTGTTGCTGGACATGCCCCCATTGCACCTGTTTATACAACAAGAAGCAACGATGTCGGCGGTCCGGCTAAGAGCTCTGAAGCTCTGAAAAGACACCAACACACCGCACACTAGCAACTTAAATACACTCTTTAAAGCAGTTCCTCTCACACAAGCCATTGGCGACCAAATACCGAAACAATTTGTGTTCGACAAGAAATACAAAATCCAACTGTAAGAGGATCTACACGAAGGAGCGGTTAATCACAACGAGCTCACGATCTTCACAGATGGGTCTAAGACGGATACAGGTACGGGTTCAAGAGTATTCTCCGAGGACCTAAATATCAACATCGCCGCACCGCTGGGAGCCTACAACACGGTCTACCAGGCCGAATGTTTTGGCATAATCCTAGCTGCCACAGCAATCATGGCACGTGAGGTAAGGGAACGATCCATTAGGATCCTCTCAGATAGTAAGGCAGTCCTCTCAGCCCTCAAAAGCCATACTACCACCTCGGCGCTCACGCTTGAATGCCACCAGAAACTAACAGAGGTAGGTAAACAAAACAAATTAACACTGCAATGGATCAAGGGCCACAGTGGCTCTAGAGGGAATGACGCAGCCAACGTACTTGCCAGAAGAGGGGCCACTTTAGAGGTGGTGGGACCCGAGCCCATTATTCCCCTCCCTTCTGGATTTTATCGCAACCTGGTAAGAAATAGGATCAGGACCCAACACAACCAGTCCTGGATTGGTATTGAACATGTAGGCAGGCCAAGGAGGCTCTTCCCGCAGTAGACGGTAAGATAGCTAAACAAATCCTCCGGCTGTCCAAACAACAACTGCGGACAGTCACGGCCGCCTACACAGGACACGGATTCCTTAATAAACACCTATTTACTATAGGTATCACCGACAGCCCGCTGTGCAGGGCCTGTATGGCAGCAGACGAGACGGCAGCCCACCTGCTCCTCGACTGCCCTGAGGTCGCACAGTACAGGCAGCAGTACCTGACAAGACACAGCACCCTGAGGGAAGCAGTGGGCCACATCAAGAGTCTGCTGGCCTTCCTCGAAGAACTGGGGTGGCTGGAATGACGACACCATTCCCACCCGCACGCAAAATACACGCCAAGACGTGGAGTTGCGGAAACAGCCCGTGCCATCAAGTATCAAGTAGTATTCCTCTATTCTATGTAATTTTAATTGTGTCACCTTATCCAAATAAACTTGTTTTCTTTCTTTCTTTCTTTCAAATAGTAGTGGACCAAGTACACTCCCCTGGGGAACACCATATGAAAAGCAGTGCTTTGCAGAAGTATATTTCTCTTCTGTTTTCGTTATCGCGATAACTCTAGTTATTTCTGTTATCTGTTGCCTATCAGTTTAGTAAGATTTCAGTAAGTCTATTACATTGCCTCTAATGCCGTATGCATCAAGTTTGTTGATTAATATATTATGTTCTACATAGACAAACGCTTGCGTCATGTCACAATAGATTGCATAAACTGGAGTTTTTTTTTGTCAACGAGGGATATAACATTTTGGATAAATTCATAAATTGCCATATTTATTGATTTCTTTTGCCGGAATCGTTTTTGTTCTGGGCATAGTATACTATTATTTTCCAGGTAGGAATTAATTTTACCATAAAGAAATTTCTTCAATATTGTTGAAAAAGCCGACAACAACGCGATAGGCATATAGTTTTGCATTACTAGTCGATTATTTTTTTTAAACAAAGTTTTTGTAATGGTTAGCTTGAGGCTATTTGGAAATAGACCTGTTGAAATACATCCGTTGATGATGTAGCTAAGATGATGGCAAATATGTTCACTAACTTGTTTAATTATTTAAGTGTTAATGCCGTCATATCCTACACTGTTGGTATTTTTCAGATTCTTTATAATTTTGTTTATTTGATAGGGTGAACTTGGTGCTATAAACATCGACTTTAATCGTTGGTTGATTAAAGAGGTGACTTTTTTTTTCAGCACCTTATATGGGACTTATTTTGTCGATGAAATAATAGTTAAATGCGTTAGCTATTTCTCTAGGGTCATTTATAGTACTACCATCAACAGATTCTATGTCAATAATATTATTCTTGGGTAGATTTAATCTTGATTTATTTATTATATAGAAGTGTAAAACGCCATGCCGTTTTACACTTCTTCGAAGATGTTTTTATTTAAAAAAAAATATGGGCACGTTTAGTCAAATTTATGACTTTTTTAAAGATTTTGCAATATTTTCTATATTTTATTTTATTTTCCATAGTAGGTACTATTCTTAATTTCCATAACAAATGCCTTTTACGTCTACGAAGCAAATTTTAACTCCTTTTGATACCCATTTTGGTTTACTGTCTACTGTTATCAAAGTTAGTGTTTTAGGAAAACATAAGTCATAAAATAGTTTGAATTCTTCAATGAAATGCTGATAAGCTTTGTTTGGGTCATCAGTGTTGTAGACATTAGAGAAAGATATACTGCTTATGGACATATTAAACTTCTTTATATTATCAGAGCTATAATCTCCCTATAGTAAGCCATGTTTTCAATGTAAGTATCTTTTTACGGGTACTTTAATCAATTGAACAGTATGGTCTGATAAACCTAGCTCTAATACTTAAGTTTTGCAGTGATTTGTAAAGTTATGTGCAAAGTTATCAATAGATGTATTACTTGTTAATGTACCATTTTCTTGCGAATAAATGAATTATTATTATTATTGATAGTCTTGTCGGTTCACGGAGCGCTAACTTAAGATTATAATTCAACAACAGGCATTCAAAATCTAGGGATATGTTATTACACTTTAAAATATCTATAATATAATCACCTGCAATCAATATTCTATCACAACTTAGTTTCGCGATGTATTTTAAAACTTTTTCTATCCTATTGAAAAAGGTATACACGTTATTTTGTTTAGGTACTCTATATACTCAGACAATAATAATTTTTTGGTCAAGTAATTTGACCGCGCAACACTCAAAGACATTGTCTAGACAACATTTACTGATATCCGTTATTTCCTTAAATTTATATTAATTTTTCAGTAAAATACATACTCCTCCTCTCTTGGTATTATGTCGACTGTAGGTGGATGCTACAGTGAAACTAGGCAGATTTAAATTTAATTCATGACCCACCATCATAAAATACTCAGTTATACTTATAGCGTCTACTCATTATTGTCCCTGAGTTCTTCCAAACTAATACATAATGTATCTGGTGAAAGCATAATATGAAATTAAGTACTTCTACGAAACTAAAATTAGCCCATAGCATCGGCCGTGTGAGTATCGGTTTTCGAGACAAATGTGTGTTATTATATTGTAAAATCTATATTTTACCAAAATTCGTTCAGTAGTTTTTGCGGCGCAGAGTAATAACCAATCACACATCCATCCAGCCATTCTCCGAAACATTCGCACTGATAATACATACATACATAGACTCACGCCTGTTTCCCCGAAGGGGTAGGCAGAGGCATATTAAACGCCCACTTTTCGCCAGTGTTTTGATCCCATGTAATAGGTGGCGAGCCTATTGCCGCTTATCGGGATATTTTGTTTGCCAAAGCCTCGTCCGTTGATCGGCAGGTGCACCACTTGCAGGTGAGGTTGGCTTGGGACCCTAAGTTCTTGGTGGGAACCCGCTGCACCTATAATAAGTAAGTAAAATCATTACAATATTCAAAGTAAGTAGTAAGTACCAAGTACTGTTCTTCAAATTGAGGTGAGACCATAACTTGCGCGATTATATCTCGTCAGCTGGCTCCAAAGAGACTTTGATCTATTTTTAAAGACTTCGGAAAACAAACGGTGCTATTTTAGGACAGAATGATCAACTTATCATTAAGTATAATAGGATGAGAATCTGTGGATTGCAGCAATTATAATCTTCACATATATTTGGCTTTGAAGTAATTACGGAAGTATATTTCTTTAACGTTGACATATCTGATTAGATTATATAGGCAGGACATTATCAGACTTTTATTTTAGAATAATCGAGGAAACAGGAATGTGTTAAATTATAATTTTTTTTTCGGAATATGTACCTTATTATTACTTATTCTTGGTATTATAAGCAGTGAGGTGTAAAATAAAAAGGGAGGAAATTAAATAAACTATTTATTTGCTCGTAAAATCCACCCGCAATACTTCAGTGTATAGTTATGGTATTTTCAACATAAACAACCGTGGACGCTACTGAAAATGCCATACTCGTAGCTAAGATCTGGGCTGACACAATTTAGATTGTCATCGACACGCTAAGAAGAAGAAGAACCGAAATATTGGATACTCAGAACCAAAGTATGGTAAATGTGGTGTCTATGTATCTCCCGTAAAAACAAGTAAATACTTGAGACAAGCAAGGAGGCAATTTGGGGAATAGTAAGAGGTTCTACTTTAGTCACAATCGTAAGAATAAGTTGGTGATTTAGGAAATTGAATAAATGGCAGCAATTTAACATAGCATCCGTTCTCTGATTCTAACAAAAATGTATTGATATATTTTACCAGATTTTTCATCAATTTCGATAGTATGTTCAACTGATACCCATAAAATGACGAACATTAATTTACATTCACAAAAGCCCGTGTCAGCGCGTCATTCATGTCAGCCTAGAGACGTCCACTGCTAGATATAGGCCTTCCCCGGGGTTCTCCAGACCACAGACCAGACCAGACAGACAGACCGATTTTGAGCCGCTCGCATCCAACCGCTTCCCCCGATCTTAACCAGTTCGTCGGTCCACCTTGCGGGAGGCCTACCCCTGCTGCGTCAACCAGGTTTCAGTTGTGCAATCAGCGAGCCCACCGTGAAATTAATAATTGGAAACTGAAAGTGTAACCGAACCAACCAAAATCAAATGTTCATTTATGCGATCTCACGACTTTTAAAGAATCGATTTAGGAGAGACTCTTACTTTAGACTCTCCTAAATCGATTCTTCAAAAGTTCGGAGTATGCGCTCGTAAAATATTCTCTTTTACACAATATTTTAGTACTTTGAAACGTGATCAATGTTCAACTACAAATTTATGCTTTTCAAGTTTGTAAGAGATAAAATGTAAGCAAACCATAAAATAGTACTTTGGACACTGTCACGTTTGTAACTTTTGCTACGTACTTAGAAGATTTTCTATAATAGAATATAACTACTTTAATTATCATCATCATCCGCCTGCAAGAGTCCACTGCTGGATATAGACCTCTTCAATGGCACGACAATGAGCCCGATTTTTGGCTTTTCGTGTCCAGCCGCTGCCAGCCACTTTGCGTATATCGTCACTCCACCTAGCCGGAGGGCATCCTACACTACTGTAACGTAATACTACGTATTGCGTTATAATATCTCGCAGGCGCTTAATGTAGTGGGTGGAGCCAGCCTAGCCCGAGCAGCGCTTATATGGTCAATTATTACCTTATATGGTCATGGACGGGGCCACATGCAGTCTGTGACTCATTGGTCTATGCCTACATATATAAGATGGGTGCGCGATCTAAATCGGTCACTTTCCTTAGACGTCGCCACGCTGCCAGAAAACTACTTTGTACCGCCTTATACATGCATATCTACTATCCCACTGACGTTCTCCCTACGGGTCTACACCTGACGTTCTTCCTGCGGGCTACAATTCTCCCTACGGGTCTACACCGCTACGGGTCAACAGCTGTCTTCTCCCTACGGGCTACAATCTACGAGCTGCTGGGGCCGTGCTGCTACCAACCGCTGCCCACGCATCAGCTCCTGCCTACGAACTTCCTATAGCCAGGCCACTGGTGCCTGACTGCGCCGGCCTACGCCTGAGCCGTACGGCTCAGCCTACATCAGCTGCACCGCCTGAGCCTCCGCTCAGCCTGTACCTCGACCACAGAGCTGCCTCTAGCGTGCACTTTGGCCAGCTCACCGGCGACCCTACGAGCAGTCTACCTGCTAGCGTCGGAGAGCAGCAGGAGTCTACACCTTACAGCCTTCGGCGTGCTTACACCTAGTCAGTCATACTGTATGTAAGCGGTAGTGAGACGTGATAAAAAACCCGTTCAGTCTAGCAGTGTTTCTATTGAACCCCGACAACCTACCTGAAACCCTCCGTCTCAGTGGCGCCCAACGTAGGGCGCCACTGAGAGATGGTTTGCAAAGGTGCGATCTCCATTCTAGAACACGACTACTTCAACGGTTATCGGTTCTTCGACAAATGTGACCGGCCCAATACTTCAATACTTTATTGCTTTTCCAAATAAACTGTTGTTTGTGTTGTTATAACGCCATCGAATATTACGTATCAAAAGGTTCCGGCCATCCTGCGCTGGCTGGTCACAAGTATAATCATCATCCACGTTATCCCAGTAACATCCTAGGGTCCACTTACTAGTATGATGATGATGATGATGATGTCCTCCTTGACGTCTCCGTCGACGGCGACCCTAAACATCTTATTTGGCATGTGCCCGGATGTGGCTGGCAAAGCCAAACTTTGTTAAAAATACGCGGTCACAGATGGTACAGTAGAGCTGGCTATTGGAGTTTTATGTATAGTTATCATTAGGCTTTGGTCGTGTCCTCCGTGCTTGGAGTTTTGCATCAAGGTCTTCGAGACGCATTTTTTCGTACGAGTCAGCGGCTTTCTTTATTGTTCGCCACCATTCAGGCCTGTGCAGACACAGTTCATCCCACTTCTATACAGAAATATTGTATACGACAATCGGTTGGAGACTGAGAAAGCTTCAAGAATCGCAAGAGCAGCTGCAGCTTTCGACGCTCTGAACCGCAGAGTTTCGAATTCACATGAGCTACACCTGAAGACCAAACTATAGATCATTTATCATTACCATTTTATTATACGCCTCTAAAACATGGGTTCATTACAAAACTAACATCAAACACTTAGACAGCTTCCATATGAATATGTAATAATCAGCATAAAGTTAAAAAATAAATAATGCATATAGTATGACATTCTAGGCAATCCCGAAATAATCGATGCTAGATAGCTAACCTCCGTCGAATCGACGGGCAGTGCGAAATGATATCGTGGCATCTTTTTAACGACGCGTCCAAACGTCTCGGCTCTTTTACGGCCATTTTCAATATTTGATCCATATATGGATTTTGAGATTCGAGATTCGTGTTTGACATATTTTGTATAGAGATTATGTCAAAAACGAATCTAAAATCTACAGATCTATCTATAGATCGAATATTAAATTTCGTAGTTAGTCAACTCAGTCAAAGCAGCGATAGCCGAGTGTATAAACCAACAAACTGCCATGCAGAGGGTATCAGGTTCCGGTTGTCATGAATATCTTTGACAGTCTTTACAGGGCGTCAGTACCTTCTGAATAAACTGACACTAGTATTAACCATGGAATATCGCTATCCCTTCGGGTTGCGGAGGTCAGACAGGCAGTCGCTCCGTGGAAAAGCTAATATTCAGCCAATTTTTTTTTATGGTAATAGGCGGCAAACGAGCAGACGGATTGCCTGATGGTAAGCAATTACCGCCGCCCAAGGACACAAGCAACACCACAGGAGTCACAAGTGCTTTGCCGCCCCTTGGGGTTGGGAAAAGGGATAGGATGAGGAGTGGGATCAGGGAGAAGGGATAGGGAATAGGGCCTCCGGCACTCTCACTCACCGAACGAAACGCAACAGTTTAGGTACTGTTACTTTACGTCAATTTTCTGTGAGCGGTTATACTTCCCCGGTCGAGCCGGCCCATTCATGCTGAAAGTCAGCAAGGCTCTACTACCTTGAAAATCCAGTTAGACTAGAAAGCGGACCCCAGACTGAAACTGGGATAACGCTAAGAGAAAGAAGTTAGTCAACTCAGTCGCCGGTGAGGTCGTTGCAGTCAAGCGTTGTGACAAACTGGTAACTGCCATAATTTTAGAGAAAAGTAACTTTTGCCCGTCGTTTAAGTGTTAATTTTTTAATTAGAGAGCGCAGATGTATTTTAGAAGTGATTTGTTTTTGTTTTTAGATTTATACAATGACTTCGTTAAATGAAGATACTACACAAATATCATAGTGATGATGACGAGAATCATGGATCTGCCAGCAAGAGCGAAGATTTGTTGATTGAAGATGATGTCCAAAGTGACGAAAGTTATGAACATTTGGAATCCAAAGAAAGACATGTAAGCCTACCAAATGATTTTTGAGTGGTGAAAACCATAAAAGGATGACGTGTGGCAAGTGTCACTATAAGAAAAAGCGCATGATTAAAAGTATTTGCGCAAATTCTAAGGTGGCCATTAAAATTTATTTTTGTGTTACGTTATATTATTATTATTATACTAGCCGTTTCCCGCGGTTTCACCCGCGTCCTGAGGGAACTACTTCCCGTACCCGAAATACCAAAATATCTTACGTAACCCATTTTTTTCTAAAATAAAATATAGCCTATGTTACTTGCAGATAATGTAGCTTTCTAATGGTGAACGAATTTTTAAAATCGGTTTTGTAGTTTTTGAGTTTATCCATTACAAAAAAAAATCAAATTTTTCCTCTTTATAATATTAGTGTATATTTGAACCACACTAGCAGCTTATTAAGCTGATGCGTGTGTGTCTTGAGACTTGGAGATTTTGTCGAGTCTATTCTTAAAAGTGTTCAATGTGGGTGCCATAACAACATTTTCTGGGAGCTTGTTCCACTCCTTGACAACACGGGTAGGTAGAAAGTGTTTCAAAGGGTTGAGTTTCGACTGAGTCTGGCGTAACTTTAACGGGTGCTCTCTGAGATGTTTATTTTCATTTGCTTCATACAGTTCTTTAATCCTGTCATCATCATAGTAGCCATTCAGTATCTTATACGTCTCAATGAGACTTCCTCTCTGTCTGCGGTTCTCAAGATTCATGAGGCCAAGTTCCTTTAAACGCTGATCATAGGTTTTGTTTTTTAGTTGGTGCACCATTTTGGTAGCTCTTCTCTGTATATTTTCTAATAGAATCACGTCTTTCTTAAAATAAGGGTCCCACACAACATACGCATACTCGAGGAGAGGTCTTATATAAGTTTTATACAAAATATAAGCACACAAAATGTTTTGCGATTGAGACATCTGAACGCTTTTCTTTCACAATTTTCACAATATGGGTTTCCCATTTCAAATCTTTGCTTATTGTGACGCCCAAATCTGTCTGCGTACTTACTGGTGTCAATTGATGCTGTCCTAGGTTACTACCTAGTAGTAGTGTACCGTACTCGGTACACAAGGATTTGTCCTACCTATGTGCAAGACAGTACACTTTGCAGAATTAAGCGATAACAGCCATTGCTTGGTCCATTCAGGGATGGCATTCAAGTCATTCTAAATTTCTTGTGATTGTACACATGGATTACCAAAAAATTTTGTATCATTAGCAAACAATGAAAGCGGTAGATGTAATGTGCTGTTCAAGTCAGTCAGGTACACTATAAAAATCAATGGCCCGAGCACAGATCCCTGCGGCACGCCGCTCCATACTGGATGCGCTGTAGATAACGTATTTCCAACACGTACAGAGAATTTTCTTTGAGATAAGAAGTCACTAATCCAGGCCAATATCTTTCCTCGTATACCAAAATGCTCTAGTTTATGTATAAGGCGCCGTAATGGGACACGTTCAAAAGCTTTCTCATAATCAAGATAGATCACGTCTGTGGGTTGCCCCTTGTCATGATTTTTCACCCATTCATTGACACACATAAGAAGATTTGTGGTAACTGAACGTCTTGGAACAAAACCATGCTGTTCATCCTGTATAATGTGTTCCTGCTTAAAAACAATCTAAGTTTTTCAGCTATAATTTTTCCATACATTTACATAACACACTCGTTAGACTTATAGGTCTGTAATTTGCTGGTAATAGCAATGAATACAAATTTTTACATAATAGAAGCTTATTTCTTAAGGATGTCGTGTGCCGATTAAAGTTGGCGTATTGACGGTTGTCAGTGCAGTACGTAGTTGGCGCCGCTGGCGGCACTGGCGTCGTTCATAATCATAATCATTTATTCATTCATTGCATTTTGGGTATTACATGCTCACACATTATTAAATTGTTTCACCAAAATCTGCCTAAATAGGCATATGAATATATTGAACTTGCAGAAAAAATAAAGTATACATTACAATGTCAAACCTGATCAAATATAAAACAAAAATAATCTAATTTGATAATAAAGCAATAACAATGTCAAAAATTCATGTCAGTAACCAAGTAAAATGTTAAATAAAAATGTCAATCGTAGTTCATGTCAGTAAGTAAATGGAGTTATTAAATTAAAATAATAGAATAAAAAGTATAATCAAATGTATGTCACCGTTTAAGTTTTAAAATTAATAAATAAAAAGAAGATATAAGAAATAACATCAATTTAAAATATTATAACTAATTAAAATCCATTTTTATCATCCAAGAACTCATTGACAGTATAATAGCATTTTTGTATTAATGTCTGTTTTAATTTATTTTTAAATATTCCTTTTCACCACAGCAGCTCAAACATGCCGCTTTTGCTGCGAGACAACAGTGAACAAAACGCGATTTTGATTCGAGCGTGTGGCAAAATAGCTTTTTAATTTTTCAATCTTCAGTGCCACGAATTGACATTGTTCAGCCATAAATTTGAAACATTCGAATTTTACTGTGCTCTGTCTCTTTCACATGCATATAAAAAGTGAGTGAAAAACAAACCCCTTCGAATTCGAAATTCGATTTTGGAATTCAACCTCAAAGAAAACACCTACGGCAACGCAAAAAAAAAAGATATTTGTAATAAAGAACTTACTTTTTTTATATGTTATTGTTTACATGTTTAATTTAATATTGGATTTTAATAAAAATAAGTCTAATTAATAGTATAAAATTAGTATTTAACATTTTTATTTAAAATTACAACAATGATACATTTGAAAAATAAACATCAGGGACGCGGTATTAAAACGCTATTTAAAAAAGTAGCGGGAATAAAAATTTCGCTGATGCTGATACAGTAGGTATAGCGTAACGTGTTGAATTATATTAATATATAAAATAATCTAAAAAGATGAGTGAAACTAGCGATGATGACTGTACTTTAACACCAGAAGAGTTAAATCAACAAGTGATTATGCAGAATTCAATCTATTCCTGTTAATTTCTATGTCTCCTAAGTAATATGTGTTCTCACTGCTGTGGTGAAAAATTATGTGTGCTACACGAGAGCAAAGTTTTTTGTATCTCGTGCTGTTGAGTCCCTCACCACGCTCAGGATTCTAACTTTGACTCACTCGCTACGCTCGTGAATCAATCATAGAATCCTTCGCTTGCTCTGGACTCAAAATCAGCACTCGAAACAAAAAACAACTTTGCTCTCTTGTTGCACAAATAACTATTTCCATAAAGCTTTATCTGACATGGTATTTTATTATAAATTTTTGGCGCTATACATAGTAAGCTTTTGCTCATCAGGCTTGTTTTCGCGCTATGTAGACATAGTCTGTTGTTATTACGCCTATTTCGCTTGACAACATCAGATATGCGTTGGAATAAATGAGGATTAGCGTGTACAAATAATGCTACCTCCAGTATATATAAAGACGGAAGTGTCAGGATGCTGTATCTGATAAAGTACGGTTTACAACTGTCTGTTGACTGCAATCCAAACATCGCTCGTACGCAACGCTTCTGAGCTTTGAAGACCATTATACTATGTGTAGAGTTCCCCCAAAATATTACACCATAACGTAATATTGAGGCGGCAAGACTGTGATACGCAGTTAGGACAGCGTCGATATTAACTATTGTTGATATTTTATGAAGAGCATATGCAGAACTGCTAACCCTCTTACATAATTCGGCAACGTGATTCTTCCAATTCAGTTGTTTGTCAACTACTATGCCCAAGAACTTTGCAGAGTCTACTTCACGTATGTAATTATTATTATAACTGACATTTATACTATTATTGACTTGCGGCCTTTGACTGAAATGCATGACGAGTGTTTTAGTCAGATTTATTTTCAAGTTATTGTTGTCTAACCAGCTAATAATTGAGGATAGACAACTATTGATCTCATTTTGATATTGTTCTACAGTACTGCACTGGATAGATACAGTACTGTCATCCGCAAATAAAGACATTGGATGTATCGTGTATTTGGGCAGATCATTAATGTAAAGTAGGAACAAGAGCGGACCTAACACGCTGCCTTGAGGTACACCATACTGGACTAAGCGTTTGTCGGATTCATATGTTTCCTCCCTTTTTGTGCGGGTATTTACTCTTGAAATATGGGTAACTTGTGATCTACTGGAAAGGTAGGATTTTATTAGGTCTTGTATGTTCCCTCGAATTCCATAAGAGTTCAGTTTTTTTAATAGTATGCAGTGATCCACATAGTCAAAAGCTTGCGTCATATCGCAAAATATGGCGCATATAGGGGACCTTTTATCGACATTGGTGATTATTGTTTTGTAGAAATCGTATATGGCTAAGTCTATGCTTGTATTTTGCCTGAAACCTTTCTGCTCGGTACATAGTAACTTGTTGCCTTCCAAGTAGGCATGCAGTTTGTTATTAATGTATCTTTCAAATATTTTTGAAATGATGGGTAGCAGTGCAATTGGTCTGTAAAATTCCATTAACTCTTTGTCTTCTTTTTTAAACAAAGGTTTTATTATGGTTGTTTTTAATTTGTCAGGATATTTACCATTACTAATGCATAAATTTAATATATGAGATAAATGTCCACTTATATCTAAATTAACAATTTTAATTATTTTAGTCGTAATGTCATCAAAACCTACACTATTTGTATTTCTTAGTCCAGAGATAATTCTTTGTATGTCATGTGGTATACTAGGTGTCATGAAAAATGAGTTAGCTGTACTACCAATAGACGTTGTCACATTTTTTCCGCATCCCGATATAGGCTTTATTTTATCAGTATAGTAATTATTAAATGCATTAGCAATTTTTTTCGGGTCAGTAATAATCTGATTATCTACTTTAATCCTGGTAATATTGTGGCGGGGGATATTCAATCTTGTCTTATTTATTATACCCCATGTTGTTTTAGATTTATTTGATGAATTTTGAATTTTATAATTATTTTGTGCACGTTGCGTAAGCCTTATTATCTTTTTAAATAATTTTGAATAAGTTCGGTAGATAAGTTTATTTTTAGTCGAAGGTTTTAGTCTGAAACTCCATAATAGTTGTTTTTTCTTAGCACTGCATTTTTTTAGGCCCCGCGATATCCATTTTGGTTTCATATTAACATGTATAGTGGTGAATTTATACGGAAAACATAGATCATAGAAAAGTTTAAAGTTTTCGATGAAATAATTATATGCTTTATTAGGATCAGATTCTTCATAGATGTAAGAAAATGAAAAATTATTTAGGCATTCTTTAAATTTCTGTATATTTTCTGAGCAAAAGTCTCGAGTCTTTTTTCTCCAAGCTTTAATTGAAGGTTTTTGTACGCGAAATTGTAGCAGCTGTGCAGTATGATCAGACAAGGCAAATTCTAACACTTCCGCTTTACACATTTTTTTAAAATTGTGAGCAAAATTATCGATGCATGATTTACTTATCAATCTAGTCGGTTCTTTTAAAGCTAGTGTCATATTATAATTTAACAATAAACTTTCAAAATCTAGAGTAACATTATTTTGTTTCATTAAATCTATATTAAAATCGCCTGCAATTACAATATTTTTATACATTTTTTTATTTAAAAGTTTCAGCATTGCTTCCAGCCTGTTAAAGAACGTGTTCAAGTTCTCCGCTTTGGGCACTCTATAAACACATACAATGATAATCCTATAACTTACAAGTTCTATTGCACAGCATTCAAACAGTCCTAATACCGAAAGTTTTTTAATTTCATGTAGCTCGTTCCATTGGTTACCATTTTTCACAAGAATGCACGCTCCTCCTCGTTTAGAGTGGCTTCTACTATAACAAGCTGCTAGACAATAGTTTGGCAATTCTAAATAAGTTTCATAGCCATCCATCATGAAATGCTCTGTGATACACAATATTTCTACATTTATTTTCCTATCAATGAGTTCTTCAAGACATATTGATAGTGTGTTTGACTTGTTTATTAAACCAGCAATGTTTTGATGGAGAACATAGATATTATTGTAGACGAAAAAAATCATCGGTCTGTTTATGGTTTAAGATATGTTCATAAGAAACCGATGCATTGTGTTTCATATCTTCAGTTGTTTTATCTATATTCCTCTGCCCAAACAGGTTGAGATCAATTAATATTTTATTCATTATTCGACTGTATATATTTTTCAAGCCATGTTTGTTTATTTTGCCAGTTGTGATAGAAAACATGTCAAGCGATAGGTCGCGATTGCTATCGAACAAGTAAGCGTAGTCATTCTTCTGGAGATCTAGACAGATTAGCTTATTGAACATTTCTACTTTAAAATTATAGATAGGAGCTCCTGTAATGTATGTTGGAACACAAATAACCATATTAGTGTGCTTAATTGTTTGCAAAGACTCTCTTAGATTATTTATTACATTTATGTAGTTGCTCTCATCCCTAACATCATTTTGTCCGATAAAAATTATACAATAGTCATTAAAAGTAAAGTTCATAACTTTTGATTCAACATTTTTTATTAGTTCTTTAGTAGTGCAATTTGGCATTATATAATGGCAATAATCAAAGTAGTCTGAGAAAGTTTCGTTTATTGCCGACAAAGATCCTCTTGTTCTGCTACTACTAAGTATACATAACTTATTCTTATTTGTAATATCCGTGTCGTAATTACCAGTTGCCTTTTCTATCTTTTGATTAAACGAATTGCTATCTTTCGGGGTAGTTTCTTGTTCCGTTGGGTTATGTTGTGTATGGGTACTGACATGAGGTGTTTGTTCAGTTTTATTATGTGTGATTGCAACGCTTTTAGAATTATTATGATTTTTCATGTTTTTTCGTAAAGGTGTTAAACTTTTTTTAGCAGGAGATGAACATATTTTTTTATACATGTTCATTTTTTTAACCATATCTTGTAGGTCACATTTTAATTGATAATTTTCACTATTCAAATTTTCTATTTCTTCATGAGCACTTAGTAATTCCATTGACAACTTCTTATTTTGTTCGATCAAGTTACCTAAAGTGTCACTGTTATCGTGTAGACTGTCCGGAATGCTCAGCATAGTGGTGTCAAATATAGTTTTCTCGTTCGTCATTACAGTTATGTCTGTTAATGAACTTGTTCTATATGGTTTGCGTTGTGTGATATTGTTGCTGTCGAGATCCATATTAATTTACTCAGTTTTCTTCAAATATAATTAATATGATATTTCTAATCAACTTAATTACGTGTGTGTATCCAATGAATATATGTATGTATGTCCAATGTATATATTTATGTATGTCCAATGAAATAATGTATATATTTATTTATGTCCAATCAATAATGTCAATTTCAAAATTAATTCAATTCATACAGTGCAGCGAGAATATCATTCCACAATTTTAATGGCAACACCAATTCTATTTAGTCGTTCATTCATTAGTAATAAATCGGTTGGCACATAACTAGGTTTTGTTCTATATTGTCTTTGAAATTGAGAGGTACAAAGGTCAGTTATCATGAGATGTCATAAAATTTGTATATCGTTTGAAAAGTTTGTTTTCTAACGGCTCATAATTATTATAATGACCTGTTTTCAATTGCTAGGATGCTCACTGTGCGTAAATATTTTATGTAAGTGATTGTACGTACCATACCGCAGGTTGCCAGCCTACGAAATGCACTTCACTTGATAAAACAATGTGTTCCAATATTTGTACGTGATGGTGGTAACTCAATGTATATTTGTTGTGCACTGTCGAAAACGTTTTATGTGATATATTGGATGATGATCGTCACTAAAAATCACAATCCCAATGGTAATTACAGGTAATACTTATAATTTACAAATTAGCAATATTCAACTTTGTTTACTCTTTACTGTCAGACAGTTGTCGTTCTCCGTCTTTCTTGCTCTCGTAGTTGAGTGACACAGGAGAAACTTTCGTCTCTCTTGCACTCGTAGACTCAGCTGTCACAGCGCGACTGCCACGCCGCCAAGCGGCAATATGGGTCACACTGGTCACAGAAAGTTTGTCTTAAAAGCGCCAATAAGAAATACATCTCTATAAATAAATATCTATGCTCTATGGTAATAGCTTGTTCCCTTTTTTATAAATCGGTACTACAGTAGCATTCTTCCAATCGTCAGCCAAGAGCCCAGTTTCCAAGGATATATTCATAATCTTTGCAATGTTGTCAGCAACTGTAGATGAACACTTTTTTAGCAGATTGGATGGTATCTCATCAGGACCTGTAGCTGTTGTGTCTTTGAATGTCAGAAGTGTCTTTTGAACTAGCTCGGCTGTGATGGTAACATCGCTGAAAGAATTTTCAATTCTGGGCATATTAATATTTGGTAGAGGGCCATGAGGTTCCCTGATATAGCTTGTTTCAAATTGATCTGCAAATAGTTCAGTTATTTCTTTCTGTTCTACAATTAACTCATCACAGGTGTTTTTCAATACTGTAGGGATGCCAACCTTGCAATTAAGTTGTTTTCTAACATATGCGTAGAATAATTTCGCGCTCAAATTAATGATATTTGCCTCAAAGTGTGTTCTTCTAGATCTTTTTAGTTGAAAAATTTTGTTATTAATGGTCCTGTAATCATTATATGACCTACTATTTTTGTCTATTCTGTAAACACTCCAAAATCTTTTCTTTTCCTTAGTTGAATCAATTATTTCTTTATTTATCCATGGTTTCTGGACTCGTTTATTTCTGTTGCTACATTTTCTATTTATGTACTTTTCCTGTATTAAAGGTATCTGGTTTTTTAAATCAAACCACACCTCATTGGATGAACTACCGTTAATATTGAAATTTTCTGACAAGTATGTGTTAATCACATCATAGTTGGCATTAAAGAAATCATATTGTAATTCTTTAGTAGCTCTGCCATCACTAAAATCGGTTATTTGTATAGTAGCAGTAAGAACCAAATGATCACTTTTGCCTATTGGGGGATGATATGCAACGTCACTTATCAAAGTGTCATCATTACATAGAATGAAATCCAATAGTGACTTTTCATTATTCCTTGTCCTAGTAACCTGTGTAACCAATTGTCTCATACTACTAGTAGCATACATATTCATAAATAACTCACAAACTTTATCATTATTAGTAACTTGGTTAAGTGACCATTTTATGTTGGGTAAATTAAAGTCTCCAAAAATCAATACTGTCTTTTCTGCTGCTGCTTTTTCAATCATATCAAAGAGAATTTCATCTGATTCCTGGAGTATATGAGATGGTGGACGGTAGATACAAGCTAAAGTGAATTTCAATTCTCAGAATTCAATATCAAGCCACAATGTTTTCAACAGGGAGTCCTGGCCTAAGTGGTTTACCCTAGCAATTATAGGCATATCGTTGATTTCAGGGGCGACATATATTAAGACACCACCTCCTTTCCTAGCGTATCTATCATGCCTATAAAGTACATATCCAGGTATATTTATGATACTGTCACTTATTTCGCTGTGTAGGTGTGTTTCAGTTATTAAAATAAATGTAGGTCTGAATGTTCTTACTTCATTGAGGAATAAATCGAATTTTGCCGTTATGGATGCCAGGTTCTTGTACAATATAAGGAGTTCAGTTAAGCGTCGCGGTTTTAGTTTTTTGTAGTAGTATGAGTAACTATTTTAGGTACTCCAT
Organism: Euclidia mi; assembly: GCA_944739405.2. Taxonomy (NCBI): domain Eukaryota; kingdom Metazoa; phylum Arthropoda; class Insecta; order Lepidoptera; family Erebidae; genus Euclidia; species Euclidia mi. The sequence goes on from OX123188.2 coordinate 94,803,705, forward strand.
TTACATTTTTAATCGTAAGATCTTGCTCACCTTTTTCAATCCTGGCGGCTAAATCATCCCGCAACTTTTTCAGTTGGTCTCGCTGGTACGGTGTCATATCTGAGTAAATTCTGATTGGTTTGGGTACCTTACTTTTGTTTTTCAATACACTGGTAGCAATATATTTATTTGCAAGCACTAATTTCATAGGGCGTGGTTTCGTTTTGCCAGTTTGGTTGCGTTTACCTAGACGAAATATATTAACTATCTCCGGTTTAGAAATGGACAAGTGGCTGAACGATTGGTTAACATAGTTGGTATCCTCTGTCTTCCTCTCCTCGGCGCTGTATGCTTGCGACTCCGGTATACCATAAATAATCACGCTACGACTACGCTTATGCCGGTCCTCCATTTCACTGATAACAGCATCCAGATTTACAGCACATGCTTGGGATGATTTCAACTCTTGTACCTGCTGTTGGAGTTCAGTAACAAGCCTACGTAGCTCAGGAACTTGCCTCAGACCTGTCTTACATTCATCACAAAGGTATGATAATTTTGTGTTTTGTAGTCCGAATACACGTATTTCCGTCGCCGTAAGACAGCTACATTTGGCGCATATCAAACGTTTGCAGCCTTTGCATTTTATCTTAACACTTTTCTCTTCAGGTTCAGTATTACATTTAAAACATTTATCCATATTAGCTATTTTTGAAATCAGCTGATAATTCGTATAAGTATGACAACCCTGTATTGGCTATGGCAACCCAGTTCACTTCCTATGACTACGACTTGACACTTCACTATCATTCAAATCATTCCATTTTAATTTTAAGGATGTGGGTATGTTTATAAAAAATATTTTTGCAACTGTCAAGCACTGGTTTTTTTCACAATATTTGGCAAAAATAGTCACTATTCTTAAGAGATTCACTATTATTTTATAACACAAGATGTTTATCGCCAAGTCAAATACACTTTTCACTTTGGTTGCGCACTTTTAACAACGAAAATCAATTAAATTGTCGGGAGCTAACGAACGCGATGTTGCTCAGTTGACAACCGGAAACCGAAAACAGTGTGCCAAAGATAAATAAATAGTTTTATATTTTAATTATCTATTATATTTCTAAGTGCAACCAAATGTGTAACCAATATTTTGAATTTTATATCATACTAGCTGACCCGGCAAACGTTGTTTTGCAAAAATTTTTTTTTTTTTGAAAAATAGATGTTGGCCGATTCTCATAGATACCGGATAAGCACAAAAAATTTCATCAAAATCGGTCAAGCCGTTTCGGAGGAGTATGGGAACGAAAACTGTGACACGAGAATTTTATATATTAGATTTTTCGTTGATTCTGCATGTTAAGACTGTTGATTTGAGAAAATAATATTTTTTTAAAGGTTTAAGAATAGTTACTGAAAATAAATAAATAATGTTAATGTTTAAAACGTATTTTTATTATAAATCCTATAAATAAACTTTAATGGAAGGCAATAGCTTGATTTTATTTATATTTCATGAAAAAATAATAGCTTTTCAAATGCCCGTCGTTTCGACGGATGGTTAGCTTAAATAGCGTACACCAGAAGGTGGTTAAGCTCATGAACTAATAGATAGAATTATTCAATTTTATTTGTCAGTTTGGTGATTTTTCTAAAAAATAAAGACTGTATTGAACGTGTTTCATTTATGAACGTGAATAAATAAAAAACGTGAATCGTTTAAATACTTCAAGGCTACAAATCGAAAGTTTTAAAAACCAAATAATGTTATTATTACATTAAATAGCTTTTTCATTTCATAGTTATGTTCTTTACTATTAGTTCCTTTTGAGTATGTTTTTTGCTAATACAATTAAATCTAGCCTATCGTATTACAAGGATTAACTAATATTAAAAACTAAATTTAGATTGACGTGGATACTTAGGTCAGGTTATGCTTATAAAATGTCCTGTTTCCTTAATGCAAAACAAGATCAAAGCTTTAGAACAATCGAAAACTCTCTCAACAATCTGCCTTATCTAAATGATGATTCCAAAATCTAATTAACTTTTTAGGCTTTAAGCTCTCTGATTACCTTAAGTGCGGGTCGCTAACGTCTTGAATATTTCAGTGTAGGCAGAGAGATCTTCAATATTGTGTGCATTTTGTGCGGCGGGTTTCTGAGTGTAGTGCTGGTAGTTCATGAGAAGAGGATAGTAATATGTTCATTGGTATAAGTGTATAACCAAAATACGGGGGCTAAATGGATGCGATGATAAATTCAGGTATTTGATGTGTTAAGGCGCAAAACTTATTTATAAAGCTTGTGTTTATTGCTTGGATTATTTTTGCTTTTTATGTATTCTTATTATACATACATACATAGACTCACACCTGTTTCCCGGAGGGGTAGGCAGAGACTACGGAACGCCATTTGCAACGATCCTGACATATATCTCTTGCTTCATTCACTCTCATCATTCATTCTTACTATACGATACCAAATTCAAATTCAATTTATTCTGTATATTAAAAAGTACAATTAACTTATTTAGAGTACAAAACCTTAATTTAGGTGCCTGATCTAAAATATTGTGTGCCCGAAATAGGATAAATCTGTGTTTCAGGTGATCAGGACTAGTTAGATACAGTAAAATATATAATCACTTTCTTACTTCAATATTTTTAGTACGTTACGTTTAGTACCTACAGTTTAACTAGATCTACAATATCTCACTCGACCTCAGGACAGCAACAGCGGTTTAACACAAACAAACAATTATTTTGAAACAACATTAACTCTATAAACATGGGAAAAATACTGATATTTAACTCATGGTTAGAAAATACAGTAACCCTTAATAATAATGTTAAAACAATAGCACTAAGCTTTTGTTGTATACTTTAATATTACAGTTTTAATCAGGGTGTATTTTGTTTAAGTTATATTAACAATAAAAGTACATGCATTTATTATTCGGATGTTTTACGATATGTTTATAAAGCATAAACCTTCGCGTAAATTAAAACATTTTCACTTCGCTTTCCTCGTTTGTTTTATGAGTTTAAAGCAACAAGGTTAACGTGTGAAACTCCCTGCGAACGTGGATAATAAACAGTATTTTAAATTGTATGTTATACATTCTAAATATCTGTACCTATGTATATAAAATCCTTGCGTTACTGACTGCTAGACAAGCTACACCTAAAACTATTAAGCGCAGCAAGCTGAATTTCGTATGTATCTTCCTTAACGACCGTAAAGGAGCATTAAAAAGGGATTTCAGAAATTGCCATAGGAACGAGAAGAAACAGTCCAATTAAAAAAATGATGTGCGGGCGTACCGGCAGGCATTCATACTCAGGTATAAATGTATATTATGTGAAACTGTAGATTCTTGCAAAAATTAACGTTGTATGATGTTGTCATTACAAAATGTTAATTATTAATTTTAGAATTAATAATCGACATACCCTTATATCCTTTTTAGAGAGTGTACGAAAATATTTGAATAGCTTATAAATAAAATTCAATGCGACACGACGTCACAAAAATGAGTACTAAATACGAGGGTATAATTCCGAAATGTAAATAATTATATAATAATATTTGGTTAAACGTAAATGCGATTAACGTCTGTTCTACCCTTTGTTTAACCTGGGGCTTATTTTTAAGTAAAAGTATTTAGCATTATTACCTCAGAGTAGTTAGTGGTTAAAATAACAGGTACAGCACGCCCAACACCTCATGTACCTAAACACACGCGCTTATAATTTAGATGATGTAAACTAATATAAATTACTGTAAACTGGCTTACTGTAAATAAAAATTTAAGCCGTTTTTGTATGTATCTGTAATGGTGCATACCTACTCACCGCAGTTCCTTTTTGATGAGGAACATTTTGGAATATCAAAGCATAAAATTATATAACAAACCAATCAATATTTCATTAAAATGTTGCTAAGTAAATGTTTTTCTATGTGAGCAAATGTTGCGGTTCTTCTAATTGTTTCATAACAAAAAGTAACCGTAGTGTGGTTGCACCATAAATTAATGAAATGTTGGTGTGCCGTGTTCGGCCATATGTACTCGTAAGTCGTTCTTGAGAAGGATGGCTGACATCTGGGGGATAAAGACGTGTGCATTTATTTAAAGTCTATCTAGTTGCAATTATTTTGGGATCATAAAATAAGAAAATCAGTTTTTACAATGACGCAATAGGAGAAAGTTCAGAAAAATAATTGTTTAACTAAGAGTTCGTGATGAAATGTTGTAAGAACGGCTTAGGTTGGTAATTAAACGTTGCTAAGAATTATCTCCGTGTAACAGGTTCTTTTGTTCAGTTAATTTACTTCTAAACGATTAGTTGTGTCTTACACAAAGCTGATACTCAGTTATTATATTACCAGAATAAGATTAAAGAAAAGTCGTATATCTGGGAGGAACTCGAAAGATTAGAACTATCTGAATGCTTGTATTTTGGGATGTTGAGCAAAAATTTACATTTTACTGACCGACGCAAATTATGACAATAATTGTAAAAAGGGAATAGCTCGCTCTCCCGACTAATATACAATAGACTGGGCTGTTTGGATCACTATTTTGGTCTATTGATATTTTTTTATTTTTTATTTACACATAGAATTTCACCCGCACAGTTGTTGACGAAAATTATCTGTCAGGTTCTTAAGCCATGATATGAACCTGGTTGTAAATCTTGGTTCTGACAATTTACATTGTGGTCAAAATATGTATTAAACATAATCTAGCTCCACACGATTAAACACATTTTATTAAACGTATAATATGATCTTCTGCAAAACATAAGTTTACGTCGAGATTCCTTAACATCAGAGAGCAGACGGACATGAAACCGGAACCTGAAACAGCTGTTCAGACTTGCTCTGGACGAGAAATACTTGAAGCAGCTGACAGCCAACCTTCAACAATGGAGTGGAACTAAAAGAAGAGTATTACAACTGCACGGTTGGCATAATGGTTTAAGTGGCCGCCTCGGCGCTTGACACTGCGCCGAATGCTGTGGGGTCGATTCCCGTACGAGACAAGATGTGTGTTCCACAAATTCTTATTCCGCGTTTGCCATCGTGTCCGTTAATTGTATGTTTGTAAAGTCCTCACATCACCATGATTCCTCGTGCGGGAGTTGCTTATTTCAAAAGGAAAAGTCATGCTCAAACACTCACCGATCCATTCCTCGTTCTGCTCAGCGAGGGTACGTACTCCTTCTCAACCGTGGCCACCGCCAGCAGCGGTGCGAATATCGCGAAGGCGACGAGCCATAGCCCCGCTAGGAGGCTGCAGGCCCCTCGGCGGGACGGCATCCACGGCTGACGCAGCGACTGCGTGATGGCCAGGTACCGGTCAACCGACATGGCTGTGATGGTGAACACGCTGGATGCTACTGCCACACCTAAAACAATGTTAAAGATATTAATTGTCATTGCTAGAATAGACAGAATTAGAAATGATTACATAAGAGGTAGTATGAAAGTGAAATATGAAAAAAATCATAGATGAAAAGGTAAAAGAGAGTCGATTTGGACATGTTGTGCGAAGAGATGAGAAATAAGGAGGTAAAAAAGTGGTGAATATGCACGTAGAAGCACGAAAAGGGAGAGGGTGGCCAAGGAAAAGATGGATGTACTATGTGTGGATGGATATGAAAGAGAAAGGGGTAAACGATCGGATGACTGATGATAGAGAACTATGATATAAAGCGAAGGACATACTGCGCCAACCCCAAATAAATTGGGACCAGGACATGATGACTACTGTTTTTTGCAAACTACCTCCGACGCAAAAATAGGGATCTTAAGTTTGACGTGTCTGTGGCATCGTAGGTCCTAAACAATTTTGTCATCTGATTAAGACGACGTGGTTCGTAACTACTTATCAAGATCTATTTTGGAGGTTAATACGTCTTATATCTCATACTTAACGATTGATGTAATGCTGAGGTTGACTGTGTTAGGACAGATAGTCGCAACGATATTTAAATCAAGAATAAAGTGTTTAGGAATAAATCTATACTAATATACTAAAGCTGAATAGTTTGTTTGCTTGATTGAACCTGGGAATCATCGCTATGTAAGCGTACACGTGATAACACTCTTACATTAATACTGGTTACGAATTCATGAAGCCTTAACAAACGCCGAGAAAAAAAAACATATTTATAGTTCCTAAGCATAGGAATGACTTGTATTAAGATTCTTGGACGGAGCCTGTGACACTAAATAAAGACCGAGATTATGTAGTTTACCATTTTGTCTATTTATTATTTAGTGGATGACCTTTGGCGGCCGCCATATTGAAAATTCATACAACAATAAATAGTGAGCCTCTTTGTTGTCAAGATAATTAAAATACTTGGAGAAATCCGTGGGTTTAACCCATTGTTCTTTATCTTTATCGTGGCGTGACATTTAAACAACAAAAAGCTATGTGAACAATGTTGGATTCAACGCAAGTGTAACAAGTATTTAATTATTTGTATTTCTGGGTAATAATATCGCAGGCATTTTGTTCTATCTGTTTTAAGATAGATATCTTAAAACAGATCTCAAACGAAATGTATTAAAATCAAATAGTTAGCACATATTTCTTTTCATACATTTAATAATGGTCCTGGTCCCAATTTAATAAAATTTAATTTTGCTGAAATGTGACACAGTTACATTAGTGACAGCATGACAGGAACGGAACAGTACGTCTTTAACGACTTAAAGTACTAATATAATCTGTTGAATATAATTAAATGTATTATTTTATTTGAGCCACATGATTAATTAATTAATTAGTAAAGTAGCACCTTTGAAATGTTTATCTAAATCTGTTACCCATAAAATCTCACGAAAATGCAGTAGTCATAAACTGTAATGCTGTTAACAGTTAAGTTAACAGTGCTAATAAATAAAACTGGTCAAGCAATGTATCCAGCCGTAGCTGTAACATATGTACAAACTGCATTTAATTTTAATATAGGTACGTGTTTTAGTAAAATGCTTACAAATACCCTTTTTTCAGTCAAGACGCTTAACCTGCGCTTGCATCTTATTCATGCAGCTTCCGTACAACTCATATTAAATAGATATTCGTAAATAATTACGAAATTTCTGCCTGGACAAATACTCCAAAAATCTATTATTAAAATAAGACGATGAAAAGAGTGGCCTTGAGTTTCCTGTCTGATTCTTCTCACGAGGTTCTATTTATGGCATAAATATAACAGGCATCTACTTTTCAATGCTTAATTATGTAAATGTTCATTAAAAAATATTTTTAAGTATATATCTATTATTTTCTGACGTGTCCAAAAAGTATATTTATTTTTTTATGGAAATAAACATATTTGACTTTGAGTTTAACCTTTCCACGAATTGCGTTAAAAAAACCACAACAAAAATTAATTCCGAAGCTCCACAATCTGCATGGAAATGAAATTTTCATTCAAATTTAACCAACCCTATTTTGTAGAACCGCGTTCCAACATCCCCTGTGTTATTGCACAATTAAAGGACCTTTAAACTGAAGGTGGTAGCTTAAATCTGCATTAAAGTTATTCAAATTCCTTTAAGGAGAACAGATTAATTTGACCTTTGCTTCGACACACAAGGAAATTGAAGTTGAAGGGATATAATTTAGGAAATTTCGCTTCGCACCTAGACTTTTATGAGGCACTAGATTTTAACCATGTCGTCGTTCGCGTGGACTATGGCTACTTCATTTTTCCGTAAATAAACCCTGATTGTACCGAGAAAGGATTTAAAAAGACTGTCCATAGAGGATACTTGCGTCGCAAAATATCTGGGAATAAAAAAATCTAGTTTCTTGTTCACATTGTTTGCGCTATACGTTGATACGCTTGAGGTAAACATTTTGCTTGAGTACTTCAATTTAATAGCATTGCCATTTAAGAGGATACCAAAGTAAATTTCAACTCTACGTTTGAAACTTTTACCTATATTTAAGTTGAAATATCGTCTTGCAATTAAATAATTGGTCTTACTATGAACCAGTCACTTATTTTAGATGATGTATTGATACACAGACAAATATAATTAATTAGACTAAAGGAGCCCATTACTTTTCATAACATTTATTGTTCTTTTGATATTTTGGGTGCAGACAAAGTACCCTTTAAATTTTTTAAAAGAAAATGTTTTAATATATTACTGTACTACTAATTTGCTTTATGATGACAGTGGCATCGGTTATTTATGGCTTATAAATAAAAAATAATAAAGTTGATATAGGTGGAGAAAATACCACCAAATATATCCTTGCTGCAAAGCGTTTTGGTAGTTGTCTATCTTTATTCAGTCCGTCGATATTATTCAGAGAGTCGCACGTTCAAGAAACGATATTTATGTTGGGGCTGAAGCATTTGAACGTCAAACTGCCGAATAGGTATACGAGTCATATACATCTATAGTATCTGCGCTAAGGCAACTTGAGAAAATACACTCATGGTATTGAAAGGTTTCCTCGTACGACGTTTACCTCGCAGACTTTAGGCTATAGCTAAATCTCTTTTATAAGCCTGATATACTTTGATTGACGGCAGTATTATTCAATAGGAACGTATGATTATTATTTTCAACTAGCTTTTGCCCGCGGCTTCGCGGCGTTAAATTCGGGGTAACACAAATCTACTTTCAGTCTCAAGTTGTTTCACACAACATGAGACTGAAAGTTGATTTGTGATACTCCTGATTATTCTAAAGATTTCAGAAACTCTATAGGGTACAAAGTAGCTCTAATACGACATGATAAATTTATGTAAAAAAATAAACGAAATTATAAATAAACGAAAATGATTATCAGACTTGTTAAGTATTACTTGCGCGCCCTACGCCCAACTGACGACTGCACGAAAAAAATCTTGTGTACACGTTGCGATTGGTCTTGTCTGCAGAAGACACGAAAAGTTTTCGTGTGTAGAACAGACAAAATTCTTGTCGTGTACACGAAGAATTTTTCTTGTCTGCCGCAGACACGGTAAATATTCTTAACGTGTACAAGCGCTCTTATACAGCGTTTTTGGGCTTCAAAGATTATGTCTTTGTCGACTGTGTTACCCCAAAATATAACTTCATACCTAAGAACCGATGCCACTAAGACATGGTATGCAGTAAGAAGACCATTTATATTAATTATTTAAGATAAGATTCTCTTACATAGTTGTTCAATGTATGGTTTCCATGTGATTTTCTTGTCGACTGTTATGCCTTAAAACTTTGTAGCAGAGGCTACAAAGTTTAACTTGTTTTAGCGATTGTCCATTAGCGCACACGTTAATGTTATTCATGGTAGATATACGCTGACTAAAGTGCATTAGTTTTGTCTTTCCTATATTGGCTTTTAAATTGGTGTTCAACCAGTCAATGCCAGACATCAGAGCGGTATTAATATCAGATTCATAACAAGCGCTATCTGTACATTTGATAGTTACTGTCGTCCGCAAAGAGGGCTATAGGGATAATTGGTTGCGTTTGGTAAGTCATTTATTTACAATATAAATAGTAGTGGACCTAATATGCTGCCTTGGGGCACGCCATATTTAATTGTACGTGATTCAGATCTGTAAATTTCTTCAATATTTGTTATAGTGTTTAGTTTAACAACTTTCACTATTAGTAATAATTAAGCTTAAAATCTAGAAATCGTTCAGTGGTCATCGCTTAAACGTTAGCTATAAAGCTTAATATCACGTGATTTTGTCATTGCGTGCAAGCCCGAAATTTTCTGAAATGTTATTTCGTTCATAACTCAAGTAATTATCATTATAGAGACAACTCTTTTTTACATTTACTAATAAACTAATTAAGGAGTGACTTTTGACGTTTTCGTTTTCCGTTTGAGTGACAAAAGGGCTTATTTCTTCATTAAACATATTTTCAGAAAATGAATAAAATTATTCTGAACAAATGAATTCAATGGATGAAAACGATTTCAAGAGAATTTAAGCACTTTTGACGTGGATGTCTCTTTTTATAGTCGATTTTCTAGGCGGAAAAACCTTTTGAACCAAACTTTAATTGAAAAATATTAAGAACATGGTAGCAGAACTGAACTGCATAAAAAATAAAGATTAAAAATAATAACACATAAGCCCTTTTGAAAAGTCACTCCTCAATTCTGTTTACGGTGAGTGGTAATTTCAAGGTGGAACGTTTAAGGTATTATTTAAAATATCCATAAGAATGTTTAGGGAAATCACGTATTTCAAATTAAAATTCTATCATGCGGATATCTTTCAATCGTGTATCTGTCTTTATTTTTACCAGATAAAGATTTCATAAATAATAATGTATTGTAGTTTTAATTTACTGGTGTGTCTCACTGTTTCAAAATCGGTAAGAAAATATGGCATACATTTTCGAGGAAGCGCTTTTATTAGGTCTTTGTGCACAACCCACGCGGTGTTTACGGGGAGATAGCAATTGAAAGCTTTGTACATAATAACATGTAAGCAACAGTGGGAAATACAATAAATAATGGAAATAAAGCTTAATTATTTTTTCATTTAATCTTATATTGAACCTCCAGGTGTATAGGTACATAAATTTCATCATTCATTAATCTTAATAAATTATGAAATTTATGTTACCCATGTTTTATTTATTGTTTTTGGTAATCGTGGCCGAAAGAAGTACTTTCTAGCATCGAAAAGAAATAAATGTTATTGGACAACTCAATTTCAACTATTATTGAATATCTGTGTTTGAAAGATCCTACACAAACTCTTAAGTGTATTTGGGTCAAGTGAAAACATAGCTGAATGAGACAGAAGGAGGGATTATAAAAGTATCCGTAGCTTTTATAAAACTTACCGATTCGATTGAAAAATTAGAATACTATACAGCAAGGGAAATATAACTCTTTATTAATAAGTACAAATTAAAAGCCAAGTGATTTATTAAGCACTTGGATTACCGATGATAACTGATTATTATTATAGTATTTTCTAGGGCTTTTTCATGTTTAAAATCAAACTACGGTTTACGAATTCGATCGCGATATATTGGTTTTAATGATCTAAAAACTACATTATTAAATAAGTACCTACTATCCGACGGTTTGAATTCTTTGCACATATCGTGGTCACGGAAGAGTTAGGTGACATAAGTCTTGAATTTTAAAGTTTTCTCCAAGTATCCGAACAATGTTCAACTATTAGTGTTACTATTTACGCAGAATAAGCTCACAGTGATTTGATGGTGTGTTTGTCCTTATTGGGTTTCATTAACCTGATGTCTAATATATTGCGATAGAATTCGTAAACCGTTGTTTGATTTCAACTTCATTTATTATTTCACTGAGAAAATATGGTTTATTATCTGCCAAAAGCTAAAAGTATCGAAATTATAATAAGTAACTTATCTTGTAACATCAAAATGATAAAATCAGCTTCAGATTCAATATAAACAAGGCTACACTAAAAGCGTGATTAAGTATAAAATGCAAACTAATAAATCTAATGTTGTTATTACAAATAGTTGCAGCGCCAAGGCGGAGTACACTTAGAGCGATGGAACAATTTAATAAGCTATAAACGCCTGGAAAATGGCTTGTCCAAACACTGATTTGCCCACCAACCTATTCTCCCAAAGACAGTGGGACGCGCCGCTTTGTAACATTATGAGGAAAACTCTTTTGGATACATCTTTTAATGTTACAGAGCGTGCTCGTTTGCTGGCTGTGGGGGAATGGGAATCCGGTCTATGGCTTCAGGCACTACCATCGTCTAACACAGGAACCATGTTGGACGATGAGACGTTCCGTATCGCCACTTGTCTCCGTTTAGGTGCTCCGTGTGTTTCTCCGCATCGATGTCATTGTGGAGAAGACGTCGATAGCCTCGGACACCATGGGCTATCCTGCAGCAGAAGCGCTGGTAGGATTCCTCGTCATGCTCACCTAAATGACATAATCCGTCGTGCTCTTGTCGCGTCTGGTATACCAGCTGTACTTGAACCAAATGGTTTGGTACGCGACGACGGGAAGAGACCTGACGGTATGTCACTGTTGCCATGGAAAATGGGTAGGCCTTTGGTGTGGGACGCAACCTGCGTAGACACCCTCGCGCCATCCCATGTTCCAAGCTCGGGAGGTCATGCTGGCGCTGCTGCTGCATCTGCGGAAACCCTCAAACGGCGCAAATACAGTAATCTAGTAGCTAATTACGTATTTGAGCCGTTTGGGGTGGAAACGCTAGGCTCATGGGGTCCGAGCGCTCGTTCTCTATACCGAGAAATATCTAAACGGTTAGTCGACGTCTCACGTGACCAGAAGGCTGGTTTATTCTTTGCTCAGAGAATCAGCATTGCCATCCAGCGTGGCAATGCTGCCAGCCTTCTGGGCACGTTACCCGATGATATTGATGCGGAGGCATTCTACGACGCCTAAACACACCTGTACATATGTATCTATTTTTACTCTTTATTTTAGTTTTATGTACATATATATTCTTAGACAGTATGATTATTTAAGATAGTCCTACTAATATTATAAATGTGAAAGTTTGTGAAGATGGATGGATGGATGGATGGATGGATGTTTGTTACTCTTTCACGCAAAAACTACTGAACGGATTTGGATGAAACTTTACAGTAATATAGTTTATACATCAGAATAACACATAGGCTACAATTTATAAAGATTTTGTATAGTGTTGCCATACTATAAGGAAAAGTATCAACTAAGTCGGCAAAAACCCTGTATTATCTTTATTTGTTTGCATGGGTCAAATTTAGTAATAGGAATTTTACCGCCTTCGTGATGATTGATCTGATATTTGGTATACACTCATATTGTCACCAATATGAAAAGATAATATTGAAATGATTGTAAATTCAAGATGGCCGCCGATACCAAATGGCGGATCACATATTATTTCACAACAACCTCAATATGGGTATCAAATGAAAGGGTTTGTTTGGTAGAATGGAGCTCACTATGAAAAATCCAAGATGGCCGCTGCCACAAAATGGCGGATTATTTATTTTCCACAAATACCTCAATATGGGTATCAAATGAAAGGGCTTGATTCGTAGAATAGAGCTCACTATTAAAAATCCAAGATGGCTGTCGCCGCATAATGGCGGATTACTTACATATTTTCCACAAATAACTCAATATGGGTATCGAATGAAAGGGCTTGATTGGTAGAATGGAGCTCACTATGAAAAATCCAAGATGGCCGCCGCCACAAAATGGCGGGTTACTTATTTTCCACAAATAACTCAATATGGGTATCGAATGAAAGGGCTTGATTGGTAGAATGGAGCTCACTATGAAAAATCAAAGATGGCCGCCGCCACAAAATGGCGGGTTACTTATTTTCCACAAATACCTCAATATGGGTATTTAATGAAAGGGTTTGATTCGTAGAATACAGCTCACTATGAAAAATCCAAGATGGCCGCTGCCACAAAATGGCGGATTATTTATTTTCCACAAATACCTCAATATGGGTATCAAATGAAAGGGCTTGATTCGTAGAATAGAGCTCACTATGAAAAATCCAAGATGGCTGTCGCCGCAAAATCGCGTATTACATATTTTCCACAAATAACTCAATATGGGTATCAAATGAAAGGGCTTGATTGGTAGAATGGAGCTCACTATGAAAAATCCAAGATGGCCGCTGCCACAAAATGGCGGGTTACTTATTTTCCACAAATACCTCAATATGGTTATTTAATGAAAGGGTTTGATTCGTAGAATAGAGCTCACTATGAAAAATCCAAGATGGCTGTCGCCGAAAAATGGCGGATTACATATTTTCCACAAATAACTCAATATGGGTATCAAATGAAAGGGCTTGGTTGGTAGAATAGGGCTCACTATGAAAAATCCAAGATGGCTGCCGCCACAAAATGGCAGATTACCTATTTTCCACAAATACATCAATATGGGTATCGAATGACAGGGCTTGATTGGTAGAAAAGGGCTCACTATGAAAAAAGAATGAGAAGTATCATCTAACAACAAAACTAAAAACTTGAAAATAAAATTAACTAAAAAAAATTGTTTTGGGCGTATCGTATCCAGCGTAAACATTATAAAAAAAAATCACTTGCCCAACGATTTTATATTTGTCTGACCAATACCCAAGATTGATGAGAAGATTGGTGCGACCTGGTAGCTAGGACTTACCGAATTACATTTTAGCTTTTAGTACATAACCTAACTACATAATTTTTACTGTAATAAAACATTATAACATAAAAAATATACTTATTTATGTTTTTTACAATGCTCATTCTAGAATAGTTATCAAATTGTTTTCAAAATTGATAGATTTATTGCTAGAGCAGTATTTAATGTAGATGAACTTTGTCTTTTACGGTGAGTAGTTTGGACGAATAGTCTAAAAGTTATCACGGTATATTTGACCTAAGCGCAGCGTCATTAAAAGCTTTCTATGAGTTAGCGCGCTTAAGCACAGCGGGGTGGAGGGACGGTCTGATATGCACTTTGTGGTAATGCTTTCAGTTTTTATTTTTGCTGCTGTTATATTCAGTAGGTATATAAGCTCTTCATAACTTCAATAATATACCTACACACTAATCTTTACCTGAAGTTCGCCAATTATGAAAACATAAGTAATTTTTAAGTATTATCTGTTTATATGTATGCTACACGGCTAATCTGCAGAGTCGTTTGTGCTGAAATTTGACATGAATAGTCTGAAACCCGGGGAAGTACATAGGCTGCCCTTTATTAAAATTTTATGCTGGCGAAGCCGCAGGCGAAAGCTAGTCATGTATATAGTTATGATTAATCATCTGCAATGTACCTTATAAATAAAATATTTAAACCTTCAAAAAAAAAAAAAAAATTAAAGTAATTAGTTAGCTTCGTGTAAATGTTCGTTTTGCATAGTGGAATAGTTTGACGATACTTCACGTCTTGGCAAGTAAAGTGTGCGGTAAACAAATTAAGCTTTCAAGAGAATTGTGTTTGGTTTATGGGTATTTTTCTTGTCGTGTAAGTTTGTGGCCAATTTTGGTGTCAGATAAGGTCTAATGACCCTTGTTCTGAGATAAAAATCATGACCGATGGCTTCATATATCATGCAAAGCAAGGTGCTGTTCTGATGTAAATGTCACAACAAGCAATCACCCATCTAAGTGAAGACCTCCGCAAGCATTTCTTAACTTGCCAATCTATTGCAAAAGGCTAGTCAAGGCACTCTATGGGCACTGCACCCATACTTATAGATAAAATCATATTTATTGTATCTAAAATAAAATAAAATCAGAAAATAGGCTGGATAGTTCATTTTAATATTTTATTTGATTTACTGAAGGCTAATACTACTAAAATATTGCAATCGATTTTATTAGTAGGGTCATTCTTCGAGACACGTTTTTTAAGCGGCATCACCTTAAATAAATAGAAATCGAAAAGTTAGCAAGCCACTTTTTTTTTCGGGCAAATCTTTAATCCTCCTTTATCTGGGTTATTGATTATTATTCAATTATCTATATATTTTATATCATAAAAAAATAAAATATTCCCCGATTCTTTGATTTTCGTGGAGTGTCCTAAACCCCGATCTAGTCACTTAGTAAATTATATATTTTAAACTAAACGGTACATGCTTACCAAAAAAAAAACATGAAGTCCTAAGAAGTTGACAATGCTATGAAAAATTAGATCATAGTTCTAAAAGAATTACATTATCTAAAAAAAATTAAAATGTAACTGTCCCGGGGTAGTTATTGATTTGCGTGGACCATTGTAAATTCATTTGCACATCTCTAATTTCGCGGCCCAATGTTGCGTCATCCTAATTTACGTTACAACTAGTCCCGCTGCGACGGCCGAGCAGAAAGCTTCTGTGATGACGCGTCGAGTTTCCGAAAAATTAAGGTAAGAACTTCGTTTCGTGGGTTTGGTTTCTCAAAACTATGATTTGCGTGGTACAATTTTCTCCGGTGTCTGTGAATTTGTTTATTGAATAAAATATTGTAGCGAACAAATATAAGGTAACGCAACTTATATTCAAAACACAGTATATTTACTTAAAGGGTTTTTATATATTTTTAGAATAAAGGATTTATCTTGATTTTCGTGGTCGTGATTTGCGTGGTTTGCGTGGTAGTTTTGTAACACGCAAATCAATTATTGGCCATGCAAATTAAATAACTTTGAGTTTTGTAATAGTATTGTATGATAACATTTTGTATTACTTTAGTTAAATGTAAATTCGTTTAAATCAAACTTAAAATGATTTTATAAGTACCTAATAATAAAACAATAGTGTCGGACTACCTAAAATTGTAATGAATTATTTTTAGACCACAATGACATTAACAATAGAAGAAAAAATAGAAAGAAAGAAGTTATCTGAAAGAAGAAGAAGAGAGAGGCTGAAAAATAATGAAGAGTTATAGGCCAAAAACCAGGCAAGATATTAATGATATTAAACGTTGTCTTCATGAAAAACTTATACAAGTACCGAAAATTCAAAATAAATAATGTTGACTGATTTTACTATAAATAAAAGCTTTTAAAAAATATATTTCTGTGTTAGTTACTTACTTATTCTTTTACCTGATAACTTAATAAGTTATTTGAGAAAGTTAAATAAAAAAAAAATAATTTTCGTGGGTGTTTTGTGATTTGCGTGGCCTCCAATTTTTTAACCTCGATTATCTCTGTAAGTATATCGCTCTCTGAGGTGCCTCTTCTATAAAAAATATTACTTTTACGTATATTTTAAGAAACACATGTCGTTTTAAAAAAAATATTAAATTTAAAAATTGCCACGCAAATCACCAAATAATGCCTTGCTCAAAGAATCACCCAGTAAGAATAAAATTCGTTTAATATTGGTTGTCTATCTGAGGTTGGGTTTTAGAGAAATAGTCTGGCAAGCAATAAAGTTTTGTAATACCTTAAAGTTTAAGTAGTATTTTTACGGAAAACCCAGCTTTATAATTCTGTGCCTTACCAATGGCACAGAATTATAAAGCGAACTCTTCCATAAAACAGTCAAATTGTTTATAATTACCGTTCTAAGTGAAACAATTTTTGTCATTTAGATATTCTCATCTTTTAACATACTGAAACCACCATAGGTAGTAGTACTGTAGAGGTTGAATTATTTTCAAACTTCTAACTTCGTAAGTGCATTTCGGGTGCATAGGGTTCCCACCAAGAACTTAGGGTCCGAAGCCAATCTCACCTGCAAGTGGTGCACCTGCCGATCAACGGACGAGGCTCTGGCAAACAAAATATCCCGATAAGCGGCAATAGGCTCGCCACCTATTACGTGAGATCAAAATACTGGCGAAAACTGGGCGTTTAATATGCCTCTGCCTACCCCTTCGGGGAAACAGGCGTGAGTCTATGTATGTATGTATGTATGTAATTTCGTAAGGCATAGCCATTGCTTATTTCTGTTTGTTCCTAAAACTTTGGACGTTGCAATCGTTGTGGTTACGGGTTAAGAATACAAAATATCACTGTCCCATTGCATTCCATGAATGTCGTAAGAAATCATCATCCTCCTAGCGTTATCCCAGTTTAAATCTGGGGTCCGCTTACTAGTCTAACCGGATTTATCTGAATATTAGTTCTTTCACAGAGTGACTGCCTGTCTGACCTCCCCATCCCGAAGGGATAGCGATATTACACGACCAGTGTCAGTTTATTTAGAAGGTATTGAAGCCCTAGTCCGACTGTCAAATATCTCCATGACAACCGGGATCGACGGCTTAACCTGCTCTCCGAGGCACGGGACAAACGATAATTGACAATTTAATACGCACATAACTCCGAAAAGTCATTGGTGCGTGCCGTGGATTTGAACGCGATACCCTATGCATGGCAGTTTGTTGGTATCTCCACTAGGCTATCGCTGCCACTGATTGGCCATCGCTGAAGGTCGAAAGAAATACACGAAACAAATATGTCGTCTCACACATTCAATCATTAAGTCAAACTACAGAAGCAATTACGGTTGGAGAGCCTAGCTGATTTCAGCATGAATGGGCTGGGCCGGCCACCGGGCAAGTACTACCCTCTCACAGAATATTGACGTAAACTTACAGTGCCTATACCTTTGCGTTTTGTTTGGTGAATGTGAGTACCGAAGGGCCAATCCCCTATTCCTTCTCCCTCATCCCATTTTATTCCTCTACTTGGGCAACCTAATAGAAAAAGGAGTGGTACGAGAAGGAATCCAAAGGGCGGCAACGCACTTGTTACTCCTCTAGTATTACTTGTGTCCATGGGTGGTGGTAACCGCTTACCATCAGGCCATCCATCTGCACATTTGCCGCCTATTAGATAAAAGCAAATCTTACCTTGTAGAAAATTAACAGTCTTGCACATAACTTCTCCGAAGTACCAGAGAAGTGTGACTGACTTGGCGATCTGCACCGGCATGCAGAACAATGTCACCAGGAGATCTGCCACTGACAGGTTCACCAGGAATATGTTCGTTACACTGCAACAAGAGAACAAAATTGTTCAGTAAGCCTCATTTAAATGAGCAGCTACTTAAAATCTATTTAGAACCTTCAGATCATTGTGTAGCCATTTATTTTGCATTCTACTTAAATAAAGTTATATCTGTATAAATAAAATTCTTGCGTTACTAACAGATTACTGACTGACAGACAACGCATAGCCGAAACTACTAGGCGCTAGAAGCTGAAATTTGGCCTGTTTGTTTCTGGGGGATCGTAGGGGTGATTATTTGAAGCTACCACGGGATCGGGTAGAAACGGTTATATGCAAATAAAATGCG
Source organism: Euclidia mi (assembly GCA_944739405.2). Classification (NCBI taxonomy): domain Eukaryota; kingdom Metazoa; phylum Arthropoda; class Insecta; order Lepidoptera; family Erebidae; genus Euclidia; species Euclidia mi. Next base: position 94,822,468 of record OX123188.2, read on the forward strand.
CAAGCGTAACCGTGGGCATCCTCTAGTAAATAATATAAGTTTATAAGATGTGAGAGAACAAATCCTATCATCTACAGCTATAGAGTACCTGTATGCTGGCTATTCATGGACCAGGATGGCGAAAAGATCCCAATCCGAGAACACCGAGAAATGTTAAGTTAGTTAGCCTGAATTTATTTGGGAGCTATCCACAATGTTCTTGAAAGTCATATTAAGTTTGCCGACCTACACTTGGCCAGCATGGTGCAATACAGCCTAACCCTTTTCAAAGTCAGAAGAGTCCTGTGCCCAGTTAAGTAGTTGAACAGTTTATATCTTTTTGATCTATTTTTTTTTTCTTTTTCTCTTTTTTTACCAGCAGTTTTTGGACAATGAGCTGATGAGTTGTAAGCCAATAAGATGTAGAGAGTGTGCACTCCAGTAATTTATTTTTTTAAATTTAAATTTTAAATTATCAAAATTCTTTACATGTAACCAGAAAAAGCATGGCCATCCAACGCAAAGTTTCTTACATGACAGGTAAAGTCAACGGACTTACGAAAGCATACCGTTGTACTGGAGAGTGAGGGGATAGATTGATCTTGCCTCTAGCAAACAGTATTTTTTCCTTACAAAAATGTTTCTCACAACGTTCGCATGTAAGGAAATCTGCGTAAGACAATGTAGCCATACGGGTGCAATAAATATGCCTATATTTTTGGATCACCCTTTATCCCGTAAAATAATAGAACCCCGATTTTCAGTGCGCTTGATATAACCCAAAGGGATTGGTTAAACGACTACTAAGAGTATTTATTGCCTGGCTATCTTTTACCTCCTTTATCACTTACAAAAGCTTTGCGAAATCTATATCTTTCTATAGTAATATTATAAAGCTTATTATATAATTTTATTCGTGTACTTCTAACAAAAAGTACCTTTTGAAAAGGTCCTATAGTAATCTATTCACCGAATTTTAAATGTATTGTTCAATCTAAAATTTAAGGATTTATATGTTTTTTCATCAGCTCAGCGCTTTAAAATCATTTGTACATTATCTGCCTATACAGGGTTGAATTTTGTAATGCCACCTGAAGGAGAAGTACTCTTAATACTTTAGATAGAAAATTTTACTCAAAGAAAACATTCCTTAATTTTGAAAAGAAAGAAAACGGCATACAAAGATTTTTAAAAATTAGCTTGCCACACACGGTAATCGAACCGACTAAAATCTGTAAAAATCATTGGTGTTTACAAATCATTTCATATTTGTTTCTCGGTAAAAATGGCTTATCAAGAACAATTTGATTTAATGGAAGCTTATTTTTTAAATAACAAAGATGTGAATCGTGCTCAGCCGTAGTATGGAGAGAGATATCGAGACCGTCAGGCACCAACTCGGTTTGTACTGAAAAGAATGGTAGAAAATTTAAAGAACACTGGTAGTTTCAAAAAGCGACGGCAAACTCTACAGCAGAACTACTTCGATTTCGATCTAAATATTTTAACATACTTCGAAGCATTTCCAAAGGCTTCAAGCAGAGATGCTGCCGAAATAATTGGAACATCCCACACTCGCGTACTTAAAATGCTGAAAAAGTATAAGTTTAAATGTTATCGTGATGGTCGGTTGGTACAAAAATTGAATCCTGGGGATTGTGAGAGACGACTACAATTTTGTCAAAACATGCTGAGAGAAATTGACCGTAACCCTAATTTTTGAGTAACATTGTATGGTTTGACGAAACCAACTTCAGCAATAACGGCATGTACAATTGCCGCAATAATCACTATTGGTCTCGAGTGAACCCTCGTCGTGTTCATGAAACTAACAGTCAAGTAAGATTTTCTTTAAACGTTTGGTGCGGGATTATGAGAAATGTGGTTGGGTTAGTCCATGTATACGAAGGTCACTTAAACACTGTCAAGTATTTAGAAATACTGGATTTATTAAGAAATGAGTTAAATGGTTTCCCCCAGGAAGAGCGAAACCAAATAATTCTACAGCAAGATGGTGCTCCAGCCCATAACAGCAGAATCAATACTGCCTACATTAATAACCATTTTAATACCTGGATTGGTACAAACGGCACAATCGGATGGCCTGCGAGATCACCAGATCTCACCCCTCTAGATTTTTTATGTGGGGATATGTAAAAAATCAAATTTACATTAAATCTTATGAGAATGTAAACGAGTTGAGAGTTCAACTCTCTAAAAGGACTAATATGTGAAAATCAGCTGTTTAAAGAAACGCTTTAAAAGAGTGAGATGAGTCCTTCTATTTTTTTTTCTTGTAGGTTATTCCTATCTATCCAAACCTTTTGAAACCAAAAAAGAGCAAAAAGAAAAATAACCTAATATAAATTAAATGTTCATAATAAATGTTACTTTACGTCCAAAAGTAATAGTTACATTGAACTTGAATATAATTGGCAGCAAACACAGTATCTTCTAATATATAAAATTCTCGTGTCACAGTTTTCGTTCCCATACTCCTCCGAAACGGCTTGACCGATTTTGATGAAATTTTTTGTGCTTATCCGGTATCTATGAGAATAGGCCAACATCTATTTTTCAAAAAAAAAAATTTGCAAAACAATGTTTGCCGGGTCAGCTAGTAATATATAAAATCCTTGCGTTACTGACTGACTGACAAACACGCTACAGCCGAAACTAATGTGCGCAGGAAGCTGAAATTTGGCATGTATGTTCCTTGGGGACCGCAGGGGTGCACTAAGAAGGGATTACCCGAAATTCCCACGTGATCGGCCAAAACGGGTAAATAAATAAAAATGCAGGCGTAGCTGCTGGCGTCCTCTAGTATTCTTATAAATTATTTAATTTCACATAACTACATATTTAGTATCCATTAATATAATAGCTTAGCGGCTATTACCACCATATTTATTGCGCCACTTATCCTTATACGATTACACAATCTATACTTAAATACGTACAAATAAAAGTAAAATATTTGTCTTTTGTAAACCAGTATGTTTTAACAAGTGCTAATAGTTAATTACAAGATAGCAAGATGAAAAAAACTATATTTTAATTTAAAGAGTGTTGACTGTGTATATTTCTGCTTTTCATTAGTAATCTTTGAAATGCCTCAACCAATTTTAATAAGACTTTAGTTAAAGTGCCATTAACATTTACCTAACCCTACAAACCTAGGAACTGCATCGAGGGTGTCGTTAAAACAGTATCCTGTAAACTGCGATTCCTGAACAGAGTGAGGAAGTTTTTCACGCCGGAGCAGTTGTGTCTGCTATACAAGACTCAAGTTCGGTCTTGTGTTGAATACTGCTCTGTCCTCTGGAATGGCTCCGCTCAGTACATATTGGATGCCCTCGACGGGTTGCAGTGGCGTGCTGTCCGTATCATTGGGCATCCTAGGGCTACTAGTGCCCTTGAGTTCTTGCAATTATTCAGATACGTTGCCTCAATGGCTGATTTTACTGCCTTTTTAATGGTGAGTGCTTCGAAGAACTCTTTCAATGAATCCCATCCTCTACTTTCCTTTCCAGAACAACACGGTCCGCGCTAAGGTGCCCCTCTTACACGGTAACTAGAACAGATACCGTCTCACACTAAGCGATTCGGTGCCTCCTGTGTTTGCCGAACCATTAACATGTGGAACTTATTACCTGCCCACGTGTTGATATATCTTCGCTGGCAACACTAGCGAGCAGTTGTCATTTCAATACGTGTATATAATTTTAAGTGATAAAAATACTTTAATGTTATTTTAAGTAATAATTCCATGTGGAAAGTGAAGTATATACCCATAAACCTGACCAATAATTGTTGGTGTATCTATAAATAAAAGGACTACTGACAAAATCTCGCTAGAAAATTTGTGGCGGACTATCTGTCAAAGTAACGGATAACGGAGACGAGATTTTAAATCATCTGGAAACCCGGGGAGTATTGTTTTCATTATTCTTTACATAATCCTGTACTGTTTTATTGTTTAAACTACTACGAAAATACACTATACACCACATAAACACTGCTCATTATATGTGAGCGACGTCAATTACAATACACAGCGGCACCGTTTGTCTCCTTTTGCTTGACAAATTGTGGAAGCAAAATCGATGACGAAAAACATTTGCCTCAGACACCATATACTACATGACACACTATACACAATACATAATTATTTATTATAAAATATATTAATAGTACAGTAGTGTTACACAGACCCATTTATATAAGTACCTACATTCCAATTTTATTGATATTTCATAGATTCATTGTATTTTTATAGTGAATTACAATAAATTACCAATAAGTGATACTCATCTTCTTAATTGCATATTATTGTTTTATAAATATATCAAACTTATTATGTTCATTACTTTTCTATGAATAGAATATCAAAGACCCCAATACTTAGTACCTATTTAAAATAAGCTGTTCCTAAATTTATTCAATTTTAGTCTCTTTTCTTTTTTATGATCTACCTACAATATTTCCTTCTCAACCTTCTATCCACCTATTTCATAGTTGCCCTCAGCTCACTTCACTCACTCTTCCTTATATTTCAGGTGCCTACGGGGTAGGTCTGTGGAATGATGACCCGCAGGATGGCAATTCTGGAGGACAAACTACAGACCACGCTTAAGGAATTGGAATGCTCTATAATCCTGTGTAACCAGCTGCTACAGGAAAGGGAGGACAGCGAAGAAGAAGTAAAGAAAATAGTAAACAAAAATACTGAACTCAAGGCACAGTTGGCTGAAATGCACACACACCATCTCGAAATACTTGAGCAACATGAACAACTTCGATTGACAGTGTCCAACTTTCAACAGTGTATGGACACCCATGAAGAAGCTCTGAGGCGTGTTGCTGAACTAGAACGAGAATTGAGTGAAGCTCATAACACCATCTCTAACTTAGAAACTCTTAAACGCAGTGAACAGATAGTGAATACCTGCAGTCTATATCATGAGTTGGTTAGTAGTGAGCCTGATCATGTGTGTATTAGGGAGCCTGTTGTGACAATAGACCTGACCAGGGACGATACCATTATTATGACACCCAGCTTTTCAAGTCACAAAAAACTTAAACGCTATATTAAAGTTAATAAACTAATTAAAAAATGTCATAAATCTATGAAGAAATATAAAGTGCATAGAGTTAATTTAAATCTCAGAAAGGAGCGCATTTATTTACTTGATCAACTGTCTAAGTACTCTAGAAGTTTAGAACATAGTAAGGTAGTGTATGATACTGACACTCATCGCTTGAGGGAAGAGCTAGTACTTAGGGAGAGCACCTTAAATGAAATATTTAACAAATATCAAGCTTCTCAACAAGAGCTGAGCAAGCGTATAGTAGAGGCAGGTGAACTAGTAGACTTGGTGAGATGTAATGCAGAAATGTATGAGTCTCTTACCAATAAGCTCTCATGTCCGTGTGCTCACATTCACACTCCAACCCCAGCAGAGCCATTGAGTACCATACTACCTGAGAACTTTTCTGATAATTCACAAAACCAATCCTCTTCACAATCAAATAGGATTAAATCTAGGTTTTCAACATTAACTAACAAAACCTACATTTTTTCTGATAGGCTAGGTCATAATTTTGGTAGTCTTCTCAGTGAGAATACAAACCAGAGTGTTATAAATTACTGTAGGCCAGGGGATAGTTACAGTAGTTTAGTTAATCAGATTAAGTTGCACCCCTTAGATGAGAGTAGTACGGTCATATTGTTGTTTGGTAACAGTTTAACGGTAAAAAGACAGCATATCATAGAATGAGTTGAAATGTTATTAGACCTTAATTCCAAGTTTAGTTGTAAATTTATTTTATGTGCTTTGCCTTACTCAAATGACTTAACACATACATAAAACATGCACATATACACATTAAATATGTTATTATATAATATAACTTGTCGTCATAGTGACGCAATATTGTTTTTTGACGCTAATAAATTTATTAGTAAATTTACTTTAACAAGAGATACAATGTATCTGCCATTTTATATTAAGCGACAGATTGCTAAACTATTAGCATACAATTTACAACAAGGCAGAGAGCCTTGTGTTGACAATTTATTTGATAGGGTTAGTACTTGTACTAACAACTTTTTTATTGACACGTCTTGTGATTTAAACTCCAAGATAGGACAACAGTTAGGCTGCAGTATTTGAATATAGTACACCAAAACATGCAGGGCCTATCTGGCAAAGAATTAGAGTTAAGTTTATTTCTAGAAAAATATGATGTTAAGGTTTTGTGCTTAACTGAACATTGGTTAAAGAACCATGAGCTTATTGTTATAAATCAATATTATACAGTGCAGAGTTCGTATATAAGAATGCAGGCTATAAGAGGCGGTTCTCTCATAATAACTTCACATTTATTAAAATGTAAGGAACGTAAAGATATTGTTAATTTATCTATTGAGCGCACTATTGAGTTGTCCTGTGTGGAATTAGACCTATATATAGTAATTTGTGTATATCGACCTCCTTCTGGTGGCTATAATCTATTTGAGACTGTTATGGAAGATGCTATAAATAAAATTAAATGTAGTAATAAGAATATTATAGTATGTGGCGATTTTAATATTAATATTTTAGAGAACTCTTCACAGTGTATTAGATTTCTGAATCTTTTCAAGTCATTTAATTTAAGTAACCTATTCTGTGAACCTACTAGAATATCTGCAACATCTTCTACTTGTTTAGATAACATATTTAGTTCTTGTGCTGCCACAAACCCAGTAGTAATTAGTTCTCTCCCTTCTGATCACCGTGGACAGATAGCTAGTTTTCCCTGTTCAACATATGATAAATCACGTACAGTAGAATGTAGGCCTCAGACTACCAATCTTCTAATACGTTTCAAAACCAATATTATTGCTAAACTCAATACCTCAATATTGAACTCACAAAATCCAAATACAATTTATAACTCACTTTTTGGACTAGTAAATAATGAGTTTCAAAATACCTTCAAGAGTAAAACAGTCACACTAAAGGGTACTGTAAGTAAAGAGCATCCTTTCTGTATATATAACTTTTCCACATTTGGTAGTATCTTCGGGAAAAGTAAGAAAATCTAAAAATCCAAAATCTCGCTTAAATTTGAATCTAGTCAAGTTAAGAGGTTCATTTTAACTGTAAAATGTGCAGTGAAAGAGACGCTATCGGTGCTTGTAACATTATTATTGCGTATCATGCTTAGTTTAAGAGGAATATCTTTTTTTCTAAATATCCGCTTTAAAATATGAAGATTTTCAAAAAAGTTTTTCTAAAAAACTAGAGATGCTAGCTTAATGGGGATACGAAATATTTCTTTTTATTGAATATATCTATTAGCTTCTTTAATAAAAAGACGGTGTCCGAAAAATGGTCTTCATAAAACATTGTGTAACGCAACGTAGTTTCCATTGGTATTTGTTAGAGCGAAAAATGTACAGTGTACCAGAATGATAGTAAGAAGGATTTTATGTTTTTCCGTTTCTGTTTGAAGGAATAGTCCTATAAAGTATGCGGGCGGCTTAAGATCGGTCTGTGTGAAGAACCCTGGGGGAGGCCTATGTCAACAGTGGACGTTTCTAGGCTGACGTGATGACTACAAAGTATCATTATGAACTATTATTATAGTTACTTTAACTTTATTCCATTTTCACTTTAGCTACGTACAAATGAAAGCCTTTCTTTGAACTATGCGTTTACTTTAATATAAATACAGTAAGAATTGTGATTGAACGATTCTTGGGTAATAGGTATTTGGTATAAAATGTGAAATTTACATCCACTCTCAAGCCAGGTTAATTATTTATAAAATAAACCTTTTATTTGTCACAACGTTTCAGCGTTGGCTACATCATCTGACTATTGAAAGCATTTATTATATCTATTAAGTTGTACAAAAGTTTCGTCACCGGCTTCCAAGGCATCAGATCAATGTAAAATTCAAAACCGGCGAGCACGTATGAAAAGGGTAGGTATTGTGAAAGCGCGTGAACTTGTAAGTATAGAAATAAGTAGCGTTCTGTTGTCTCTGCCTACCCCGACAAGAAAACGACGTGTGTGTATAAGTATCTATTCCAATATATGGTACAATTTGATCTGTTTTTCGCCTTAGATCTTATAGCAACAAAAATTGATTGCCATTGCGTTATTTATACGGAAATACTTTTCCTTTGTTCTCTAGAGTCTAAATCAATGGTTCGTGTTAGTTTGTTAAAGGAAATCGTCGTACGTTGGTCTTTACATAACATATCTGAGGGTAGATACGCAAAGAATTGCCTTGAACTTTGAAGCTGGATCAAATGGATTTTATTTGCTTTGAAACGAAAATGCATAGGGAATATTATTTAACATCGCTCTCAGCTCACTCTGAACGAATATGACTGTGTCTGTTAAAGTCAAGTGCGACTGTCGATGTTCAGGATTTTATTCACAGATGACGACAAATGTTGGATTCAAATAGTTTATTGACGAATATAGGTAATAAAAGTGGATATTTAGGTAAGTTTATCATAGAATTACAAGTGCAGCTATATTCTGCCATTTGGCATGCAAAATATAAAAAGTACATTTTATAAAATAATTAAGGAAATAAAAAGAAAAATTAAAGACATCATACAATTTTATTTAAACTATCGTTATAATATATTAAAATATCGCGAATAAGACCCGTTTAAATAAAATTGTATGATGTATTCAAATCGCGAAAGTTTAAAATCGATTAAAATTAAAGACGTTTTTCAAATAAAAATTACGTCTCATAAATTTTCACTTACAGTTAAACTTTGCATCTGCATAATTTGTGCTAATTGGTGAAAACTATAGTGTGTATTTTTTTTTAATACTCGCCGAAAATGGTAGAAAATTACTATAGGACGAACACTGATTGCCTTCTTTATGGGTTGAAGGATGGCGGGGTAATTTACGAACGAATACCAAAAGTGGGATAACCTAAACTATCTGAAGGATAATTCTGGTTTTAATTAAACTAATCTTTACAACTTTTCGCAGTCCACTGGCTCCCCTCTGTCACTGACTTAAGGCTCGATTTGACTGGCCAGTCGCGTTGGTAACATGTCTGATTTAAACTTTTCCGTCTCTCCGCAAAGGTTCTTTAGTCGCCTTACGACACCCAAAGATTAAAATAGGGTAGCGACATTTTATATTATTACGATCAGTTCCAATATTTGTTCGATCGAAGGATTTGTCTACTAGATATACATATTTGACGTAAGCTCTGTGTGTGAAATATGTATTTGTAATCACCAATTCCATGGATAGATCGAATACTGGAACTGGCCGATATTCCGTCTACACGGGATCCTACAAATATACCGCAATTAAAAGGAAAAATTGCATTATTGATTAGACATCAATGGAAACAAAAAGGCTGCGTCTTTGATAAGAGCGATGAGACTAGATAATCGCTTTCATGAAGACCGCAGCCTTACAGCAATAAATGCAAATCGACTAAGCGTGAAATGAGCTCACGTCATTTTGTTTGTTCCATCAAGTCGTACCGGGCCGATTTTAATAATTTAATTAATTCTGAAAGCCAATTATATTTAACAATGGGTGGAAAACTTTTCGTTCATTAATAACTGGAATCAACTCGTGACATCTAAACTTTTTAATACGGAACCTTGAAAAGCACGTTACGGTAAAATATTGTGATACTATTTTTTACCGTAACGTGCTTTTCAACGACACTGATTCAGATAACACTGTGTGTTTGGATTTGTAATATTGGTTTGTCACTCGTAATTAGATTAGTCGGATTGAGTTGCAATGAAAATGAATAGGTACAATAAATGCTAGGTTACCGTGTTTGTTGCTAGGTACTTCATTATTGGAAAATATTACTAGAATTTTGTTAAAAAAAAATGTGTTCTTGGTAAAATTACTGTGGATAGTAATTTTACCAAGAACACATAGTAGATAGGGCGCGCGGCAACGCAACACCAACAGGCCTCTCCTCCCGCGTTGCGCCCATCTGCGAGGGACAGAAAGAACTGCCTCCCGCACCCACATTTTTGGACGCATCCTGCGCAGGCCTCCATCAAGCCCACGCGGAGCGTTCACTCCTGGGATCTCGCATAGCTTCACCGTGGGTGCCCTAACCACGGTTACTGAGCCTCTCCACTACGACAAGGTGGACATCCCACAGGAGGGAAAATTGTAGCATGCAAATTATAGTGAATGGAATAGACATTCATGAATGCAGTGATATTTTCGCATATATTAAATTATTTACATATATTACTGCCTCCGTGGTGTAGTGGATAGCGTATGCGACTGCTGATCGGAGGTCGCGGGTTCGATTCCCGGGTCGGACAAAAGTGTTACCTACTGGGTTTTTCCGAGTACTCAGTAGCAGCCCAGAGTCTGGTGATGTGCCTGGGAACGGCAATAGGCTCACCCCCTATTACGTGGGACCTAAAAATTCATGGTAAAATGTGGGTGTAATATTTACACCTCTGCCTACCCTTTCTGAGATACAGGCGTGAGACTATAAAGAAAAATGTAATAATTTGAATGCTATTTACTGTCGATGTTCATAATAAACAAGTCAATAAGTTAACCATCACTGTGTTCTCATGGTTTATGATAACACCTTTGTCTGAAACTGTAACGTAATACTATTATATCATATTTAGAAATCGGGTATTTAGATATGTTTTATTCAAAATGCCTTTTATGCTTTATGAAATGAATACTAAAAAGAACACGAATAACAGGCCAATAGAACTCTAGAAAATATCTCCACAATTCAAAGTTCTCAAATACAAAATATTGTTCAAATATGCATGGTTTTCAGACAAATTAATACTTTTACTTCACCTATTCCATAAAGTTCCGACAATTTAACAATCTTTATGAATGTCTATCGCCTTATCAGCAGAACCCAAACGACCAAATCTCCTTTCTACGTTTGTCTTATTCGCGACCAATTTCAAAAACTCCACCCTGGGATATGATTTTACTGCGCGCGACTTTATACTAACATTTGAAGGTCACAAAAAGCAACTTGTACGGTTTAGTTTTCGTCGAGAAATGAATTGCAAGTTTTATTGCAGGCAATATATGTGTCCTGCCAAGGATAATAAAAACCGCAAAAAATATTTTTACAATAGTAATAAAAAAAATTAATATGGCAATCGCAATTCGATCAGCATCATCATATAAAATAATTTACCGTAGCTGATATAATTTTCATCGCAAATCCTGCTACTGAAGCTAGAAGTATGACATTTGGACAGTAGGTTAATTTTACGATGAAGGCATTTGCTATAATGTTTTGATATCCCACACCTAAGATGGTAAAATCAGTTTTGAAAGCTTGTCTGTAGGTATTATTAAGAGAAAGAGATACTCGTAACTAGAGGAAGGTAGGTCTGACTAGACTTTGTGATCATCTGAGCGGGTGGTATTATATAATATCTATATTATATATTGTATATTATATAATATGTATCAGACCACAGCCTAATACATATTATAAAATATACAATTTCTAAAAGCTTGTATATCTATAATTATGTATAAATCACGAGCGGAGCTATTAATAGCGTCATTCACGATATTCAATCATGTCTCTTTATTTCAACGGCGTCCGTTAAATGTCACCAGTATTTTGTGGCCTCCTCGTACTACAATATATAAATGACACTAGTTATTCGTATCCTCAACTATAATATCAACTGAATAAATTATGCACAAACATACATATTGGCTCAAATTTGCGTGCTAATCACGAACATTGCGAACTAACTCGATACCCAATATTGAAGTTAATATGTTGGCTGCTGCTGTATGTTAGTGTTCCAAACTAATATCAGCCAAAAAAGTTTTATTAGACGCTGTTTGAAATAGAAACATTATTTGTGATAAGTCAAATCGATTATATCGATTTAGTAACATTTGTTTAGTCTATTGAAAATTTCTGACCATGGTCACACTATGAACTGTCAATCCATTCGTTCTTTGTTGTTTCCCGCGGTCAGCGAAAAAACCTAGTTTTCTGTTCGCTCTGGAAGATTCCGTTTTGTGAGCGCGTTTGATCTTGTATTTGGATGTAAAACAAAAACCCTAGTGTATTGCCGCTAAGTGATCAGCCGGCATCGGTTTATTTGTGATAAAAGACATTGTAACCTATTGAACATTGTGAAAATTGTGTGAATCCTTGCACGTGGTTGGTGCCCGACGACTTCGTTGAAGAAAACCCTGATCTGGACCTCGAGTAGTGGTATTTAAAACGGTTTGATTGTTATTTTGGCCAAAATTATAAGTTAATCTTATAGGTCCCCCCAAGAACATCATCAGGAGCATCAGTGAAGATTTGGTAAGTTAATTGATATTGATAGTTGTAATTCACTGTGCAATCACAGTAAAATATGTTTAAACCTTTGCCCTGGGCTAAGACTGGATGAATTAATCGCTTCCACTGCAACACTACCCAATTTTAGCCCGGACTCTAAACAGACGCGTAACATCCCACTTTGGATTCAAAGCAACTGCTAAATATATCTCCTTGTGAACCGGCTGAATAAACGCTTGACAATATTTATGAGACTAAAGTAAATGTATTGGAAAACGTTGTTTTATATTTGTACACAAAGTGCTTAACTTTAGTGTGGTTGAAATAAGCATCAAGAGTTGTATTCCATAGGTATGTAACAGTACACAAACCATGGAAAAGAACTGATCCTAAACATACATCTCATCGTTTGTGTCCTCTTAAGAAAATAGTTTTTATTTCAAGAGCAGTTAGGTTGAAGTTTCTTTGGGCATTCGTAATATTTGACATTAGATAATAAAACGACAATTTCTGTATTGCAGATGTTGTGTGTATAGGTGGGTAACGAATATTGTAAGGGATCGTCTGATTTATTCAAATGGAATCCATTGAAGCAGGCTTACGTGTCGGCACGATTTACATAAAGATTTTTATCGTTGATTTTATATTTCTACTTCGCAGCAGTCATCTATTCCAGATTGAGTTTCAGAATGATTAATGCCAACATTTTCGGTTTATTGCGTAGGAAAAGGAAATGTTGGCATTGCTTCAAAAAAAGAGGAGCAGTTTTTGATGGTAATTTGACTTTCGGCATTTTAACATACAAAAATACAATTAGATTTTACATAAATCGAATTAAAACGACATACAATTAAATATCTCTTTGTTACAAGGATAAAAGAAATAAAGCTTACACGTGGATATGGAGCCAACACGCACTGGTTCATTGAGAATTTGGGACTAAACTGGAATAGAACACCACTATCACCATATAGTGCACCAAGCACTATCTACTACCACTACTACAATAAGTAACAACACTACTAATAACACTACTACACTATTTACTATAAGTTTTCCTTGCCATCAAAATTCAAAGTCAGTTCGCGGAGTTTGCCGCGTGAAGAAAGTGAAAGAAATTCGGAGTCGCAGAGTGGTGTGCCACTGGGGGGTATATCAGTGGACTATGGCAGACCGATGATCATGGTGATGACAGAGCGACGAAATGGTTAAACATAAGTTTCTTTTATATAATTATATGCGGCTTTTCGCTTCTACAATATGGAGTCATCATTTAGGTCATCAGTCATCAGTATTAAGGATCACTTAAATATTTTTTCTGTTGCTAAGCGATGATCTCTTATGAAAATAATTCTTAAAGAGTTGTATAAGATCGATGAAGAAATATTTTAACATAAAGCTATTCTCTTAGATACCAAAAATTTTTAAATTAATTTGGCCTTTAAGATTTTTGGACCATGTACGATTTTAACAAAAGCACCTGAGACATCGAAGTAAAACAATCCACTTAGATAATGTTGCTATTTTGCAACTTTTTTATGAAATGTATGTCGTAATAAAATATCACACGGGTAGCAAAACTACATATATTTTCGTTTGTCCAAAATTCTCTACGGAAAACCTTTTCTACCAAATTGAGGTTTCTTATCTTGTAATACCGTTTGTGTTACAAATAGAACAAAAATACTTCAAAGCAGTTTATAATCTGAACTTGGATCTTGTGAATAAAGGCATTTCTTTTTCTGATCCATCTTAATTATTACGTGGAACTCAACAAAAAAATAGTTTCAGTTTGTTACGTCTGTGCGCAACCATTAAAAAAAATTGTTAATTAGAAACTCCAAAAGTGCTTCAGCTGAAAACCAGCGCTGCTATCACTAGCGGATAGCGTCATATGCTGAGCTGTGGCCTTTTGGGTGCATTTTGGGTACCGCAAATTATATTAATGTATTATATCTATCACACAATTTATGCTTGTACCAACCTATTTGTGATACTAGCACCGCACTAGTCCACCACGCTGGCCAAGTGCGGGTAGGCAGACTTCACATGTCTTTCAAGAATCTGATGGAGAACTCTCAAACATGCAGGTTTCCTCACGATGTTTTCCTTCACCGTTTAGCAAGCGATAATAAACAATTTAATACGCACATAACTCCGAAAAGTTATTGGTGCGCGCCGTGGATTCGAACACGGACCCTCTGCGTAGCAGTTTGTCAGTCTCTCCACTAGGCTATTGCTGCCTTTTTATATAATACAGTTATACCGTATGATTCAACTGGTACTGAATACATTACATTTAAAATACAAATAGGTATACTTAAACTATATTTAATCAAGGGAAGTCCATTATCTTTAAAGTTAGTGGCATTGTTGGCACTTAGCCACATGAACTAGGCTGATGCTAACAAAACCTTGGCCAGTATTTCAGCTGCTATCAACGGAAATACTAACTAACTTAGTTACAGCGAATGTTCTTGTACCCAATGAAATGTTTTGCATATTATTTATTCTGCTCATAAGTTATATTCGTTGGAGTTTAGAGATCCAAGACAAGGAGAAGATATATATTGCTAACGGGCAAGAGAAAACGCAAATTTGCTGATAAACATAAAGTAAGCTGATGCCACCACCACGTGGTTCATATGGAGGAACTGCACGGTTGGCGTAGTGGGTAAGCGGCCGCTTCGCCGTTTGACGCTGCGCTGAACGTTATGGTTAAGAATGTGAATGCTGAAGATATAATATGTCCTCAATATAATTATACATTTTTATTGTAAGTTTGTTCGTATAGTCTTTATTGGTGAGTTGTAAATCTATTAAGCATATTCAAAGGCTCTTATAAATTATTTATTTATATATATCAACATACAATTGCCTTTACAGGTATCTACCCAATACGACAATGTAGCTACATAAGTGATAAATACATTAAAGTTACTCTTATGAATTCCGCCAGTGTACAATTAAATATATCAATACGCTGAGAGACGTTATTTAAAATATTAAGTGCGCGCCCGACTGGTGAGTATTTCAACAAGTTAGTTCGAGCCACTGGGACATCGAACAATTTCCCTCGCGGCGCCTGCCGCAGCCTCGTATTAGGAACCACTAATTTAACTGTCTCTAGTATTTGAGGGTTATTTAATTTCCCACGAAACACTAAAAACATGTATTTGGCTAGTGCCAAGTCTCTCCTAGCTTCCAACGTATTGTACCCCACCATTCCTATCACAAAAAGAGTAGGATACATCAAAGGGTAACAAGGATAGACTCCATATTCTTTCATATACAGATAACGGGTAAACTTATTCTGAATCTTCTCCACCATGAGACTATATTTAGTTTCATGGGGATTCCAGATGATAGCACTCGTTTCCAACCTACTTCTAACTAGCACATTGTATAAAGACTTTACCGCTGACGTGTTATTATATTTAAAAGATGATATTAGATTATATCATCTTTTAAATAAACAAAAAGTAAAATAACAGTACTTTAGTTATATCAATACTTTAAACAAAGAAATATTATAATTTCAATATCAGCTGCTATGGATGTATGCAGGTTTTGTCTATTGTCTTGAATGTATGATACGGTTTTCATTGCTATGAACATTTCTATACCCACCAGTACTGTACTGTTTTCACCTTAGTACTGCCTTGCCTTACCTTTCGGCTCCTTATATAATTTGATATGGTATGTATTTCTAGACTAGTATTTCTTCATTAAAATATGTATATGTTTATTCTTATGTACAACAGCCGTTGTTGGTAGTTTATTTGTATGCATTTATTTTGTTTATTTTAATATTATAATATAGTATATTGATTCTTATTATTAGATTTTATATATTATAAGTATCTAAAGGTTCTGTGGTACAATGCAACTGGGTGTGACATTTGTGGGTTCACTGCAGGGTTCAGTTGAAAACCAGCGTCGGGCATAAGACCGACAAGCCAAGAACTTATGCTTTAATTTTTATAAATTAGTCTAAGTATAGTAGCTGTATAAAATTTTCAACGATAATAATATAAAACTCACCGTCCATTTCTGTTAGTAGTTATATATTTAAAGTCCGACATATGCTGAACTGAACACCTGATTGCTGCTGCTCATTTTTTTTTAATATTATAATATTTATTATGTGTGCTTTGCTTTTGTGAATTGTTATTCCTTTTATGTTGTTATGCTTGCAGCAATAAACGTTTATTTCTTTCTTTTCTTCCTTTCTTTCTTTATAGTTTCAATTCCTGCTACTGCTGCGCATAATTTAAATACTAGGTCAAAATAAATTTTAAAGCTAAAGATACCGAAGCATAGGACACAGGGATATAAAGGCAGTTTCAAATATGCTGCATCAAAAATATGGAACACAATACCACCACCTCTCCAAAATATATATATAGTGTTTGTACATCATGTGCTACAGGCTTGAACTTGCTAGAAAAATTAGGTCGTATAGCGAAAGACTCAATAAATTTAAACTGCAATCTCTCGAAAGTCGCCGTAAGTGTAGCGACCTTATTTGTACATACATACATACATATCGTCACGCCTTTTATCCCCGAAGTGGTAGGCAGATGTGTATTTCTACACCCACTTTTCGCCAGATATACTTTAGTCCCACGTAATAAGGGGCGAGCCTATTGCCGTACCGGGCACATTTCCAGACTCCGTGCTGTTACTGAGAATTTCGTGACAGAAAAACCCAATAACACTGCCCGACCCAGGAATCGAACCCGGGACCTCCCGATCCCACATGCACATTTATACCGCGAGACCAACGAGGCAGTCGTATAGGGTTTGATGTCGAGTTTTCCGTCTCTAGGCAAATATGGTATTTGCATCGTGTTATCCCTTAGTCGCCTCTTACGACACCCACGGGAAGATAGGGGGTGGTGACACTTGTATTCTATGCCGTCAACCACACAGTCACCTTATTTGTCTCCATAAGATAATGCATTATATTATTGATTCACCTGAACTGTAATCAATGTTAAACTTAAACACAAAATTTAGAAGCCGTCAGCCACATCTTAAAAGTTTTATTTTAAACATTCACATAAATAACATATCATACTACAACCCCATTGTCAGAATGTGTCGTTTATACAACGAACTTTTACCTCAACACAGTGACGAGCTGGACGTTTTTAACCGCGGACTGCTATGTTTTAAAAGAATAGTTAGACGTATTATGGCAAGTGGTGCGTAACTCGCTTAGCTATGTGGATCGATTGTGTACTTACCTATTATACTATAATTTGTTTTTGATTTTTCTTTTATTTTGTGTCTTTAGTCACATATTTTGGAATGCTGTCTTGAACTTAACCTTTTGTAAATATCGTATAAAGCATGTATTGACTGTATTCTGTTTTGTGTGCCAAAAAATAAAATAAAAATATAAAAACTTTAATTAAATTTAGAAATCAATGTACAAAGTTAATACTTGAAGCCCAAAAAAAGATAACTAGATTATTGTAATTTCAAATATTAAAGTGATCTTAGGGTTACATTTATAGACTATGTGCTTTTAAGATTGTAGTGCTAGATTTAAGAATGAAACAGCCGCATATGCTGGGAATTAATCAGAATCTTAACATTGATTTTTAATTGTAATGTTTGGTTTCTTTTAATTTTAAATAGTTTTTTTTTGTAAACGGGAGTCAAAGACTTAAGCTGAAAACCAGCGCTTGGTAATTCTCCGGGATCCAAAAATAAGCAGACGCTTTAACCTTTTGCTTTCAATATTATAGTTTATGTTGTAATTTATACTTTGCTGTAATACTGAAATCAACAATCTTTTATTCTATTCTATTCTACTTATTTAGTTCAGCAGCAGAGAGAGCATCAGAGAATTATTATGTACCAGACAAAGTGTTTTTTAAAATGATTGCTCTAAAGTTACTTTATTTACTAACACGATACAACTTTTGAAGTTTAATTAAATGTCCAAGCCAGAATAATAAACGATACCAACTTCTCTCTTTAGTCTAGTTTTATATTTATACGCCTACTATTTCTAGAGAACTTTATATCTACGCCCAGTTGATTTAAATTATATATTTAATCGGAAAAAACTAGATCACCTTTCACTGTAGAATAGGGTATTTGACTAAAAAAATCGAATTAGTCCGTCAGAAATATTTCCAAAAAATATTGGACACGTATATTTTCTTTAGTCGCGTAAACAAAAAATTAAGACGACAAACCTCGCTGAAAACTCGTGTGACGTCACTTGCCAGTACACTTTTTACTGGCGAGTGACGTTACAAGCCCCCACTCTTATACGTTTCTCCATCTTTGATGCGTTTTATCTTCGTTATTTTTTACTGTATCGATATAACAAAAAATAAGTATCCAATATTTTTCGATAATCTAACTGACGGACTAATTCGATTTTTTTAGTCAAATACCCTATTATGATTAAAAAATAAGAGAAGTATCTGACAAAAAAATTAACGTTATTAAAACCACTTTTACTCTAGTTTAAGGCATGAATTCTTTATTTAAACCTATATGGTAAGTCACCTGTTCAGTTATATGTTTATCTATTGTCTAGTACACGAAGTACAAGCTCTGCTTAGTATGGGACTCGATTGTGTTGTCTGAATGTGGTAGAATATACATACATAATACATGCTCACGCCTTTTTGCCGTCGGATTAGGCAGAGACAACAGAACGCCACTTGCTTCTATCCTTGCAAACCTCACGCGCTTCCTCTACATTCATTAATCTTTTTATACATGCTCGCCGTTTACGGGTGCTTCGGACTTTTCCGTTTTTCAAGACGTCCCCAATTTGGTCGACGAACGTGTAACGAGGTCTTCCGCAACCGGCTTGCCCACACTCCTCGGCCATATATATTTGATTTGTCAATCATTCTTTACTCATTCGCTCCACGTGTCTAAACCATTTCAGCATTCCTTTCTCGTCCTTGTCACGACATCTTCTTTCAGGCCACATCGCATAGAATATTATATTATTATTATTTCTCCAGCGAGAGGATTGACCCAGGTTCTGGATTTCAGGTAGTGTTAAAGGCATCGTGTACGGTGCCATTACGATCCCAAACCCGATGTCAATTGGCGACAAAACAAAGTTTTCAATATCCAAGGACTAGTACGGAGCTCTGGTAAATAAATCGCAAATAAAGCACTATTGCATATTGTTAGCCTTTCCTAGAATATATCGCAACAACGTTCCGTATCCATACAGTACGTTAGAACGCGGCTGGCATTTTATATTAGATTTTTGTGACATAACATGCGACTTTCGAAATGAAAGTGGTTTGAACTTTTCAAATTAAAATTAATTTATTACCCTTTATATACGCGGAGCCTATTGCTAAAAAACTGACAATAAGGGCTGTTCTTATTTGCAGAGTCATGTCAAATTTGTAAAATCATTTTTGGCAATATTGGGATGACACTGCGCGAGATTATTCATCATCGTCCTAGCGTTATCTCGGTTGCATCCATTTCACGCCTTGGAGCCCGAGGTCCGCTTACTAGTCCAACCAGATATGACAGAATATCAACTTTTCCACAGAGCGACTACCGTCTGACCTCCGGATCCCAAAGGGATAGCTATAATTCGGTTTAGATTAGTATCAGTTTATTTGAGGGTACTGACTCCCCGTAACGACTGTCAAAGATCTTCATGACAGCCAGTACCGACGATTTAACGTACTCTCCGAGGCAGGGGGAAGCGATAATTAACAATTTAATACACACTTTACTTCGAAAAGTCATTGGTGCGTGCCGTGGATTCGAACCCGATACCCTCTGCATGGCAGTCCGTTGGCATCTCCACTAGGTTATCGCTGCCTTCGCGCGAGATTATTACCATTGCAAAAAAAAAGTAATTTATTTTCACATGCATCAGAAGCAAAGCCTTGCTGTTTATACTTCAAGAGACCACCAGGCACGGGTTATGCTCTTTCGCATTTCCATAAAAGGTCAAAAGTAAAGAGCTGATATTTGAATTTACTTCCTTCCGCAATCACATTTCTTGCCTTCCTGCCTTTCTCTTGCTTTAATGTGTGTGGTATCGATGTGTTTTATATTATTCACCTGTTAGTTTACTTAAGTATTCTAACTAACTGCTAAGCCAAAAGTTGTTGAATCGAATCAGGACCATACTTTGTGAAATAAGTACAATTTAACCCTTTTTCTGTTTGGGAGTAATTTGTCTTCATCCCAGCTGACCATCAATAAATATTTAACGATAGACAAAGTCCTTTTTTAAATGAACTTAAAGATAAAACTAAAACTTTGTTTCTCAACAGAATATTACTCCAGAAACAGTTCATATTAGGTCTAAAAACGTTATCAGTAAAGCCGTGCAAAATTTTATGAATGTCGCGAAGTGAAAGCAGTGGTTTATGTGTCGTAATAGCCATAAATTTTGGGAACACATTTCTTTTTCGTGACAGATGTTTTTTAATATAATACCATTTATAGGTGTTATATGAAGATAGGATTTTAAGGTACATAATTTATGGACGACGATTGTACTGTTCATTGATTCATGTATCGCAAACAATATCAGTATTGTTACTATTGAAGCTACGGACACATCAATTTTTATTACTTGGAGGCAAATTTATTTGTGAGTGACGCAGTCTCATCTCGATAAATAAAGCAGTTCGATATAAAGCTTGTGGCAAATAAAATATATTTAGTACCTGAAATGATAGTTTAAAATAAGCTTAGTGTATTATACTTATCTGTATATATAGCACGAAACGAAACCATTTGCCCACTTAGTACTCTGGGAAACCGCCTGAGGCCTCCTTGCATTAAATTTTACTGCATATGATTGCTTAGAATTACGTTAACGAATAAATTTTACAAGTATAACAATACTTTGTTATAATAATGCTTAGGTATAATGCCATGGTTACCACTTCTTGCATCCAAGGCTTTCGGCTTTGAGCCCGGAATATGCGCTCAAGTCTCACCAGTTTTTACAAGATATTAGCTGTTTACTAACTTTAAATTTTTTGTAATTCTCATTATGCCAATTTGTTTAATAATTATTATAATACTGCATGACATTTTAATTACTACTTATTTGTATATCCAATAACAAGGCATGGAGCGCTATGTTTTATTTTAAGACCTTTATAATGTGTATACCCATGTTTAACAAATAAAAACTTCTGATTTCTGATTTATGTTTCACAGAGCGGTTACCATAACTATCATTTGACCTTATTTGTTTTAGTGTATTTTGGATTAGCATCATTTTACAAGCTCTTAAACTTATCCACAAAAAATAATGTGTCATAGTTTAAACTCACATAACCAGGAAAAATTACTTGTATAATGTTGTGTAAGTAGCAAACAGCACATAACTAAACTATATGCAATACTTACTCGCATTTTGCACATCATTTTCAATCGCAGTCTCATTCTCTCCAAAAATAAATATTATGTTACAAGAAATTTGCTTAAGGATTACATTTTATACGATCGCATTTCGATCCGATATTGGATATAAGTACGTTTGGTATTTGAGATGTTTTCGATAAAAATACATAGATCTTATACAAGCATGACCCAAAAACATTATTGTTTCGATATACAAGCGCGACTACATATATTATACACGAATGTTTACGGACAGACACATGTAAACTGACTGAAAAGTGTTTATACGACAAGCGATTTATTGCGTATTAAAGAAAGAGCTTTTATTCAACTCACATACTGAAGCTTTTTTATTTTCAACTAGAGAGTGTACGCAGTTACGCCAGCATGTATATATTTTTTTATTTAACCGATTTTTTACAATCCCGCAGGAGTTTGGGGAAATTCAATCTCAGTGCATCTTTACGCACCTTTTAGGGTACAAATTTCATGTTTTCAACTTAGTAGTTGCGATGAGATGTCAGTCGAGACAAGTTATTTACTAGAAGATGCCCATAGCCACAACCGTAAATTTTATTTTAATTTAACTGTTTCTTCCCGATCATCCGAATCTCTTCTTTGTGAGCCTCTACGGTCCCCAAGACACATAAATACTATAGGCCAAATTTCATGCTCTTGCGCACTGTATAAAGTATATAGTTTCTTTGGCTGTGCGTTGTCTGTCGGTAATGGAAGTATATAATCATAGATTGCTTATTATCTTATATTATAGTAATTATCGCTATATATACCGTTTATTCACTTCCATAGTGAATAGTGACTAACAACTTACGCAATGCTTTAACCGCTCCGATTTCGTCCTGACAATAATTAATATACTACTTTATTCATCTAAAAGTATTAATATTTTAGGATCCATTAGATGAGATTGAGGAAGTGAAACTCATTCCGTAAAAACTTCAATAGAACCTTCCCACTAACATGACAGTTGGCAATAAAAAGCAGAAGACCTCTCACATTATTTATGCTTCCTATTTGTCTTATGAACGTATTTGTTACTTATTAAAAATAAATGTTAGGTCCTTGACTGGAGCCGCAGGTCATGAGTTCCATTCTCACCTAGGACAAAACCTTGTAAGCATAATATAATTATTTGATTTATGTATAGGTGTTAATTTAAGAATAAAAAAGTGTGTTTATCACTTGGTTACCAGTTCTGCTTATTTTGGCATTCGACATGCATGTTGTCCTAGAGTATCGTATTGATTTTTGTTATGAATATTCCTAATAAGTACATAGTATATAAAATATTACGATTATTCAGGATTTGTTTCCTTACTTGCAGTAGCAAGTAAGGAAACAAATCCTGAATAATCGTAATATTTTCGAAATATTTTTTGAAGTTTAGAAGAGTACTTCTAAACTTCTTTATTGATCCGGTGCCATAAGTTTTTAAGTTTGTGGAAGTTTGTGTCGCTCTCGGCTTTACAAAAATCGTGTTGAACACACCTGATAAAATATTTGAGAAAGAACATAGCAAATATGATTTAAAACAAACTTGCATCTAGTTGCCAAGCCTTAAAGGTTCATTGTTTAAATATTGATTTCAATATATTGGGCATTTATCGATCTTCCGACTATTTCAAGGGTTTTATGGGCAAACATTGTATACGTTTTGAATGAATGCACTTAAAATTAATCCTATTCAAGCAATCCTTCTACCTAATTGTCAATTTAAATACACACATAGCTTTGTCCCGTATGAGGTTCGAACCCACAACA
This sequence comes from Euclidia mi, assembly GCA_944739405.2. Taxonomy (NCBI): domain Eukaryota; kingdom Metazoa; phylum Arthropoda; class Insecta; order Lepidoptera; family Erebidae; genus Euclidia; species Euclidia mi. The sequence continues at coordinate 94,845,934 of OX123188.2, forward strand.
CTCGGTGCAGTTCTAAACGGCGACGCGACCGCTTAAATCACTGTACCAATACTTAATGCGCGCGTGTAGTCAATACTCTATTTATTTTTGCTTGAATTTTTTTATTTCAAAAGTAATAACTAAAAGCTGCAAACCGCACAAATTATTACGTTAAAAATATATGCTTGTTATACACATGTAACATGCTTGTTCGATATACAACACCAATCACCAAATGATACCTGCAAAACTCTCCACAGAATATGTTTTAATAAATATTCATTATACCAGAACAAATATAAATAATGCTGCCAGTTAAATTTTCACTGAAAATTTGAGCGAAAATGTTAGCAATTTGAAGAATTTGGAAAACTTAGTTGAGAGAATTTTTGTGTTACAGTTTATTTTGAGTACTTCGCAAAATAAGCGTGATTAATGTATTACTTGTGTGTATCTATACCTACATATTATTATAAAATGCAGTACCCGCCTGTATGAATGCGATGAACTCAAAAACTACCGAACGGAGTTTTGTACGGTTTTCATCAATAGAAAGCAGGGAGACGAGGAAATTGGTGATCAAGCAACGATTATTCTCCGATAAAATTTGTCAAAGAATTCTTAACACATTCAAAACGGTGAAATATTGTCGTAAGATTTGAAGATACAGGTAGGTACATAAGGAAAAATATTTAGATAATATTTTGAAAAGAAAAACGACACTTGTTGTAACGCAAATACTTAAATAGAAACGGGCCTCTTATTACAAATATAATTTTGGTCACAGGGTGCCTACCTAATATCATTATTCTCAAAAGCTTTTATTAACCTAGTTACTATTCTTAAAAGCTCGTTGTTTACAGCGTGACAATTTGTATACAGGATTTATTCTACTGCCTACATGTTCCATTGTTGACATTTTACTGAAATAAACAGACGTGCGTCACGAAGCTTGTTATAATAAATAGCTACCTTCAAATTGGTACGATCTTCCGAAAAAATATACAGTTTATAACGTGTTATGTTATAACACTTATAACCCAACCATACGCAAAATACACGCCAGGACGTGGAATTGCGAAAACAACCCTTGCTACCAATCGCGTAGTGGTTTGGACTGTCACCTTGCTATTGAGAACTGCGCCGAATTTTGCTGGTTCAATCCCACTTTGTGAGATTTACAAATTGTTGTTTCGAGGCTGGATGTTCACTGTGTAGTGTGTGAACATGATTGATTGTTTGTGAAGGCACCTTAACCACTTTTCTTAATAGATCATAGCGAACCCGCTAGCAACCGTTTGTTATTTAAAATAATTTAAGTAGTATAATTTT